>CM046799.1:826476-1271476 GCA_025617405.1 Perca schrenkii
AGATGGCTGATAGCGGAGCCGTCCCTCCATCGCTGCATCCATTCACTCGGACTGACGGTAGGTTTTTTTTTTTTAGTAATTAACGTTACCGGTTGATGGTGCCGGTTGATAGTGCCGGTTGATAATGCCGGTTAACCCTTGTAACGTTGATTAGCTAGTGTCCGGTGCTTTGTCCGGTGCTGGTTTGTTTTCGATCGTAACGTTACCGTTACAAGCTAGCAAACGTTAGCGTTCCGTTGGTGCTGTCAGTTGTCTTGTTGTTGTTGTTCATATTTGAAGAAATAATGAGCGGATTTTACCGATCTTGGTCTCAAAATTATCCTCTCCGTTTTATGTTCTTCTTGTCAGGAGTTCAGATTGTAAATTGAACATTTTGCCGTGAAAGCACAGTTAATGTACAAAGTATCTCAAGAGCTTGTCATTTTGTTGCCAAACAGTTCGGTAACGATGGCAACTCTCTCTCTCTCTCTCTCTCTCTCTCTCTCTCTCTCTCTCTCTCTCTCTCTCTCTCCCCCGCCTCTGCCTGCTGCGTTGTGGACGTGTGTGTGTCGGCCGGACAGCCAGGTTGTCAAGCCCGCAGGGCACGCTTGTGTTGTGATATTTAAACAAACGAACCGTCAACGGCGAAATGAAAAGCCTCTACCAGAGCGGTCTGAGAGACCTCCAGCTTTCACACCTAAAAGCCATCACCGACACCCTCCTGGACCCCCTGCAGTTTGCCTACAGAGCCAATAGGTCTGTAGATGATGCAGTCAACCTGGCCCTCCACTACATCCTCCGGCACCTGGACTCTGCAGGAACCTACGCCAGGATCCTGTTTGTGGACTTCAGCTCTGCCTTCAACACCATCATCCCAGCTCTGCTCCAGGAGAAGCTCTCCCAGCTTGGTGTGCCTGACTCCACCTGCAGGTGGATCACTGACTTCCTGTCTGACAGGAAGCAGCATGTGAAGCTGGGGGAAACACGTCTCCAACTCACAGACCATCAGCACCGGATCCCCTCAGGGCTGTGTTCTTTCTCCTCTACTCTTCTCCCTGTACACCAACAGCTGCACTTCCAGTCACCAGTCTGTCAAGCTTCTAAAGTTCGCGGACGACACCTCCCTCATCGGACTCATCTCTGATGGAGACGAGTCCGCCTACAGGTCGGAGGCTGACCACCTGGTGACCTGGTGCAAGCAAAACAACCTAGAGCTCAACGCTCTAAAGACAGTGGAGATGGTTGTGGACTTCAGGAAGAATTCTGCCCCACCTGCCCCTATCACACTCAGTGACTCCACAATTAACATTGTGGAGTCTTTCCCTTCCTGGGAACTACCATCTCCCAAGACCTCAAGTGGGAGCTGAACATCAGCTCCCTCGTCAAGAAAAGCACAACAGAGGATGTACTTCCTGCGGCAGCTGAAGAAATTCAGCCTGCCAAAGACAATGATGGTGCACTTCTACACAGCCATCATTGAGTCCATCCTCACATCCTCCATCACCATCTGGTACGCTGCTGCCACTGCCAAGGACAAGGGCAGACTGCAGCGTGTCATTCGGTCAGCTGAGAAGGTGATTGGCTGCAATCTCCCACCGCTCCAGGACCTTTACGCCACCAGGACTCTGAAGCGTGCTGGAAAGATTGTGGCTGACCCCTCCCACCCCGGACACAAACTCTTTGAGCTACTCCCCTCTGGCAGGAGGCTGAGGTCCATCAGGACCAAGACCTCACGTCACAAGGACAGCTGTTTTCACCTCCGCCACTAGCCTTATTAACAAGGCCCGGAATCCACCCTGACTCTCTCCACACCCACCTCTGGCTCTACATGCCACTGTACTTAATCTGCTCTTTTTTATCTTAACTGTTACTCTTATTTTATTATGTTACATCCTGTGTGTGTACATATACACATATATTTATATATTTATACTTATATTGTCTGTTCTGTTAAGCTGTTTGTTTAACTTATTTTAGATAATGTGTGACATGCACCTACGACACCAAAACAAATTCCTTGTATGTGTAAAAAATGTACTTGGCAATAAAGCTTTTCTGATTCTGATTCTGATTCTGATTACAGCAGGGTTTCTGAGCAGGATTGGCCGAGCGACGAGCTAGCGGCCGGGGAAGGCGCCTGCCGACTGCCGCCTCACATGGAGCTTCTCACCTCCGAAAACTTTGGAGCAAATTGTCAATTCGGCATCAATTTTCACAAGACTGCCTATTTTCGAAATGTTAACAGTTCATTTATCGCCTATAACGTTTTCAGAAGTGAATTTAGTGTCGAATAAGATGGCGAAAATTACCTGACCCTTGTTGACCTAGGTCCCTATGCTGAAAAGGGAACAGCGAAAAGACCCTACCCTGAAGTAGGATATACTGCGTAGTTTCAAGCGGCTATTAATGGCAGTTCAGTGCCAATTAACACCGTTAAGCTACCACTGCAAACATAAGAGACAAAAGACAGTCTCTTAAAACACTAGCTAGCTAAAAGTATATAACTCAACAGTCGGTGAATTAGCTTAGGACGGTCCGTGTATCATCCGATCATTTGTTTTTGTTTTCACATATGAAAACAAAAAAACGAGAAAACAACTCCTTTTTTCGTTTTTCCGTTTTTTTAGAAAAACAAAAAAACGAAATTATGACTTGATTTTTGGTATCCCGTTCTTGCACGGAAATCAGAAAAACCACTTGATATTCCGATTTTCCCCTGTGGGTGGTGCTAAATCTGATTGGCAGGATATGCATTCATTGTTTTTCAAATTAAGAGTTTACCCACACTGTATTTGTTAGCCTGTAAAATTAATAGTCTATATGTAAAATTAATAGTTTATATGCATGTTTTTTGTCACCCAATTATTTGGCTTAACTGACTGAAAAAATCTATTGTAAAATAGCCTAAATGTAAACATATTCACGCATTGACAGACAAAAGGCACGATCTGTTTTTGTAGGAGAGGGGAAGACCCATCTCATTGTTTAATCCTGTTGTGTTCAAAGTCATGTTAAACTATTTTTTGTTTTTTCAAGGTCCCAGTAGCTTAAGACATCACACACAACATACACATACATCACAAACAGGATCATAAAAAAAGTAACTCCACATGAATAGCATGGACAATAAAATAAAAAAAATACTAAATAAAAGCTCATTGGTTTGAGTGAGCCAGTGTGGCTGGTGGTACTGGGTTGGTGCCTGTCTCTCTGAGAATATGGAGAATATGGCTGCTACTGAAGGGTTGGGTGGTTTGTCAGGCTCCACTCCAATCCTTTTTAACTTATTTTTTCTGTTACTAATTGGCAGAATAGCCTTTGCTTTTAACCAACTAGTTACTGGCTCGAGAACAAAACAAAGAAACCAGCTAAATAACAATCAAAAAGACGAAGGAACTGTCGGTGTATTATTACTTTGCTGTTGGCTTCTGCTGTCACCACTTGGTCAACACCTAAACGCAAATAAACAGATGTCCCAGGTTGATAATGACCAGTTGGTAAATACAAATGGAATGCCGAGATTGAACTTTTTCGGATACGGATATATTGTCATCTACTCGATCAATAAACAGTCGGATTATCCCTGTCATGGCATGCCGAGCAAACAAAACTCCATCTGCTCGAACACCAAACAATTTGAGTTTCCCCGTCGCCGCATGAGAAAGCAGGACAACCAGAGGAGAAGCAACTGGCGTGGTTTCAACTGGCGTGGTTTTCTGATTCTACTGTCTGGAGACGTGCAACTAAACCCAGGTCCAATCACTAACCTTTTCCCGGAGGGTGTACCGGCGGGTGGACTGCGCGGGTGGCGGCGGAGCTCCGGAGGGACGGACATCTTCGCCGAGGCGGCATCAATTCCACACGGTAACAACGGTATCCAGTCAGTAAGAAAACAACGAGAATTTAGATTTTTTCAGACTGTAAAGCACGCAAGGGTAATATGGGAGCCTACGTCTAAACTTAAAGGCATTTTGGGTGGACACTTGAACATTCGGAGTATATTACCAAAATGTGATCAGATTCAACACCTGCTAACTGACTCTAATTTAGACTTTTTGGCGTTGAGTGAAACATGGATGCACAGTAACATCCCGACCAGTATGATTGATGTCCCTGGTTACACTTGTTACAGGAAGGACAGAACATCTGACAAAGGTGGCGGGGGAGTACTATTCTATATTAGAGACACTCTGAATTGTAATGAAATCAAACTGGATACATCATTAGAATGTTTGGCATTGAATGTTGTATTATCTCCTAAAATGAATTTTAATATTGTAGTGCTATATAATCAACCATCTCATGATATTTCATTTCATGATAACCTAGATAAACTTTTTAAATTTGTAAATAGTCGCACTGAATCTATTTTTTTTGGTGATTTTAATATTAACTGGCTAGAGAAGATCCGTAGAAAAAACTTAAATAGGCTGCTGTTAAAACACGGTTTTCAGCAGATGATGAAAGGCCCAACAAGGATTACACGAACAAGTAAAACTATGATAGATCTGATAGTCACTAACAGACCCCATCATTAGAACGTATAATCTGTTAACGGGGCTCTCTGATCATAATATGACTTTGGCTGTCCGAAAACTTACTAAACAACGTTTACCAATATTTGCGAACAAAAATAAACCAGGGAACACGGGTATCTCTAAAAATAAGATGACACAAGTTGAAAATGATCTAACTAATATAGACTGGAATAATGTTTTGCAATCGAATGATTTAGAAAATTGCTGTAACTCCCTGTCACAAAACCTCACAAATCTGATTGGGAAATACACAAAGACATTTAAAGGTAAGCAACGAAAAGTCTCTCTACCATGGCTGAATAATGATATTCGTCAGCTAATGAAAAAGAGAGACTATGCATTGAAAAAATCACTGCTTTCTAAAACAAATACTGATCTTCTCATCTTTAAAGGATTGAGAAATGCAGTAGTCAGAGAACTGCGTAAGGCAAAGACAGCCTATTTTATGCAATTGATTGAGGAATCTGAAGGAAATAGCGCATCCCTTTGGAAGCACCTCAATTGCCTTACTAAACTCAAGCCTAACCAACAAAAAACAATAACTGAATTAAAAGTAAATGGAGTTACCAGTACTAATAATTTAACTATTGCAAATGAATTGAATAACTATTTTGTTCAGTCAGTGGAGGAGCTTGCAGAGAATTTTGAACCAGCAACCCTATCACAGACCATAAAGTATGAGCCATCAAAGCTTTTCCAAATTAAGGAGGTTAGTGAGGATAAAGTACATCAAATAATTAACAAACTAAATAAGTCTAAGGCAAAGGATGTGTTTGGGTTGGACACTGCCTTCATTAGAACGCACTGTTCTGCCTTGGTTAAACCGGTAACCCACTTTGTAAATCTTTCCATAAGAATGGGTAAATTCCCACAAAGTTGGAAACAAGCTATCATTACCCCAATTTTTAAGGCTGGTGCAAAGGACGAAGCAGTCAATTATAGGCCAATTTCAATACTGCCTGCTCTTTCCAAAATTTTAGAAAAGATTATCACAGAACAGCTAATAGAGCATCTTGAAAGTAATAAACTTATCAACTCCAAACAGTTTGGATTTAGACAAGGGTACTCTACAGAAATGGCTAACTGCTACCTTACCGAGAACATTAAGAGTAAGTTGGACAAGGTAATGTTGTGGGAGCGGTGTTTATAGACCTAAAAAAGGCCTTTGACACCGTGAACCACAACATACTCCTGAATAAACTCACCACCTTCAACTTCTCTGAACATGCTATCGGTTGGTTTGCATCATATTTGCAGCATAGAGAGCAACGTGTTAAAATAAAAACTGAACTCTCAACATCACTAAAATCCACAATGGGTATCCCACAGGGTTCCATCTTGGGGCCTCTGCTCTTTAGTTTATATATAAACGATTTACCAACATGCTGTCAGTCAGCTAACTGTCAAATGTATGCTGACGATACTGTGATTTATGCATCAGCTAGGACACCAAGTGCAGTAGCAGAGACCCTGACTAAGGAAATGGAGGGTATATCCCAGTGGCTTAAAGATAACCATCTGACGCTTAACATCAAAAAGACTGTATCTATGTGCTTCTCTATAAGAGGGAAAGCTAAGTGTACTATCAAAATAGACCAAGAGGCCATAGAGGAAGTTGAGGAATTTAAATTTTTAGGTATTACTCTGGATTCCCAACTCAAATTCAATAAACACATTAATAAACTTTGTAAGACTGTCCGGACAAACCTGAACTGTTTTAGAATGATGAGGCATTACATACCTGTTAAGGCAGCCTTATTGTTTTTTCATGCCATGATACTCTCTCATTTATCCTATTGTGCTACTGTATGGGGCCAAGCATCCCAGACAACAGTCAAACCCATCATATAACTATATAAACAGGCACTGAAAATAATGGATCAGAAACCAACAATGTGGCATCACTGCTTGATAGTACAGAAATACAAGCTTTTAAATTTTGATAGCTTTATTAAGTTTTCTTTTCTTAAACTAACTTTCAAATGTGCAAATAATCTAGCTCCTGCCGTGCTCTGTCCTTTTGTGACAAAAACAAATACAAGGAGAGTGGCCACTAGGGGAGCAGTAGGTGGCAACTGCATAGCAGAGGGGCGCAAAACTACTTTCGGCCAGTCATGTTTTTCAGTGATAGGGACCCATTTTTGGAATAATCTACCAATCGAAATAAAAACACAAACTGAACTGAAAACATTCAATACAATGGTGAAATACTGGCTGAAAGACAATCAAAAATGTAACCATTGAGTTAGCTGTGTTGTAGTAATGTATTATCTGTGGGTGCATGGCTGGTCGTATATGGCTGCCAAGGTTATGGTTAGGGTATAGGTGAGTGAGTGTCCGGGTGCCTGGGGTTTGTGTTGTTACGGGATATGCTATTCCGTGTAAGGTGGTCACGACTCTGCGAAATGTTGATGTAATGTATTAGTATACAACTTATTAGCTGCATGATTGTGTAATTCACACTATGTAGTTCTTTTAAAAATTATAATTGGATACATTTTTAGAAAGGCCTGACCAAGGACTGGGGTTGCAAATTAGCCAATTGGCTAGAAACCTTTTTTATGCAACACATCTACTCACATTGTTATGGATTGACTATGATAACTGTATGTAATAATGTGCGCTGCATTGTCCTTGATAAATAAACTAATAATAAAAATAAAAAATAATAATAAAAAAAATTAAAAAATAATAATACTAAATAAATTTTAAAATAAAAAATCCACATGAATGTACTAAGGGATGTATAAGCATAAGACGCTTGCCGTGATAGGGCAGGGACTGACCCTGTGATTCAGTATGAGAGTGTGTGTCATGGTGGTAGTGCAAATAGGTCCAATAGTGCAAGGATAAAGTCTAGAGACCAGCATTAAATATGGACAATATAAGAGATCAAAAGTCAATATTAGAAGTTTGAAGTAATAGGGTTACAGCCATTGTTCATGTATTAAGTTATGTTAGACCTCAGTCCAGGCTGGCGGGAGGAGGGAGGGATTGTGCATATATGGGCTAATATAGCCAGTAAACAGTGTAAACAGTGTAAACAGTAAACAGTGGGCCAGTGGACAGTCAGTACATAACTGTTATTGTAGGAGGTAGTGGAAGTGGTGCAGAGGGAGGAGAGGCAGACAGACTATGCAGAGAAGTCTCTCTCTCCTCTTCTCTTTAGTGAAGCATTGTAGTTGTATGGCCCTGGGGACAAATTACTTTCTCAGTCTGTCATGACTGACAAAATGACCGTTCCATTAATACTCATCATACAAATTTAAATAATACATTTATTTTTTGTTTTTAGATGTTTTTATTAACTTAAGTTCTTATGAATAATACAATTGTTTTGTCTATTTGTTATTTATGGCCTGTATGCCTCATTGATCTGAGCTTACACATCTTAAATTTGATCGAGTACTAAAAAACATAATTGCTGGATTATTTTGATGATAATAAATAATCCGATGAAACATAGTATACTGTTTATCACAGATTACTTTGGGCCAAAGTTACCAAGGACATTTGTTAAGAAACCATTTCAAAATGTTTACATTCACATAAAGTAACACCTGTTTGGGTCAAAAGTAAGAGATTTTATCTGTCACTTTGGAAAAAGAGAGAGACTCTGAGGAAAGGTTAGCGTAGTAGGTGTGAAAAAAGCAGAGAAATATCTAAAAAATATTAAAAATAATGAAATTATCTATGGAAAGGAGTGCCATTTCTTTTTGGTACATGATAAACTATCTGCATTCAGGAAAAAGTTGCACTGTGTTGGGCTCGCGTTGAACAGGGCTCAGTCCCTGTGCGATTGTGAGAAGAATTTAACAACACTGCCAGCTAAGATGACGTGTTTACTGCCGGTAGCATGTAGCTACTATAGTGGTATACAGCAGTGGTGGTTGGAAGAGCTGTCATTCCGTCTTCGAAAGGACACTTATGTACGTTTACACTTCATCGCATTAATAATATACAGTTTATGGTTATTAGTCGTGATTGTTTGTATGACTATTGTACAAGAAAGATTTAATTAAAAAAAAGTTGTGATGTTTGGTCACTGTTAGTCGTCAAGTGTTTCAACGCATGCGTGGTACAAATCGCACAGGGACTGAGCCCAGTTCCACGCGAGCCCAACACAACAAGATGTGTAAGCTCAGATCAATGAGGCATACAGACCAGAAATAACAAATAGACAAAACAATTGTATTATTCATAAGAATTTAAGTTAATAAAAACATCTAAAACAAAAAATAAATGTATTATTTAAATTTGTATGATGAGTATTAATGGAACGGTCATTTTGTCAGTCATGACAGACTGAGAAAGTAATTTGTCCCCAGGGCCATACAACTACAATGCTTCACTAAAGAGAAGAGGAGAGAGAGACTTCTCTGCATAGTCTGTCTGCCTCTCCTCCCTCTCCACCACTTCCACTACCTCCTACAATAACAGTTATGTACTGACTGTCCACTGGCCCACTGTTTACTGTTTACACTGTTTACTGGCTATATTAGCTCATATATGCACAATCCCTCCTTCCCTCCTCCAGCTTGGACTGAGGTCTAACATAACTTAATACATGAACAATGGCTGTAACCCTATTACTTCAAACCTCTAATATTGACTTTTGATCTCTTATATTGTCCATATTTAATGCTGGTCTCTAGACTTTATCCTTGCACTATTGGACCTATTTGCACTACCACCATGACACACAATCTCATACTGAATCACAGGGTCAGTCCCTGCCCTATCACTGCAAGCGTCTCATGCTTATACATCCCTTAGTACATTCATGTGGATTTTTTATTTTAAAATGTATTTAGTATTATTATTTTTTAATTTATTTAGTATTTTTTATTTTATTGTCCATGCTATTCATGTGGAGTTGCTTTTTTATGATCCTGTTTGTGATGTCTTAAGCTACTGGGACCTTGAATTTCCCCTTGGGGATCAATAAAGTATCTATCTATCTATCTATCTATCTATCTATCTATCTATCTATCTATCTATCTATCTATCTATCTATCTATCTATCTATCTATCTATCTATCTATCTATCTAATTTTGACTGGGAACAAAAAATTGTTTAACATGACTTTGAACACAACAGGATTAAACAATGAGATGGGTCTTCCGCTCTCCTACAAAAACAGATCGTGCCTTTTGTCTGTCAATGCGTGAACATGTTTACATTTAGGCTATTTTACAATAGATTTTTTCAGTCAGTTAAGCCAAATAATTGGGTGACAAAAAGCATGCATATAGACTATTAATTTTACATATCGACTATTAATTTTACAGGCTAACAAATACAGTGTGGGTAAACTCTTAATTTGAAAAACAATGAATGCATAGCCTGCCAATCAGATTTAGCACCACCCACAGGGGAAAATCGGAATATCAAGTGTTTTTTCTGATTTCCGTGCAAGAACGGGATACCAAAAATCAAGTCATAATTTCGTTTTTTTGTTTTTCTAAAAAAACGGAAAAACGGAAAAAGGAGTTGTTTTTTCGTTTTTTCGTTTTCATATGTGAAAACAAAAACAAATGATCGGATGATACACGGACCTAGGACAAGCTACAACTTCAATTTTAGTGTGTGAAAACAAATTCTGAATGCTTATACAGTTAGTACATGTTGCAAATGAAACAAAGAAAGATACTCACCAAGACGCTTTTCTTGCAAACTCCATAGACAGTATAGGCAAACTCCCGTTTCTCCCGCTCTTCCTTTGTCTTGTAGAAGGCGTGGTCAAGTAGCAAAACATGTCTGGGCAAGTTCAGTACTGAACTCAGCTTTTGAAAGATGCTCAGTAGAATGACAAGTAGCACTAACTCAATTCTTTTCTCTTGTTAATAAAATGTGAAAGTGTGTATTCATAATCAATATATATTTAAGTTAAGACACTTTTCATTTTTTTCTACTTCTTAAAATAAGTTATCAACTTACTAAAACATGTATATGAAACAAATTCAATTTTTCATGCTGTAAAAGCTCACGATTTTAAGCTTTACTTACTGATCCCATGAATGATTTTTTAGAGTGTACTAAACTCTTTCATAAAGATGTTTTTATGTAACAATCATGTGTATTATGGCTAACCCTTACTTTAACCACGACATAGAGTCTTGTGTGAGGTATCGTTGAACTCAGCAGGGAGTGTAAGGCCCACCCCCTATGCTTAGGAAGGAAGGGATTTTTTTTCTAATCAATTATATCACGGCAACAGTCGTTATCAGTGTTCTAATCCAGACGTCTGATCTGCCACTAAATGTCCAATCAGGCTAAAGTCGTGCTTCAAATGGCCCCGCCCCTTTTGGGGCGATTTCAGTCAGGTTGAAAATCGCCCCAGAAGTCTCTCATAGACTCTCATGTAAAATCTTTTTTTTTCAAATATCAGAGCTTTCAATGCAATCTCTATGTGTTCCGGGAGGGCTTGCACTTACGTGCTTTCGTCATACGTAACATAACCATGAACGTAACTAAGAAAAGAGCGGGTAGCAGCGTCAATCAATTCACGTACTACTGTCAAGATGGCTAGCGTTCAGTGCAACTCGATTGTCTCTTTGAAAGAAGTTCCTTTTTCTCGGCGAACAAATGAAGATAAATTGGCAACGAAACAATTAGGACCTCCCAGACCAAATTTAATAATTCAACAGGTTTCTACTAAAGGGGGAAAGTCCTACACCCGAGGATTTTCCAAAAATTGGTACGAACGAAAAACCTGGCTAGCAGGCTGCGATGTGGCTAATGCAGTCTTCTGCTACCCCTGCTTACTCTTTCACCCTGAAGGCGGCACGGCAGACAGCACCGCTTGGACAGCGACTGGGGTAACGGACATGCACCATCTTTCAGAAAAGATTAAGAAACATGAGCTGTCAAAGACCCACATGGATAGCTGTTTGAGATTGTCTGCTTTGGGGAGAGTGAACATTGCCACTCAACTGGATGAAGGATACAGGCTAGCTGTCCGCCGCCACAACGATGAGGTTAGCAAGAACCGCCACATCCTCAGCCGGCTAATCCAGTGTGTGAAGTTTTGCGGAGTGTTTGAGTTAGCTTTGCGAGGCAAAGATGAAACTGAGGGCTCCACCAACCCTGGTATTTTTCTTGGACTTGTCAACTTTGTGGCACAGTTAGATGAGGTGTTTGATGACCATCTTAAAAATGCTAAAGTTTTCAAGGGCACATCAAAGACCATTCAAAACGAGCTACTGGAGTGTATGCTAGCGGTCATGAGGGAACATATTGTGGAGGAGGTGAAGTCGGCGAACTTCGTAGCTATCCAAGCTGACGAGACCACGGACGTTTCTACACAGACACAGCTGGTGCTTGTGCTGAGGTACATAGATAGCAACCACAAAGTGCAGGAGCGCTTTTTTGAGTTTCTTCCCATCTCGGAATCAACCTCAGTCTCAATCGCCAGTGTGCTTTTGGAGAGACTGAACGGTCTTTTTGCCGACGACGAGAAAGTCAAACTCATTGCGCAAGCTCACGATGGAGCCAGTGTGATGAGGGGGAGAGAAGGCTGGTGTGCAGCAAAAGGTGCGTGAGCATTTCAAGAATGCCCATTACGTGCATTGCTATGCGCATCAGCTGAATTTGATCATGCAGCAAGCTACTTCTGCATCAAAAAAAGTGAACATTTTCTTTTCCGATCTGAGCGGGATTGCAACTTTTTTTTTCCCGGTCACCCAAACGCACCAGCATTCTTGACCAGACTGTTGCACGAAGACTGCCCAGAGCTTCATCCACACGGTGGAACTTCAACAGCAGAGTCGTGAACACTGTCTACGAGAATCGAGACGACCTCATAGAATGTTTTGAAGCCATCCGGACGGGTTCATTGGGTTCATTTGACCAGCCCACCGTGAGAGAGGCATCTGGCTACGTGAGGATGCTACATGATGAAGATTTTATTTTTTTCCTGGGGCTTTTTCACAAAATCATGCCCCACGTCGACATTCTGTACCAGAAGCTACAGAAGAAGGACATCGATGCTGTCTTCATCAAACGTGCCCTCGACAGCTTCACAAGCAGTGTGCAGGCCATAAGGTAAGATTAAACAATATCATTCGATCTTTCTCAAAGCAGAGCTTTATTTGAAAATGTATGCATGAAAGGAGACTGCATTTGTGTTTGAAATTACATTATTCTCATTATATATGGCCAGTGGTGTAATCTAGCTTACTTTATATACTATGTGTACTGTACAGTGGTGCTCATAAGTGTATGAACACATGCTAAAGTTGACTAAAAAGAGGAATAAAAAAAATCATCTTTTGGAAATTGATCTTAATGACTTAATTAAAAAAGTTGGAAAATCCAACCTTTAAGGACACCAATTTTCTTTTCTTTTTTTTAATCCTCTTTTTAGTCAACTTTAGCATGGGCTCATAAGCTTATGAGCACCACTGTATACTGTGCTGAACATCCAGGCTATGTGAGACACAAAGGCTAACTTAAACACTAAAGACTTTATGCATCCCTGCCCATTTTAAGTGGAACTGAAGTATTTGTACTATACATGGATACATTGCATATACCTGTGCATCACATAGACAACAATACTGTACAAAGCCAACAAACACATTGGTCTGTTTGCCTTCAGGGCCCGTCCAACGCTGCTTGTAGCTTTAATTAGGGCCCGAGCACGAAAGTGCAAGGCCCCAACGGTGCCTTGCACTGAAAGTGCGAAGGAACCCATGCGCGGAGTTTGCGGGGGGGGGCAGGGGTAGCTGAAACGGGTAATTGCATTGTTTCAAAAATGAGTGGAATAATTACTTCTGACATAACCAGATATTTTATAAATACTTTAAAAACACAAAACAACTAAATGGGGATAGGTAATACATCTGATTTCATATACTGCTTTAGTAAAAATAATATTTTTTCAGGGCTCTGCCTCTCACCTGAGACCATTGTCGACGCATATGCAGGACGCAAAAAACAATAATTTGTTGCACTAGTCGGGACATCTTACCGTGCCAACGTTACAATAAAGGTTGCCTAAATGCCATGTATATAAATTTGCTGTCAGCTTACAAATTGAATGCGCGTTTTGTGTAGATTTGGACTTTGATACGTTTTATTCCACTTTGTTTAAACGGCGAAGTTCACCTCGTTCACCTGTTTGGAGCTGACTGGTGAATGTGACGCGCGTATAGGCCTTGCTGGATACACCGTGACTCTGTTTGTGAATCTACTGATCGCTGTGGATGACTTGTTTTCATGTCATTGGATTACGGCAAAATACTGATCTTTTTTCTTAACGTGTCTTAACGTTTTATGGTGCGATTGCGCTTGGTTTCTGCGTTTGGAAAGGCATCTCAACAGACTGGAGGTCCAACACTGATTGTTCACTGTTAACCTACATGATAGTTGAATTTAAGTGTCGGGGCATTCTGCCACCGTCTGTCTATTGTGCTCCAACACAGCCGTGCCCACGGGCGTCAGTTTGGTTTGAAATGTGCTGGGGACAGAGACGCATTCGGAGGTACATTTCCAGAAGTGCTGGGTACAATGACGCATATGTTTTTTTTTGTCTTTCGCGCAGGTCAGGTTTAATGTACATAAACAATGACCAATGATTACCAAATTTCTGTCTAATATTGCTCCTCATAACCACGGAAAACTGTCAAAAAATAGAACCCAAAGTCCAGTTATTATGGACGTTATCTGACATTTAGCGTTTCTGCTTCACATTTTCAGCAGGGCAGCGGAGCAGCTGTTTGTTGACTCCCAACGGTTCTCATGGGCTTTATAAGTCCTAACATGAAAAAGCTTAACGTGGTTTAATGTACCTAAACAACGATCAATCATCACCACATTTCTGGTTAGATTTTTTGACAGTTTTCAGTGGTTATGAGGAGCAATATAAGAGAAATTTGGTAATCATTGTTTAGGTACAAGCTTTTTCCTCGTTTTTTCTTCGCCACAGCTTGTCAAGTTCTTTTGACAGGCATAAGTGTTCATTTCAAGATATGGCCATGATAAATTTGGTGATCGTTGTTGAGGTACATTAAACCACGTTAAGCTTTTTCACGTTAAGCAGAACAGACAGCGTTGTGAACAGAGAAGCGTACAGCCTGCGCAGCAGCAGAGCGGCTGTGTCTGTGCCTGCCCTGTGGGGACAGAGATTGTTTGAATTATATGTGTTATGGACTTCTTTTTTTAACTAAATTGAGCTCGAGGTTTTAAATTGTTACAATGTAAATTCAAATCTGCTTAAAAAAATAAACATGTTTATTTAGCATGTTTGTTTTGTCCATATGTGATCGTGCTGTGTTCCCCAGGTCTCAGTTGCTACAATGAGTTTTTTTTTTTTTTTTGCCCCCCCTGGCTCGAATGTCAAACTCCGCCTATGAAGGAACCTATTGTTTTTCGTCAGATTATTATTATTTTTCCGAGTCCTTCGTCGCATTTTTGAGGGGGTTAGCATGCACGAAAACTCACAAAAGTTTGCACACATGTCACAATTGGTGAAAATTGCAAAGTTCTGTAGTGATTTGGCTCGGGCGTTGCCAGGTGGCTCCATAGCGCACCCTAACATGCGCCTTAAATTGGACAAAAGTAATAAGTTAATATACCAACTTTTGAGGGAACATAGGTCTCATCTTGAACTCCATGGAGCTATTTTTAGAAAAAATTACAAAATTCTAAAATTTCCGAAATCATGGTTTTTGTGCAAAAATCTTCATTTTACTAACACTTGTTTGAGGACTTTAGGATGCACGAAAACAAAAAAAATGTTGCAGCCATGTGCAGAATATTAAACTCATCTGTATACATATTTAGGCTTGGGAGTGGTATGGTAGCTCTATAGCGCCCCCTAATTGGTTTCAGCCCTTGGGCACATTTTTGACAGCCTCAATATATACGAAAACTCACAAAAATTGGCGCCAACATGAACACCTGGGAGCTTTGCAAGACTGTACAGCGATTTGACCCATACTTTTACAGGCTCCATAGCGCCCCCTAAGGCGTGAAAGGCCTTAACTTGGACATAGTTGCTCTGATCTTCACCAGATTTAATACACATGATCATTGCGCACATATTTCCAATTTACCTTTATTAGCTCCGCCCAACCGGAAGGCGGACATTTTTAATTATGCATTTTTCAGGTGTTTTACATTCTGCACAAACTCGTCCTAGGCCGTGATTTCAATCTTTGCAGGTTGACCCTCATGGCAAAAAGTTATCCAAAGAATTTTGATAGTTGAAAAAATGCGCAAGTTAAACGTAGAAGTTGCGTTATCTTGGCAACAATTATTCCGATTGCCCCGAAACTTGACAAGGTTGTTCCTCATGGGTGGTTTAGCATCTGTGCCAAACATGGTGACAATCGGCTATTAGATGGTGCTGTTTATTTTTTTTTCAATGAATCAGCGAAATATTAATATATAGGAAACCTACTCTAACTACTCCTGGGTCGTGAGTCCGATCAGCACGAAAACTTACATATAGACTCAGAGGACCCTCGTGACAAAAAGTTATCAAAATAATTTTGATAGCTAAAACAATGCGCAAGTTATAAGGACCAACTTCCTGTAGGTGGGTGTCGAAACAGGAACGGTTGTATCTTGACAACGGCTATTCCGATGGACACAACACTTAAAACAGTTGTTCCTCATGTGCTAGTGAGGCTGTGTGCCAAATATGGCGTCAATCGGCTTTTAGATGGCGCTGTTTTAATTTTTTTTATTAATTAGCAAATTCGCTTTATGCAAAACCTACTTTTTTAACTCCTTGTAGTGCGTGAGTCCCATCTGCACAAAAATGCGCATGTAGACTCGGTGGACCCTCATGACAAAAAGTTATCAAAAGAATTTTGATAGCTAACATAATACGCAAGTTACAGAGGACCAACTTCCTGTAGGGGGCTGTCAAAACAGGAAGTTGCTTATCTTACCAACATTTATTCCGATTGCCACTAAATATGAGACAGTTGTTCCGCATAAGGACCTGAGCATCCATGCCAAATTTAGAGTGAATCAGCCATTAGATGGCGCTGTTAGAATTTCTTTTTTATTAATTAGCCACATCGCAATATATGGGAAACCTACTTCGTCTAACTCCTCCTGGGCCGTGAGTCCAATCTGCACGGAAACTTGGATATAGACTCGGTGGACCCTCGTGACTAAAATTTATCAAAAGATTTTGGATAGCTAACACAATGGAGGACCAACTTCCTGTAGGTGGCTGTTGAAACAGTAACGGTTGTATCTTGGCAAAAGTTATTCCGATTTACATGAAACTTTGAATGTGTGGTCTACATTATATGGGTGTGGCTATACTCTAGCCACACCCATAACTCATAACTTGTGAATCGTTTAAGGTAAATTGAGAGGTATCATTGAATTCAGCAGAGAGTTCCCTTTTCATCGGTGACGATTTGCAGTGTCTGAGTTTATGGCCGCAAAGAGTGGCGTCCGCCAGTACCCCGACCTGCAAGAGGCGAGGGCCCGATCATCACTGCTTGCAACTTTAATTAGGGGTCCAAGCCCGAGTCTGCAAGAACCGGCGGTAGCAAGAGCTACGCCGTTTGCACAGCAGGGCTGTGGAACCCTATTGTTTTTCTATGAATTTTTAGAGGTCCAAGCCCGAGGGGGCATGGGAACTGCGTAATGCAAGGCAACATGGTTCACATCTCCAGCCTCCACTGATGTGAAACCCTATTTTCTTTCCAAAGACTTTTATTATTTTTTCCATTATTCTTCTCCGCCTAAAACTCCGACTACAGCCTAAACTGTACATGGTGGGGGGTTGCCATTTTCAGGACTGGTCCGAAACGCCGCAAGGACCTCAGTCGCAAAAGTTGACCCACTTCCACCACTAGGTGGTGCTATAGCAGAAGAAACGCGTTTGGCCCTATAACTCCCACAACGTACACCCGACATTCAAAATCCATACATCTACGCGTTCCCTGGATCCAACTGAATCATGTGATATAGGCCCCGGCCATTTCCGCCTAGATGTTTATGCGTGAAAAAATTGCGATTTATCAAAAACCTACTTTTTCGAACTCCTCCTAGACCGTGTGACCGATCTGCACGAAACGTGGACCGTAGCATCTCCAGATTGACTTGACAAAAAGTTATAAAAATAATTTTTATACGATAAAAATTGTGCATAAAACGCACAAACAAATTTGTGTAGCTAACTATGAAAACACCAACTTTGCCATATCTTGGCCAAAATAAAAGCTATCAATAACGTTAGATTCTTCTTTGACATGACCCTCTGGAGGTCCCCCACACATTTTACGAAAATTGGTCACTAGGGGGTCACTAGCAACAAGTACAAAAAGTTTATATATCATGAACGGCTTATCCAATTTATACAAAATTGTATGGGTACCATCTAGGGCCAATCCTGAGGCCAACCCTAAAGTGGGGTACTGAGGGGTCAAAGTGGGCATGGCCTATGGGACCCATGTCTAAATTTACCACTTACACTAATGTGAACAACTTTACATTTTTTTTACAGGGTAGATGGACAATGGGCCATGGACCACACCTACCAAAAATTACACTAGGTGGTGCTATAATGTTTTTTTGTCTTTAACTCCCACATTACACATCGCACATTAGAATTTCTTACATCCACGTGTTCCTTGAATCAAGCTGAATTACCTGATATACGCCACGCCCATTTTCGCTTAAAAGTTTTTTTGCAATATTGCGCAAAACCAACTTTTTCGAACTTGTCTTAGGCCGTGCAACCAATCTGCATGAAACCTTGTAGATAGCATCTACAGACGGACCTGACAGAAATTTGTACAAAGAATTTTGCTAGGTTAAATTATGCGCGACCAAACCAATTTTCCTAGCTAGCAACCACACACATATCATATCGTATCTCGGCCAAATTAAATGTTATCAGCGAAGGACTTGAGATCCTTGTTCAACATCCCACTAGGATGCTCTGTACCAAAGTTGGTGAAGATCGGCCTTTAGGGGGCGCTATAAGCAACGTTTATTTGTTTTGGCCAACAATGCATTTAAATGGGAAAATTTGCATTTGCAATATCTCTGCCAGAGTAAAAGCAATCAACACGAAACATATTTGCAATGGGAATGTACCACAGACCTTGCAACTCACACTTCTCAATATTTACTGATGTTTGCCTCCTACCGTTACGTTTTGTTTTTTGCTTTCACGTGCTCCCCCAGTGTTTTACAATAAACAAACGTCTTAACCCACCTGACAAAGCTTCTACAACCTTCAGAGTGGACAAATGTAACTATTTTCTCCCACTTTTTCAATCCAAAATCAACACCATTCATAGGTGCTGATACCGTGCAATTAAACACTGCAGTTGGTGCTGAGTGGAGCATCTGTCATAGTGTGATTGGTTATGTTGGTGTCATAGATTTTTAATTTCCCACGAAGCTCTTAAGTGTCAGTTAATCTTTTCATCTCCAATCATATCTGTGTTTGTGAGAAGTGGTGCTGTCCTGAGTTGAAAGTCTACTTTATGGCTAAATTAATAGTTTTATTTAATTTAAATGAATAACACTTTCAATTGCAATTTCTCTGCCGTAGTAATTGCTATAAAACAAAACTTGTGAAGCTCGTTCAGCATGCCGCTCTGAGGCTCTGTACCAAATTTGGCGAAGATCGACCATTAGGGGGCGCTATAGTCAACATAGACCAGTTTTGGCCCTTTTACTCAATCAATGTTAATGGGATATTTGCAACGGCAACGTACTCAATATTTCCCGACATTTACCTCCCCACCGTCACGCTTTGGATCCCACTTTTGCACGCTCACCCGGGTCGTCGGGGGGCAACTGGCGAATGGGGGCGACTGGCGGCAGGTGGCTTGGACCCCGTCATAACTGCTTGCAGTTCTAGTTACAATTGGAATTTTATGGGCCGCTTGCTCCCAACGCCTGTGAAACGATTGCCGATTTCCGCGCAAAATGATTTCATAATCCCCGCAAAAATGTTGCGTTTACTTAACACAAAAGCAGCCATTTTCCCGTTGCCATGGAACGTTATGAAGTGACGTAATTACGCAACGTGAACATCATCGAAAAAGCTGGGTTGTGGGAATCCCTTTTTTTTCTCTTTATCATCAAACCGCAGTTTTTGCAAGTTCCCGCAATTTTTGCAAGTTCCCGCAATTTTTGCAAGTTCCCGCAATTTCATCGCATAAAATATCCTGCATATTCCATTGCATTTTTTAAGAAAACGTGCTGCATAATCAAGGACTTTTGCCCACAACAACCGAAATTGATTCGCGCCTGCACTAAGTGAGGACGAGGGCCGCATGCAGCCTGGGGCTGCCAGTTGCCCATCCCTGCTGGACAGAGTAAATGTGACGTGAGCAACCTGTCTGAAAATTGGAATTCTTGTGGTAGCTGTGCCAAGAGAGCGTAGGTATGTGTAAGGAGATAACATTGGCACAGGCTAATTATTGCTAACTAAAATGCTAGTTAACATTAGTAATTAAACCTAAACAGCTCATGTAAGTCGAAACTGCCTGCGAGCTTCTTCTGTACTATATGGTAATTCCTCTACTATGTGATACAATCGTTAGCCTATTTTTACGTCTGCTACGTGAGTTACAAGTTCTGAAGGAAAGCTTACCCCCTTGCTAGTAACTAACGTCATGGATCCCTCTGCACCGAAAATAATAAAGTTTGGCTATAAGAATTACACATCTGACCAGGCAAAGAAGAAACAAATGGCAGTTTGCAAGGTCTGCAGTGCAAAATTTCCGACACAACCACCACGTCGAATTTTATCAGACAATCCCACAAGGAAAGGTAAGTTATGAAGTCAGCCTAATCTTTTTAGCTAACATAATGGCTAGTCAGAAGTAACGTTAAGTCTGATAGAGACGATTATACTTTTTAGTTATCAGAAAATTTGACTAAAATACGTTAAATGGCAACGTGAAACATGTTGTTGTCTAAGTATTATCCTGATTTATATGCTAGCAAAAACGTTGACAATGGCAATGGCAATGTAAAGTAAGCAGCTCTCTTTCTTTCCCTCCTTCCCTCTGAAACACGTCCCTATCCCATAAGTTACAGTAGTAGTAACAACGGCCAGTAAGTAAACTATCAGCAATCCAGACAGGACATTTTTAGCTTCATATAATAGACTGAAGTATAATTAATATATATAGCATTGAGAGTCCTAAAACCTTAACGTAGTAGCTAGCTCAATGTAGCTCTGGTGTTGTGCCGTCGGGCATATCAAAATTTCGACTGTAGCCTCATCTGATTGATTAGCTATTTTTTCCCAATGTGGGCTGATATAGGGTTGCCAACTCAGGCTGGGCTCCAGAGACGGGTGGCTGTCTTTCACCCACCACATATTCACCACACATAGCATGTAGAGATGGCTCCTTAGGCAACGCCATCTCAAAATTTAGAGTGAGAAAATAATATGTGATGACATTAAACACAATTAAGTAACGTTATCTGGTTATTTGCGTACTTACTCAAAGAAAATTGTGTAATTTCTCTGTATTATATAATTCCATTGGTATCTTAGTGGTTATTATTATTATTATTATTATTATTATTATTATTAGTGGTATTAGTCAAGGTTATTGTGTGAGCTCTACCCAACCATTAAAGGAGGCTAGGAATGATGAAAACTGCCTTCCAGGACAGCTCTGGAACAATCGGGTCAGTAGGAAGTCGACATCCTATCACATCAGATATTATTGATGTTGTTTTATTCCAAAACTCATGCACCTGTTCACACTCCCAGACCATGTGCAGGAAAGTTCCAGTTTGTTCAGGCAGAACGTGCAATAGGGAGTAGGAAAGGCTTTAGAGACGTATCTCTTCTGAGGTGTCCAATATGTCCTATGGCATATGTTGAAGTGGATCTGCTGGTGATTTGGGATCTTGGAACAGTGGGAAATGTTGTCCCAAACTGTCTCCCAATTAATTACGTTCCCCTCCGAGCTCAGCTCTCGCTCCCATTTCTTTACTATTGGGAGTTCTACGGATACTTGCATCAGTTCAGCATAAATCCTGGACACTAATCCTCTCGCAAGAGAATCAACAAGCCATTTAATGATTGGGTGCATCTCAAGACTGTTACCCCGTGGTACTCCATAACATTTTAGGGCTGATCTTAAGGAAGAAGGATGTCCTAGGGACCTCAAAGCTAGCTCTCAGATCTTCAGAACTTAACCTTCATCATTGAATAACTGGTCTAGAGTATAAATACCTCTGTCACTCCACTGGTTATAAACAAAAGGTTTGTAGACAGTGTATGTTGTGCCAAATTGGGGTGTTCAAATGCCACTTATTGGTGTAGTGTAGTTGCTCCTCCACCTGTTTAAAATTGGTCACTGTGTTGGTGATAATAGGGCCTAGGGGTGGAGCCGAACCCGAATACGGTATTCGGAAAGGCACAAATAACGTGTTTTTTACGAATACTTATTTCGAACAAATACTTAAAAAAATATTTGTATTCGGGAACAAGACAAACTTTATATCAAAAAGCTGCGTTTCCTCATGAGACGGCAGTGCATGCCCGAATGAGTGAGTGACGTTCAGGAGTCGGGGGAGGGGAAAAGAGTAAAAGAGGTGACTGACACAGGCTGCTCCACACAGCAACAGAGAGGGCTCGGCTGAGTGAAAAAACACTAAACTGCATCACTATTTTTGTTGAATAGATTTTTTTGTACCTTAACCGTGTTCCGGACGCAGTTTATAACTTTCGGGAAGCAGAGTTTGATCGGGAGATTATTCCATTACGCTGCATTATTGACGTCTGCAGTCGGGTGCTCTCATGTTCGCTCTGTTTACGTAGCTCTGTTAGCTCGGTCATTTAGACAATAGTCTGTTGACAGAGTAACGTTAACGTTCGGTTAAATAGGTTAAAAAAATGATTGTGTAGTTGTGTCGAATTGTATGAACCTGTGGGAGTTATATGGTACGTTTAAGTTACTCTGGGCCAGATTTACTAACACTGGCGCAGTTTGCGCTGCGTCTGTTTATGCGAGTTCGGTAATAACGCACGCTATGCTTCCACATTTTGCGTAGTATTTATCAACCCTGACACCCATCAGGCAATCAGCGTCTTTCTCCGCCCACATGATATGGCTGGGTGCAGACTGCGATATTCCCACAGCTGATGCTATGACTGTTTGAAATGATCCTGATGCCAATATTTGTAATGTAGCGAGGAGTTTAACAGCTGCTGGAATGGGATGTGAACGCTGAGTGGGAGACTCAATTTCATCTTTGATTTCTTCCAGTAACTCTAATATTGCATGGCTGCTTGATCTGTAACGCTAAATGATGTTGTGTTCACTGACAAAGTGTGATTCTCGTGTTAACGATATTTTCAGCCTCGCCTATGTCTTCGTCTTGCTCAGATTACTGTTGCCATTTCACCAGCGGCATAAAGGTCTACGAGGAAACTCGATTGCGGCTGGTTCAGACCTGCTTTTAAGAGGCGGAGAATTTCCCCCGCGGAATAGAGGCGCACTCCTACTGACAGTCTTTGTAAATACCACAGAATATATAATTAGGCGCACTTTGCGCTTATCCTCCCACCTTTTTGGGTGGAACTCCCACTTTCCCCATGACCCTCCCACGAACGCATATTGAAAGCGCAACTTGTCTCTTCTCGGTCATGTGGCAGGCAATCTGCGATTTTACCCAAGTGCGCCCCGTTGGTAAATAGCCCGCATCGGTTACGTCCGTCTTTGCGACCAATTAGCGCCTGGAAACAGGCGCAAACGGCTTGATACCTTAGCATAGCTACCCGTCACTCATTAACTTAGCTGAAACTCCCCACATGGATTTGGGCAACCAAATAGAAATAGAGTGTGGCTGCTGCTGAGCCATCTCTTGGTCCTCCACCAGCCAAAAAAACGTGTTCTGTGTGGAAGAATTTTACAGTCAGTGCTGCAGATAAAACCAAAGTGATATGTAATGTGTGCAAAAGTCAAATCAGCAGAGGCAGAGATATCAAACATCTGTCAACATCTGGTATGCATAGTCACATGCACTTAAAGCATCCTCTCCTCCTGGTACTGTCTGCCAACCCCCCCCCCACAAGCACAAATCCCCCCACCAGCACCAAAACATCATCACAGCCATGTTCTGCCCCTGCAAGTCAGTTTCAATCACCTATATTAGCTGGCATAATTATTATAATGGATATAATTAAAGAATACTTACACTTTAACGTAAATTAGAAGTGTGATGCAAAAAAACTGGAATTTTACGCCTATTTTGAATTTTACTCGAATACAAATACTAATACAAATACTTTTCCCCCCTCAACAAATACAAATACAGATACAAATACCGGCTGCTTTGCACACCCCTAGGGCCATACACTTTTTTGGACACACACCTGTGAAGGCAAGATTTCCAGTGAGGTTTTGCTCTATTTCTCTCCATGGGACTGAAAGAAACTATTATACTTGAATTGTTTGAATGAATATCATGATTTGATGTCATGTTTGAGGCATATTGAAACTGTTAACTCATAACTTAAACTGTTCAGATGTATGTGACTTGGACGCAATGTCTTTTGAATATTGAGTAGGAAAAAGCGCAAATAAAGCTCCATCAGTTCATAACCACTGTCTTTAGCTTGTTTAAAAGTGGAAACTTTTGCATGACTTGACTTGATTTGCTTGACCAGTGCTATGACTTGACTTGACTTGGTTGATTGTCACAAAATATTACTTGGACTTGCTTGAGACTTGAAGGTTAAGACTTGAGACTTGCTTGTGACTTGCCGATGTGTTACTTACTCCCATCTCTGATAGGACCTGAGCATGTGTGTGTATTTCAGGCCTGTGTGTAGTGTGTTCTAACAAACAGAGTGTAAATATACAGTTTTAATTGCATAACCCATTTTTCTCCTAGCACAAATAAGTATGAGACAAGTGACAGCTTATGGAACAGTACATTTTTAAAAGGCATTGCAGAAGGTATTATTTGTTTATTTATTTAGTAATAATTTCAACTCTATTTCAAATCTATACAATAAATAAAGCTTTACATATGCTACTTGTTACATAAAAAATATAAAGTAGCACAATTTGCCACGCTGAGGTTTATACTGTGTATTGATTCATTCTACATCTTATTGTGATGTGTAACTTGTTTAACTCGCAATCGGGATAGCTGTAATCTCACGTCGCTGCCATTTTTAACATCGTGCTCAGTGATGCCTATTATCTGTCACAATTCGGCTCCTCCTTCGTAACTCGGCTGGCTGAACCAGACACCCCTGATAGAGTTAACCTTTCTGCTTAGTGTTGCTCCAGAGATTATGGGAAATGTAGGTCTATTGCAGGAAACAAGATGACCAGACACGGGCCTGGCTGTAGCATTACAATTCCTCTTAATTCAAGGTAACTTCCTAAACTATCTTCACCGCGGTAACTTACTAGTGTACACATAGGCAACTTTTGACCATTTAGTGTAATACTAGAGCAATCATCGACATTTCCGACAGCACATAAAGGCAACAGAGGGGCCGAGAGTCTGGGCTCAAACTCACAAAAGCTCCTTTGTCATTTTTTTCTTGCTCCTCGATATTCCTTTTTCATCTTTTCATGTTCATTACTGTGAGATGGGCCTCAAAACTAAAACAATAGACTGATAAACAAACGGACTCACGTCATATTTGTCAGATATAAGCTATTCTATATATATATATATATATATATATATATATATATATATATATATATATATATATATATATATATATATATATATATATATATATATATATGTATATATATATATATATATATATATATATATATATATATATATATATATATATATATATATATATATATATATATATATATATATGTATAAGCTATTAAAAGACAAAATTAGCTTCCAAAATTTGACTTTTTGTGTTGAGCGAATAGCTGAAATTTGACCATAAAAAAACTCGATTTCATATTTAGCTATATGTTTGTGCTTTACTTTGTGCTTGAACTTATGGTTTAGTCTTGTATTTGTTAGGCCACTTTTAAAGGCTCGTCTGTTACGCATCTGTTAAATAATAATAATAAAATTAGATTTCTTCGATTAAACAGGACGTTGTTTTTGGAGCAGGGAAATCCTTCAGTTTCCATTAGCAGAAGGGCGACGAGGAGGGGGAGGCTGGACATTCTTCTCATACTGCAGAGCAGGCAGGGGGGAGCTTCCTGCCACTACTCCTGTACCGCTTCTTTTTTACGGTTAAACATGAATTTCACAGGAAAGGACGAAGACTTTGTGGAAGCGAACGAGCTTCTTGGACTTCTCCCGGAGCAGGAATTCAAACTCGCGGCGAGACCAACCATTGACCGGCGGCAGCCAGTTTTATTGTTGTAAATGGAGATTTTCTGCAGCCCGTGGAACCGCTTCAGCCCCGCAGGAAAGGAGAAACATAACAAAAAGTGATGTTTCGCTGAGTTGGAGGACCGGGAAAGTAAACGGAAGAAACTCCAGTGAAAGGTAAAACTGCGTTTAGGCTACTGGCATATAGTTAGTAAAACGTTTATTAAACGGTGTGCCAATCTTCGCACGCGTATGTCTTTCGTGAAAACTTTAAAGGATAATGAACATATTTTACAGATAAAAAGTCTATGTTTTACTAGGAATCTTAGTCATTGTTCTTTTTGTATCATGAAGACAATCAGAACAAAAAGTGGTTTCAGAAAATGATTGTGCTTTATTCAACTTCCTTTATCTAATCTTCATGTCAGTCATACTGGTTTCATACTTCATTCCGTGATGCGTGCTGTAAATAATGATTTAAAGTGAGTCAACGCTCTGAGGTCTAAGCCATTTTTCCAATATTTGGGTCGCCTGGTTTCCTTGTGTAGTAATGCTTGCATAACCTCAACCCTGTTATGCACATAAAGTTATTGACATCATTTTTTCAGGACAACCTGGGCTATCAGAATATGTATGCGGCAGGGATGTCACATTAATTTATCAATTATTATATGACTATATATACAAAAGGACAAAAACTACAGAAATGTATTAAAATTACACAGACAACAATAATAAACAGGACTTTGGGCTTTTGCAACTTGTTCTTCCAAGTCTTTGTAATCAGGGGAAACAGTGTTTCTTTGTTTGACACAAATAAAAAGCATTTTAGATTTCTACCAGAAAAGTCTATAGCTTTTATCCAAAAAAATAAGTTGTGTCATCTCCAATGCATTTCCTGTCTGCTATGAGACATCATGAGGCCAAATCAAACTCACACATTTACACATCTGGGGCTGCTTAAATGACCTGCATCTCTGTTCTGAGAATCTATAGATTATTTATTACATTTAGGCTGTTATATCATTATTTTAGCTTGTTTGTTCCAGGTTAGATATATGTAGCAGCAAAGTAACCCAGTCAGGAAAGTGGCAGCATCTGTAACATTGCAGATGAAAACACCAAAGAAGAAGAAGACAGTCAGGAAGACAGCCTCTGATTGGTTGACACACTCAACTGACAACATTCTGGCAGTCAAAATGTTTGGGGCTAACAGTAAACAGTGGAGTTATCATTCTGGAATTTTTGTGCAAAGTCTCTGCACTTCCAGGCTGGATTACAAAGCTTCTAGAAGGCCTAAGATAACACAGAAGGCCTCTTTGGAAATGCCCAGATTTCAGCTATCATTAGGCTTGAGCCAATGTAAAAATGTTAAACCCAGTTTAATATCAAGCCAAACACTGGAACAGACCGGCATACGCATCTGTCTAAGCCTCTTCCGAGGGGGACTGATGAGAGAGCCCATAATAGCCGCATTCCGACCAAGTAGTTACAGGAACGTAGTTATAGGAAAAGTCCACTTCTAAGCAGATCTACTAACTACTCTCCCCCTAAACTTTTTCCATTTGCATTCGCACTGGCCAAGAGGGACTTGCTTGCATTACTATGCATTACTATGCAAGCAAGTGTGTGTGACGTAGGGCTGCACGATTATGGCCAAAATGACGTTCACGATTATTTTGATCAATATTGAGATCACGATTAATTATCACGATTATTTGTTGATTTTAACCAAAACAAATTTTATTGTCACATAGGCTAATTATAACTGTTTTTACATCCATATTGTGCTACATTCCTGCTAATACATCCATATTGTGCTACATTCCTCCTTTATTGAAGGATACTGTGAAGGAGTATGCCATTTCAGCTGTTGTGCTACCGCTTTCCATACATGCACGTTTGCAGTAAGGTGAAATAGCAACGCGGATTTCGGTGGCTCATTACATTGCTACTTACATGTCTGCGTTGCGCTCTGATGCTCCGAAACCCACGTTAGAGGCAACATAAACATTGCTGCATGTCATGCTAGTAAACACTAATAACACATTACACAGCAGGTAACATTAGCCTACCGTTAGCTACAGTAGTAACTGGATTAAACACGGCTAAAGTGCTGACAGCTAAACGGTGTAGTGTGACAGGATTCCAACAGCGGGACGTCAAACAGTCTGCTGCTAAAGCTATGAGCTAAAAGACACAAACTAGCACTGGTCACTGCTGACAGGACAATTTTCAATTCTCAATTTTCCTCACGTTACTCTGTCCTCCGCTCTGTGACTGTCTACATCTAGAAACTAAGCTGCACGGTGCAGGGAACAACTCTGATTGGCTCATGGAGGCACGTGATCAGACAGTGGTTTATGGAGCGCTAGATTGGCTTTGCAAAAACTTTGATAAGGAGCGTTCTATGAATGGAATGACGCATTTTAAATATCGCTAGATCACGCAAATTTGATCGTGGGAAGCCAAAATTGTGATCATGATTAAAATTTGATTAAATGTGCAGCCCTAGTGTGACTGCCTGGTCAGCGAGGTTGTCAAGCCTGCATGGCACGCTTGTGGAGTTTAACTCCGAAAAAACAGTTAACCACCGGTTCCCGTTAATCTTATGATGGACATGTGTTGTGATATTTAAACAAACGAACTGTCAACGGCAAAATAAAAGCCTCTTATTTACGAGACCAGTCTGAGAGACCTCTAGAGCGTGACTGTCCGAGCAATGAGCTGTCGCCTCACTTCATGGAGCATCTCAACTCTGAAAACTTTGAAGCAAATTGTCAATTCGGCATCAGTTTGTGCAACACTGCCTATATTCGAAATCTAAACAGTTCATTTCTCGCCTAAAACGTTGTCAGAAGTGAATTTAGTGATGAATAAGATGGCGAAAAATTGTCCCGTTGTTGGTCTGTCTGCACTAGGGTTTAATATTTTTCCCGAAAATGAGATGAATCAGATCCCGGGAAATAGACAGCCCATATTCCGGGAATCCCAGGAAATGGCCGAGAAATGGCTGTTTTTTTTGGTTTGTTTTTAGCCCAAGTACTGTATCGATATCATTCAAATATGCGTTCCCAAAATCCCAAACTGACATTTTTTATATTATTTGTATCATTTTTAGGACTAAAGAACACAGTTTATGTCCATCATCAACACAGTTTGCAATGATCAATTCTGCTGCGTGATCAAGTGAGCTGCGTGCTGCAGCGTGACATCTGCTGCAGCGCTAATTATGAAATGCCAGGTGGAATGTCTGGGACTTGTCTTCTGAAAATCTAGGCAACCCTTATATAATCAATGTTTTATGGAAATCTATTATACAAACTAACAAAATATGCTTAAGTAAACCATTGAATGATTTCTAAACCATTACGTTATCGAAATCCATTCTGTGCCTGTTGAGGATGTGTAAGAGGCTGCAAACGGGAATAATCACTCAAAGTTAACCAAATACAAATACGCCTTATAAACCGGTCACACGTTGCACTGAGCTGTTTTATTGTCCGGTCTTTCAAAATGCTCCCAAACAAAGCTGGCCGCAGACATCATTAACGGAGTTAGGTAGCCCAGCTGCGTAGTGCGTGCTGCGTGACAAACTTCTTCTTCTTCTTTAATGAATGAATTTATTGAGCTTGTGTAATGATTTAGGGAGCCTGTAGTCCTGTAGCTACCGTCGCCTGGATCAACGTTACCGTATGATAATAATAGACACGTACTCCTTGCCTTTTTTATTTTATTTTATTTCCCGTTTCCCTTCATAAGATTTCCCGGGAAACGGGAAATGGTTTTGATCAGATTTCCCGGGAATCCCATTTCCAGGGATTAAACCCTAGTCTGTACGGGAAACCCGACCCTCGTTGACCTAGGTCCCTATGCTGAAAAGGGAACAGCGAAAAGACCCTGCCCTGAAGTAAGAGCTGAAAGAGTTACAGGAACTGCGGCCAGTAGGGCTGCCACATCTTAGTCGATTAGTCGACTAATCAGTCGTTTTGGTCTTAGTTGACTAAGATTTCTTTAGTCGATTAGTCATTTTTTATGCTTATTCATGCTTAATTACTTATTTCCAAGAAACTTCTGAGCACATTTCTGGTAAACACAAGATTTAAAGTGGTGCTATGGCAGGATTAATTGTGGAGAAACTCAGTTTTACAGATGGTTAATTAGGTACATTTATATTGTGCTTTTCTAGTCTTAACCACCTCTCAAAGCGCACAGCTCTGTCAATTAAATCAACTAATCGATTAGTCGACAAAATCCTATAAGTGTTAGTCAACTAAGAATTTCTTAAGTCGAGGACAGCCCTAGCGGCCAGAGGAACTTAAAAATCCCCAAATAGGTCCAGTCAGAACACAAGAAAAAAAGGGTTCTAGGAATTTTATATTCTAGGAACTGCAAAAATCCCTCTGGTCGGAAAGTGGCTAATGAGAGTGTAGACTCCCCAAAAATGCATTAAAGTGATGGTTCGGAGTAATTTTACCCTAGGGTCCTTTGCACCATGACCTCGAGCCAAACACGCCCCCAGAAGCTTTTTTCACCTGGGTCGAACATTGGGAGAGTTAGCGTTATCAGCTGAATAGCTTAGCGCAGGGGCTAATGGATCCGAAGTGTCTCTTAACATTACCCCACTAATAATGCCCGAAATGATACCAAACGTCTACAGTAGTACAAATAGGTTATGCACTCATAAAACGATGGATTGTAAAGTTTGTAGGAACACCAGAAGTTTATGTAAATAACACTTGCCTGCTGGCTTCTGCTCTCTGCTGTTGTTGTTGCTGCTGTAAGACGAGTGCTTAGGGACGTCTACAAATTACAACACCGAAAAGAGATGCAACAAAAATATTTATTAATTTAACTTATTTTTTAAATTAAGTGCTGTAGAATAACTAGCAGGAGACAAGTTATAATTGAGGTAAGTTTGGAGACACTACCTTATTTAGTCATTAAATTAATAAATATTTTTGTTGCATCTCTTTTCGGTGTTGTAATTTGTAGACGGCCCTAAGCACACTTACTGCCCGGTAGTAACAGCAGCAGCAGCAGCAGCAGAGAGCAGAAGCCAGCAGGCAAGTGTTATTTACATACACTTCTGGTGTACTTACAAACTTTACAATCCATCATTTTATGAGTGCATAACCTATTTGTACTACTTTAGACGTTTGGTATCATTTCGGGCATTATTAGTGGGGTAATGTTAAGAGACACTTCGGATCCATTAGCCCCTGCGCTAAGCTATTCAGCTGATAACGCTACTCTACGCTAACTCTCCCAATGTTCGACCCAGGTGAAAAAAGCTTCTGGGGGAGTGTTTGGCTCGAGGTCATGGTGCAAAGGACCCTAGGGTGAAATTACTCCGAACCATCACTTTAACTTTCTAATAAATTAACAAAGTGCGCCGTCCCCCTTCCACCGCTACTGAAATGCGATCTCCTATCTTCATAGAGGCGAGTCGGTAGTAAATTCCTTCTAGTTTGTTTAAAGACCATCATAACATTATGTTACTCACGTTGTCATATTGCTTATTGGGCCATTCCGTTAGCATACACTTTTTTGGACACACACCTGCAAAGGCAAGGTCTTGCAGTCTTAGACTTCCAGTGAGGTTTTGCTCTATTTCTCTCCATGGAACTGTAGATGAGGGGTCCATCCACACTCTGAGGGTCTGTAGCTGCAAGGCTCTGTGATACATTTTAAAGTGATGGTTCGGAGTAATTTCACCCTAGGGTCCTTTGCACCATGACCTCGAGCCAAACACCCCCCAGAAGCTTTTTTCAACTGGGTCTAACATTGGGAGAGTTAGCATAGAGTAGCGTTATCAGCTGAATAGCTTAGCGCAGGGGCTAATGGACCCCGGTTTGTATCTCGTAAATGACCCCACTAATAATGCCCAAAATGATACCAAACTTCTACAGTAGTACAAATAGGTTATGTACTCATAAAACGATGGATTGGAAAGTTTGTAAGTAGGCTACACCAGAAGTTTATGTAAATAACACTTGCCTGCTGGCTTCTGCTCTCTGTTGTTGTTGCTGCTGTAAGATGAGTGCTTAGGGCCGTTTACAAATTACAACACCGAAAAGAGATGCAACAAAAATATTTTTTTATTTAACTTGTTTTTTTAAAGTAAGTGCTGTAGTATAACTAGCAGGATACAAGTAATAACTGAGGTAAGTTTGGAGACATTACCTTATTTAATCATTAAATTAATAAATATTTTTGTTGTATCTCTTTTCGGTGTAGTAATTTGTAGATGGCCATAAGCACTGTCTAACTGCAGGTAGCAGCAGCAGCAGCCGCAGCAACAGAGAGCAGAAGAGAGCAGGCAAGTGTTCATAAACTTCTGGTGTACTTACAAACTTTCCAATCCATCGTTTTATGAGTGCATAACCTATTTGTACTAGTGTAGAAGTTTGGTATCATTTCGGGCATCATTAGTGGGGTCATTTACGAGATACAAACCTGGGTCCATTAGCCCCTAAGCTATTCAGCTGATAACGCTACTCTACGCTAACTCTCCCAATGTTCGACCCAGGTGAAAAAGCTTCTGGGGGGGTGTTTGGCTCGAGGAAATGGTGCAAAAGACCCTAGGGTGAAATTACTCCGAACCATCACTTTAAGAATGGGGAGGGCCATGCCTCCCGTGTTTGTGGTACGTTGCAGGGTAGAGTATTTTAGCCTAGGTTGTTTATTATTCCAAATATACTGCTGAATTAAAGTATCAAGTTTCTTGGACGAGAATGCCAGCCATTGGTTGAGACTATGGCCGTGGGATTCACATATAAAGTATGCACCATGTCAATGAATTTGGCCTCCAAACGAAGCCTCTCCATTACTTGCCGCAAGTACTTCCACTCTAGGCGGTCAAAAGCCTTTTCCGCGTCAACTGATAAAACCTCTGCCATTGTTGGAAGGTTTCTGGCTTCTTCTATTACATGAAATAATCTGCGTACATTGTCTGCAGTGTGACGCTTTGGTATAAAACCTGATTGGTTGTAGTGGACTAGCTTCTCAATAAAGCGTTCTCAGCGAGTGCCAAGACTTTGGAATAGAGCTTAATATTGGTTCCAATGAGGCTGATGGGCCTGTAATTTGAGCACTCCGTAAGATCTTTGCCCTTTTTGGGTATAACGGAAATTAATGCAGTGTTGGTTTGATGGTGAAAAGTACTCATCTCTATGGCCGAGGTTAAAGTTTGTAAAATGATAGGTCCTAATATATCAAAGTACTGTAGAAGAAGTTCTGATGGAATTCCATCCAACCCCGGCGTTTTCACTTTTTTAACTGTTTTTAATGCTGATTTATTTAGTTATAGGTTGACCCAGTTCTTCTGCCTCCTCTGGGTCAAGAAGAGGCAGGTGTAGTTCTTTTAGGAACTTCTGGTTGCAGGAGGACTCATACAGCTTTGAATAGAAGGATTGAAAAGTGGCGCTGATACGCTTAGGATTTGCTGAGATACCTCGGTCTGTGCGGATGCTGTTGATAGTAGCTTTGGATTCGCTTTGTTTTCATTTCAGAGCAAGCAACTTGCTTGGTTGACAGCCATTAAAATAGTAATTTTGCCTCAGTCTGTGCATTATGAACTCAGCTCTCCTTAGCAGAACATTTAGCTCTGTTCGACTTGTGACCAAAAGAGTATGTGTAGATTTAGAAAAACACGTCTTTAGAGACTGCTCTAGAGATCTACAAGGTTCTTCCAACTCCGCAATCCTTGCCTCTCTTTTTCGCTTCAAATTGAGCGCAAAGGAAGATTTGAAATCTCTAATAAATCCTTTAGTTGCCAGGTCCGAAACTGAGTCAGTATTAAGGTTGGGTACCGAAACGCGGTGCCAGTCGGGCACCGGTGCCGACGTAAACGATATTGGGTAAACGATACCCAACCCTAGTCAGTATTGATTGATATAAACTCAGCCAGTTTGGCTCTAAACTCTGCATAAAAGGCTGTGTTCTGGAGAAGGGAGTTATTAAACTGCCACCTTCTAGATCTTTCTAATAACATATCACAATGGAATGTGGTTATCAGCGCACTGTGATCCGACAGAATTGCTGGTTCTATTGCTATCGTGTGGAACATTGCCTTAAGCTCACTAGAACACAAAATGTAATCAATGTGGGAGAGGGTGTGGTGATGTGTGGAAAAAAAGGTGTAATCCCTGCTAGTAGGATTGTGCATCCTCTATACATCTGTAAAATGGTGGTATTCCATAACTGCTCTAAACATGTCTGATGTGTGTTTTTGGGCTTTTGTGTGGTTGCCCCCTGATCTATCCTGATTTAAATATAGCACTGCATTCATGTCTCCCCCTATAATTAGTGAATATTCATTGAGAGAGAGCAATTCATTGGTTAGAAAAGTATATATGTAGATGGTGCATATACCGAAACAAAGGCTATTTTTCTACTTCTTACTGTGGTGCATATATATGATATCCTGCCTGATAAATCTTTATTACTTTATCTACGGTGAGTGCGCATTTCCGCGACAGTAACACAATGGAGCCCTTGGTTTTGGTGTCGTCACTAGATGAAGCAGAAATCTTGTAATATTTATTTTGTAGGCGATATACATCTCTTTTGCGTAAATGTGTCTCTTCTATAAGCTCTGCATCTATATTGTTTTTTCTTAAGTAGACCAGGAATTTAGCTCGTTTGATCGGCCTGTTTAGCCCTCTGATGTTAACTGAACTGAAAGGATTCAAAGTTCAGCCATCTTCAAAATATATACGCATACATGTCTTGTGTACCCTACCGGAATTTGCTGATACATTTGTAGCAAAGGGTGAACTGTTAGATCTAAGCAAAGTGTGGTAAAAACATAAAAAATAAAATAAATCCCCTAACCCTCTGAGACCACAGACCCCCTCCCCTATTTGTAAGATACTTGGCCACATCAAACGCAGCTCGCGCAAAAACTCCAGCTCAAAACTGCCCCTTCTGTCTAAAGTCATCTTATGTTAAACATGAACAATGTTACAAAAAACCTGAAAACTAGGTCTCAACCAGCTATTAGGTTCTGAAATAGGCAATGCGCAAAACCATTCTATTAGGAGTGAAGCATAGATTATAAGATGAATAGTCCGCATTCATCATGTTCTTTCAGTCTAATGAAATGTTTCTTTAAAGCTTGGTTCCAAAACTTACATACAATGCCCTTGAGTCAAACTTGTACAGTAATCTGGATACCGCTAGTCCATAGCCCTGCTGCTGGCTCGAGCACCAGACGAGAAGTCCGCCGTCACCCGGCTCCACCGTCGGCACTGGGTCCAGCCGCGGAGCGGCCCGTGTGGATGTCGCATCATCCTCATTATCCAACTGCTGACAGAAAATGTTGGCCTCCATGGCTGTAGTGAAGGTTAGCACTCTCCCTCTGTGTGTTACTCTCAGGGTGGCTGGATAAATAAGGAAGTTTGAGACACCTTTAGCATGTAGCTTACACTGTGCTCCTATAAATTCTTGGCGCTGCTGGACAGTGAGTGTGCTGTAATTGGGCTTAAAGCGTAGTGTTGGAATCACGAATTGGGCCTTTCTGCTGTATTTGTCTTGCCCCCTGAAGGATTGCTTGGTGGTCCTGATATCTCAAACACCTGAAAATTGCAGAGTATGTGTTGTCGTACCCTTGCCGTAGATTATTTGTGCTCTGTCAATTTCGATGATAGCCCTGTTCTGTAAGGAGGGGATCCAACTAACAGATTTTGCAGGAACCCAACTAGGTCATCCTTTTCGCTGCCCTCTTTTAGTCCAATGATGCGTACATTGTTGGATTGGGATCTGTCTTCCATTTCGGCTAGCTTATACTCAAATTTCTTTTGGTCTTCAAGACAGGCACTCAGCATGTTTCTCATCTGTCTGTTCTCTCCCTGCGTCTTGTCCATTTGTTGCACCAGATCATGTACCGTAGCTCCTTGCCTCTCAAGCTCTGTTCAGATGTGTTGCAGCGAGGTATCAATTCCTACTAATGCATCCTTCACTGCGCTGCGGACCACTGATTCAAGCATATCTCGTTGCCCTTCCAAGACCCTGGCTATAACTTTTTCCATGTTAAGGTCCGCGCTAGCATCAGTAGCCGTGCTAGCAGATTTCTGTGTCTGGGTAGACGACAACGAGCCTTAGCCTTGAGCGACCATTGCGTTGGTCACGTACACCTCTCTGATAGTAGACTATTATATGAATACAATGGTGTCATGTGAGTTAACCATTGTATTTAACTACCTAATTTCCCTCTCCAAAATCACTTCAAAGATTAGTCAAGGATGGTTCACATACATTTTCTATGCAGATTCACTCCCCTACAAAATCACCCCAGTAAACAGAGAATGATTAATTAATTAAAAATAGAGCTATTCATGTCATCTAGTAAATATTCAAGTATTTTTTTCAGGAAAAATAAATATTTTTTTCCAATATCGTGCAGCCCTATGTCACAAATTTTGTGTGCAATGGCAGTTAAAGAGAGTTAGTTGTGGATTATGAATTGTTGTGTTATAAAGTTACAACTGTCATATAATGATGTGAAATGTACCTGTGCATTACAATGGGTTTTACGGTAACAGTGAGTCTCGCTATAGTCTTACATGTTATCGCAAGAGTGTTGTTATACTAACTGCAACTGCATGTGCTCATTAAAAATATAGCTCTGGCTAAAAGAGTATTAAGCCTCCAGTACAATCATTTTCAGAAGTGAATGTGAGGAGCTCTGGCCAGGTTTAAACCCCCAGTGTAGCACAAGTAGACTTTATATTTCCCAATTCATGTTTTCCGTCAGATCGTTTATAGGTCTCAACATTTTCAACCGCACTTGAAGGCAGCTTCATGAAAGAGGAAACATTCAGCTGTTCCACAAACTCCCGAGGCCCGTTTCAGAAAGCAGTTTTAGCGAAAACTCTGAGTTTGTTAACCCTGAGACGGAAAATCCAGAGTTTCCGTTTCAGAAAGAGAGGTAACTTATCCTCAGTTAGTTACAATGGTAACTGAGCCTGTGAACCTAACCTGGTTTTGAGCAGGATTTCTTCAAGAAACCTTGAGTTTCTCTCAGTCTCCTACCTCTCAGAGGGAGAGAAACTCATTTCCTCATTCATTCATTCAGTCTGTATCAGGCGCATTTTATTGCAGTTTGTTATCTGCATGAATAAAAAATCGTATTGGTTTATGTTAGGCAGATTATAAAACGTTTTTTTGAAAAAGCTCTATTAATTCACAGAGAGTTTACGTCGGAAGATTGAGTCCTGACTATAGATGTATTTTCATTTCCACATAACCGATTTGAGAGGTATTTTTTATCACAGTCCATTAGATATGTAGATACCTTATCCGTCCTCATATCACTAACATCAACCATCGTGGACAGGCTTTAACATCCAAGCAGATTCTTTGTGTTGCATTACGTTTTTTGCAAACGGCAGTTTTCTTTATAACAGTGTAGCGGATAATACTGTAATAGTAAAGCCACTGTATGCAGAGCCGTCAGAAAAGTGTGACTTGCTCTGAAACGTTTTTTAAACTTTTTTGTAGTGTTCCCTGGACACAAACCAGTAGGAGCCATTAAAAATAAATAAATGATTATACATTATAGTTCTGTTAATGATCATGGTGCTGCAGCCTCAGAATGGGATTAGTATAGTTTACTTTTTCGCCCGCAGGATTGCACCTAAATGAAATTATAGCTGTAATACAATTCCAGTTTTCACCAGTAATATTATAAGTTAACTGTGATTAAATATGAAATTAATACACTGTTAATGCTTATAAGCATTGACTCGAGCAGCAATTTTCTCCCACACCAATTCTCTGTCTTTTGCAGCAACAACCGCCGTCTTGCTTTTTTAACGAAATGCATGTTCAAACTCGCTGTTTGTGCGCATGAGTATTTCCGCCGACCTGTTTGTTTGTGGTTGTTACCATGGTGAATCGTAGAATCATGGCTCCATTCATGCTGCCTTTTTATAGTGGCTGTGCACGCGCATAACACTGAGTGAACATACTCCGAGTTGATTGAACCAACTCAAATCAGCTGTTCTGGAACCAAAAACTCAGTTTCCCATCTCAGGGCAAATCAACTCAGACATCAGGGTTAGACTCAGAGTTTGTTAAACCTCCTTCCTGGAACGGACCCCTGGGCAGTTCAGGGCTTGTGTTTGGTGTTTTAAAACTTTTTTTGTGGCAGCGAAAGTGATGTTTCCTGTATGGGACTCTCACACCGCCTCAAAACACACTGACAAGTCTGATCGGCAGTTACATGATTAGCACCATGCGGTGGGGTTGCGTTTCTCTAAAAGTTAAGTTGGTCTCAACTTTTCACAGCTCTGTTTTTTCCTGTCTTCCCCCTGTGGCCTTGAAGATCCCTGCATATAGACACAGCGGAGGACCTCATTAGAATAAATATGGAGGGACCTAGCTTGGAAGAGTTTGATGCCCAGGAGGCTGTACAGATGTAGTTCAGTCAAGGTAAAATGTAGGTCTGGAGCCCTGCATCAACATTCAAGGTGTTTTTTCCCAGTATTTATAGTTGAATAAATATGGTTGAATGTATGGTTGAAAGTGGGCGTGTGTTGAGGACGGGATATGAGGCTGATCCACGTGTGCAAAATAAACAGTTGATTTAGGATTTATTAAAAGGAAATTGCACACTGGCATGCATATGCTAGGTTTAAATTTTTTGGTGTACATACATTTTCTCATCTGTAGACGCAAACATTTAGTAAAGATTCTGCGCAGGGTTTTATGAATGAGGCCCCAGGTGATTAAAGCCAGTAAAAATACAGAATTAAGCAGTTACACGTAAAATTCAGTGTTTCCCTGACGCTGTTTTGGTGGAAAAAGGATGTCCCGGAGGGGCTGTGAGGTAAGCTGTTGCTTGCGTTAACATCCAGACATTCAGGAGGTTTTTACAGGAAGCCAAGTTATCCGTAAAGGTCTCCTCTTCAAAACAAACAGACCGGGCTTTTTTCTTTTATAACTTCCGCTTGGTTAAAATATATAGCTAAAACGATAAAGTTCTAAAAAAATATAGGGGATATGAAGCCCTCAACAGGTGACTAAATGTAACGGTAACCAACTATTACCTTGATTAAAATTACTGATGTCTTTGGGTTTGAACATTGTGAAACATTTGGGATATTGTATATAAAAAATATATATAACATAGGTCTACTCGTTTTTAGACAAGAATGACATGAATTTAGTTTTGGCCTATGGTTTTTGTGCTTGGCAACAAACATTACATTACATCACCAACTGGAATGGATTGTGCATTAACTTGCAATCTAGGAGCAATGATTCGCCAAACCTGCTTTTATTTATATCTGATTTTATTTTGTAGTAACGAGTAACGAAGATGCTAAGGGGACATGTATCGAAGTAAAAGCATTTTGCGACCATTTTTTTGAGACAGTGTGAGTAATTTTTAAAACTACTTGCACATGTGCGACCTGCAAATTTCATTACTTTTAATTTTTTTTAATTTCATGTTGAAAAGGAGGAGAGAGCGAGTCTGCCAGAGTTGTCCAATGTGTGTGAAAGGGGGATGGTCTGTGAGTGATTAGTCAAGTGCTTGGCAACGTCATCTACACTCGTGTGTCTTGCTTTTGTAGCGTTACAGTCATCGTCCAAACATGATATTGCTACCATGTTTCCATGGCAATCATGAAGTTGCAGTCCATAATGCATTTACGAGTGGTGATCCACAGCCAAAGATTATCAGTAAAACAGTTAAAACGGGGGGAAAAGTGAACAATTCTCAGAATAGTATTGCCATAGACAGTATGTTTCTACTCATTATGGTTATAAAATGATTAAGTCATGAATCAGACGTGCTGTTTTTAGTCATATGGCTAATGTTTGGTGACTAAACTGTACCGTAACGTTATAAGGTTATTAAACGCTCAGCAAGTTCATAAAGTAATTTTAGTTACTTTTTAGAATTACATATTGTACGTTTAATGCGGAAATGTTACATTCTTCTAAGTTGTTTAAATTGCCACCAGTCTTGTATAAAGTACTTACAATAAAGTCTTAGTAAAGTATTAAAAGTAATTTTCTAATATTAAATGTACTTAACAACAAAACAACAACTTTGATTATGAAGTTTATTGTGGCTTCCTTAATGTAAAGCATAATATTCAGGATTTCCACACCTTTTTTAACATCAAATTCAAAGTCTTTTCCAGGACTTTACAGGCACAATTCACTCAAGTTAAAGGACCAAACTCTATTACTATTTTGACTGAGCTGACAAAAAACTGAATTTTCTTTTTCTTTTTTAATCTTTCACTCTAACTTCACTCGATAACATTACTTGTAAATTTGGCTTCCATAAGGCTATCATTTTATTATCCTTCCCCCTCTTCTTCTTTAGTTTTGGCCTTTGGTTTTGGCACTTGGCAACAGGCATTATGTCACCAACTGGAATGGAGCGTGCACTATCTTGCAATCTAGGAGTAATGATTAAACGTTAAATCAAACGGTGCCAAATTTCGGTACCTGAGAGTTGGGGTGGGAGATATTGACAAAAATGAATATCTCAATATTTTTTTTCAATATCTCGATATCTATATTCAGACGATATTTTTGAAATCCTTCTAGAAGTTAAAAGAAGCCCTGTTCGGAGGCTATTTCATTGGTTCTCTTGGGAAAATGTACAAGCAAGATGAAATCATAACAATAAACAAAGGGCTCTGTTCTGTAACATATTACACACAACCATGTCCTTATTGGAAGCAGTCCTGGAGCTGGGACAGGGCCGGGTCAGACTAGGTTCTGATAGTCCTTCTACTTGGCTGTATAGTCCTTCTGACCGGGATTTATGCTGGGATCAGGAGTTGGATGTGATCTGACTGGCCCAGGTGAGGGAGAGGTGCAGTTCTGTGTGCTTTTTTGATGTTAGTTAGAGTATACATGGTCTAGTGTGTTCTTCCCTCTAGTAACACAATCTACATGCTGGGAGAAAGCTGGAGGGGAACAGACTTTAAGGACGCCTTGTAAAAGTATCCCTGTATATCCTGTATCCAGGTGATCGCGCTGCAGTATGTTCACTATGCAGTGAACCAAACTTTTGCTAACGTTAGCATCGGGGGCTATGTAGACGGCAGTGTGCTGTTTTCGTAGTAAATAAAATGGTCAGTATATTACCGACACGGCTCCAGGTCAGGTGAGCCGTGCTGGGCAACGATCCTGCTGTTGTTACTCCATTCATTGTGCACAAAAATGCAGTCCTCCGCCTCTGGTCTGACTCTTGCCGGAGTTATGTTCTCATTCTGCCGGTAGCTAGCTAGCCTGGCGTGCTAGCGCCGACAACAAGCTGGAGGGTCCGTCAGGCTATTTCCTCCGGAATGTTATGAGCCGCCTGGAAGGCTCTCGTAACGGCTGTGTTGTATCGTGGTCCTGTATTGATTAGTTCAGTGTGGCTGTACGTACTTGTATAAATATACACCGACAGGAGAGCCGCTGCACAGTCGCGCACCGCCATCTTTGTTGGCATGAGTGAACGTCATAACGCGCAAGGTAAGAACTAGTAGCAGCTTACTCTCGTTCGGGACGATCGTGATTTTGTACAAAAAAATACAGTCAAACAAACCCCTACAGTATTAAAATCGCTACATATAATTGTTTAGAAGGTTATAGTGTGCGCTATTTATTTTCTCTTTAACTTCCTTCAGCTCTTTTCATGTTTGGGGGGTCGGATTGTACAAATTATGAAATATTCGATATCCCAATTTTGCATATCGTCCAGACAACAATTTGGATATTATCGTCTAAACGATATATTGCCCACCTCTACCTGAGAGCACGTAAGTGTGAGTTTCTCGGTCCTCTCTGCATGTGTGACAGACACGGGTGCTCAGCTCAGACACATGCGTGCAGAGTTGAGGTGCAGACGGAGCGAAAATACGTTTCTTTGTTCAAGTCATGTGGAGTCACGTCAATGCCTATAAAGCGGGCGCAATCGCGAGGCGAAAGCGGGTGTGATGCAATTAAACTTCCTCTGAGACAGACAGGCACAACAGAGTTCTCTATGCCCTAATGACTGACTGATGGGCTACAGGTTGCAAGGTAAGGCAAATGTATTTCTCTAACACAGCAAAAAGCCTTTTTTAAAAGCTTTACAGAAAAAAAAAAATAATTTGTGTGGGAGAAAATTGCTGCTAGAGTAAATGCGTATATTCCAATATAGTGTATATAATTTTTTATCATAAACTTATAGCCTAACATTACTGGTGAAATGCTATTTCATTTAGGTACAACACCACGGGCGAAAAAGTCCTAGTCCTACTAATCCCATTCTGAGGCTGCAGCACCATCATTATCAGAATTATAATCCATAAACTTTTATTTCAAAGGGTTTACATCATTCACCTGCAATACTGTGGAACTCCTTTTAAAGTCACACTCTTCTGACGGCACTTTGCTACAGCGGCTTTACTAATTTGCTCCGCATCACCAGTATTGTAAAGACAAATAGGCTACATAACCTTAATGATCGACTGGGAAGAAAAACGATACCACTCAAATAGGAAGTTATATCAATATCATCTCCCGACGTATGTTTAACTCTCTGTGAAGTAAAGCAGCTTCTTCATCAATGGGATCGTAGACAAAAGGAAATGCCATGTTTTGAGAAAATGTTTTATAGTCTGCCTAACATACCAATTCATGCCGATAACAAACTGTGCTAAAATGCGCCTGATCCAGACTGAATGAATGATGAGGAAATGAAAGGGCGCTGTGTCAGAGGGAAGAGATAACCTGCTCCCGACCAGGTTAGGTTCACAGACTCAGTTACCATAGTAACTGACTATAAGGTGAAGTTACCTCTCTTTCTGAAACAGAAAACCCAGAGTTTCCCTCACCTCAGGGTTAACAAACTCAAGTTTTCACTAAACCTGCTTTCTGAAATACCACCCATGCATCAAGCTGATCCCTGTGATGGAGGACCAGCTTTACTTCAACACCCTTGCATGAATATCATGTAGTTTTTTACTGACTCAAAGGTGCAAGTGGAAGGCTGGCAGGAAATTTGTCAACAGTGGTATGGCTACATTTGTTTGTAGCTTTAATTGTGTTTTTTTTATAGGGCTGTCAAAATAACGCGTTAATTTCGATTATTAATTAATCATTTCAATCCATTCCATATTGCCGTTTGACCCGGAGCCGTTCTAGCCACTATTCGACTGTAAAATGAAGGAGGGAGACGAGAATGTGCTGCCTGGATCATTGATTGGAACATTTAGCTAACGTAACCATGCCCTTAACTATGCAAAACTTTAAGCCTGAATATAACTTAATTTGATGAGTTATATATTTTATTAAATCAAACTGTAAAAGACATTTGTAGCTCTTTGTTTAAACACGTCACCTCTGCATCTTTTTCTTCTTTACATTCACAAACCCTGGGCGCAAGTAAGACATGATTTCCTGGGTGGAGTGCGTGGCACTGGAAATGACATGACACTCCTCAGTCCACTATGTGGCACTAGAGAACTCACACAAATTATACGGTAGCTGGCTGTATACCATGTAAATTTTAAATAATTTCCAATCATCGTCACATAAGACTGACTTCCTGTTCCTGTCAGTAGGTGGTGCTATGACTATGACCTAATATGGGCATGTAGATGTCTTCAGGCCTGTACACTTATCCAGAATGGGAAATCTGAGACAGATTGGATTATGTAAATTCAATGCAGTCTGTGTTCTTCATTCTTTCTAAACTTCACTCAGTATTTTGATGTCAGCAATATGATTTATTTTATTGAGAATAGCACAGGTAAATGTCCAGCCCTCGGGTACTTAGCTTTCTGATAATGTGGCCCCCTAAACAATAAAGTTTAATACCCCTGCTGTAAGCTTTGTGCAGTTGCGTTTATCCGGGCTTCGCTGTTGCCAACCCCTTACATATTCAGTGTATAGAGCCACTGCCAACTCTTGGTCACAAATCAACAGGAATAAATTTTTTAGATTTCAAATGCATTGCATAAAACAATAGAGCAGATGAAAGTCTTTGTGCTTGTTACATAACTAAGACTTCACACAATCCCCTCAAGTGACCAAACAGTTCTCCACAATGGGTAAGGTAATGTTTTTTCACAAATTCACCGCTCTTAAACTACTTTTTATAACTTGTTCTTTTACCAGTTTTTAAAAAAAAAGTTAAATCATGAAATAGGCTACATTCTACATTATTCTAGCTGAACTTGTGCTGAATACAAAAAACCATTGTACTTTGAAAATAATGCTTACATTTGTTCAAATTGACAACAATATGAGAGTACATCCAAATCATCTGTGTGTCTGAAAATACACTCATATCCCAGCTTGTCAGATGAAACTGTGTTATTGTGAACCGTGTAAACACTGTGATAAAAAGCTCCAGTTAAGCAGATTACAGTGAGCACATGAACATTCTCAGTGAAACCTTGTGTATGCAATACCCGTGGCAATCAGTGTTGTAATGTAACAAAGCACAAACTTTGTTAATGTACTTAAGTAGAATTTTAACGTACTGTATCTAGGGTTGGATACCGTTCACATTTTGACTGGTACCGATACGGTAACTTTTTTTGGTACTTCCCCTCTGTAATAATAAAACATTGATTTCAGTTGTTAAAAAATAACTGAAAGTGTAAAAATAATTCCAAACCTATTTATCCTATTGGAACATTTTGTTGTTTGTTTAGAACATTTTAAACACCACACAAAATTACCTACTACCTTACTACCTCCCTCTCCCCTCCCAATATATATATATATTATGTAATATGATAGTAAATACTTTTTTGTTGCCCTTTTGAAAACAGCTGTCTTTGACAGAATGGTACTAGTTGGTTGTACTGTGAAGTGAAGGTATCACAGGTGGCTATGACCTCAACAAGGACTGAAATAAATAAACATCTTATATATGATACTTACAGCCTGCTGACCCCTCTCCATCTCCTTCCGATAGCAGGGAGGAGGGCCTGCAGGTGAGTTAAGTTAGCTAACGTTACAGGACTTGGATGTTTTAGGGTGTATACATTTTAAGCTTGTGTAACTTTAGTATCTCAATAACAAATAAATATACTACGTTTTGTTTAATAATTTCAGGTTAACTTGCCTCAAAAAGGCTGGGACGAACGAGTAAATTACCAACCGGCAGCAAGTTGTTTGCAGTAGCCCAGCGAGCAGTGTCACTAGGGCTAGCATCAGAGTAGCTTCTTAGCCATTGCTAGCGGGGAGCTAGAGAGCTTCGAGCTAGGTGGGCATGGTTTCAGCAATCAGGCTTCATTCGAGTCCGCTTGGTCCGCCTCAGCTCCACTCACACTCCATCTCTTGATGTCAGCACAGCAAAGATGGCGACAGGAGGAGTCGCCCACTTTGAGCTTCATTTAGTCTATTTAGAAACCAATGGGTGACGTCACAGACACTCTGCTATAGTTTTAACAGTCTGTGGTTTGGACAAACCTCCAACATGAATTGAAGCTGAGCCGGGGGCTATTCTCCTCTGTCTTACTGACATACTGAAAAGAACTGTGCCTGTTACATGAATAAGTCAAGACGGCCATGATGGTGTGTCTGGAATAATAATAATAATAGGCCAAGGAATAATAAAGATATGACTCAGGTCAGAGTGAACATGAAATAAGAGGGGATGTCATTTACTGGTCCACAATCATTATCAGATAGATCATTTGAAAAAAACTAAAAAACATTTACATTACATACATATACATCCTCTGCAGCTTTGACTACTACATGTGTCGAGATGACAGTTTACGCAAGAGCCGCAGGTCATGTGATTGTCTATCCCATGTTTTAATGTCATGTCTGAATCAGCTGTCTGTGTCATCATGTAAAGATTTGGTTACTGTATAAGCAAGTCTAGACACTGCTGGAGCAGATTAACACACAGGAGATATGAAGAGACCAAAAAGATGTGACTCAACAGCAGAGTCCTCAGTTTATTTTGTTGAACTGGATTGTCTTTCTTCTGAAAAAAAAAGGATAGTATGTGCTTAAGGATGTCCTCTGCAGCGTAGAATAGCTGCTGGGAAAGTCATATTCTGCCTCCAATTTATCTTTCTATAATCACAGAGAAGAAGGGAAACATCACCTAGCAGTCCACCCTGTTGTTGTTTAAGTCACAACAGTGAAAGGGGAAGTTGCAGTCTTAAGTATTTATGTCGTTGACGGTTGGCAGAGTAAACACTGGTAAAGCAGTTACGCTAGCGGACAGGTATGAAGGAGTGGCTCAGTTCTGAATGGTTGCCAGATCCACCTGTCGGAATGAGGGAAAGGGGTAGATTTAAGTGTGAGACACTCAGTGAAACAGACACACACGTTGGTTTACCTCCTACTTTTTCACTTGGATTGATTTTAGGAGAAGATAGAGCAATTTGATGAAGACAGGTAGGAGCATTTTAAAAACTTCTGAGCCAGTTTTTGCTAGTGATTCTAAAATTGAACTGAATTTGTTTCACTGTCTTCACTTAATCTTGTTCTATCTGTTGGCATTGGGGTATTTGTACTTACATTCCTCCTTTCTCTATTTTCTACTTCATGAATTGCATTTTTTTAAGAAGAGTCTGCAATATGGCCTCAGCAAAAGTGTTTGGTAAAAGACAAATGAAAATCTAAAAAGTTTTGATCAGAAACAAAAACAACAAAAAAATAAGCCAAAGATTAAATGAGTGATAACCAACAAATGTGGTAGTGTAGAAAATCATGTGCATACTTGCAATTAAAGACTGCCAGACAACTGACTTTGGTGTTACAATTTAGATTCTGAATAATTTTTGCATGCCAGTTCACAGTGTATCTTAGACTTTAGAGTTACAGAGTACAGCCTTGATTCACCCTTTGAAAGTATATGCAGGGATTAAAGTTAGCTGTGCTATTTTGGCTTAGCCAATGTGCAGGCAATCGCAGCCTATAAATTCTGTTGGGCACAGGTTCCACGCACCCCAAAAAGGTCTCTTGTATTGAAGAGGAGAAACTGCGCATATATAACTACAAAGATCAGTCAATGAGCAAAGATTGTTGCGCCCCAGGGTCCTTTGTCCTAAGTTAGTAAGCAGGGGCGTAGCACAAGACCCTGGGCCCTATGCATAGGCAGTCCTGATGGGCCCCCGTGTTCCTCAACTCACCCCCCCCCCTCCCAAAAAAAATCGGGCCTCTGTACACATGAATCTGTAGGCCTAGATGTTTATAGGGTAATCACTATTAACTGTAATGCTTAGAGTAGCCTGATAACACATTTCAAACCTCCTTTCTCAACATTCTATAGCCTACTTTACTGTGGTTACTACTACATTTGGTTTGTTTTCTCTGTACCTTTACTTGCCAGCCTGCGTACTATGGTGTCTCTCTGATCATCTGTTAATTTATCTGGCCATAGTCCTGGATCCTCTGGCTAAAACTGGTCTGCACTGCTCTGCCTACTTTCCAGTTCCTCATCTCTCATTTCCACACTGTGCTCAGAGCAACACTCACGCTCCCTGCTGTCTTCACTCCCATCATCCTCAATCACATCTTCTCTATCATCTTTCTCTATGAAGGATACATTTGGTATTAACCTCTTATCCTAATTGTAACCTAATATAATAAAACACACTAAGATGTTAGTGTTACTTAACCCCTTTCAGTCAAAATAGCTAAACATGGTTTGTTTTAATATTGATATAAGATCACCTTGTCTCAAATCCAAAGAGGATGAGGGGTCTGTTGCTACCCACTCCCTGCTGTGACAGTTTCTGAAACAAAATCTGCTTCTACTAAATCTGACATAACTATATGTTGACATGATATGTAGGCTATCTACCAATGAGCTACCAAGCTACCTATGACACTGATTATTAGGGGTGGGAATCTTTTACCATCTCACAATTCAATTTGATTCCGATTCTTGAGGCCACGATTCGATTCAAAATCGATTTTCGATTCAAAAAGATTTTCGATTCAAAACGATTCGATTTTATCCATAATGATTTCTAATCGGGTTTCTGATCATGATCTACTCTGACCTGCTTTGCTATACAGAATGACAAACGGAGACATTAAAGTGTCTTTTTCACATTTTAAGTTCAATTCTCAGGGAAGTGCCTTTTATCAAAAACATTGTCTGGTTCTCAATTGCTACTCATTAGTAGCTAGCTATAAAATAAGTTGGAACAAAAATAAAGTGCTTCTTCATAATACAAAATGGTTGAAAATAGAGGCTTTTCCCAGGAAAGTTGCAGTTTACCACAAATATCATGTAGAACACAACCGGTGAAGACAAAAAAAAGAGAAAGCTATGCCATAATCAGAACTAGTATCTATATAGGCTAGCCTATATTTAGGCCAAAGTAACAAATGTGTCCAAAAAGTTAGTCTACACAAGTTGGACTACAGTTACAAAATGCAACAGGTGTCATGCGCGGAGTCTCCTCCTCTCGCACGCATCACACCGGGGCTGTGGGCTGTATTGTGGAGTTTAAGTGCAACATGGAGCTGGAGGATGTAAAGAAAAAAAGAAAAACGGGAGAATTACCTTTGAGCAAGTTTGGAGGAAAGTCGGCTTTGTCGAGTGTATTAAGTGCGGCCGCTGTTCGCCTATGACAGCAAATAAAACAGAGAAGTGAATGATGAACAGACACATGAAGCAGGCTCGCCGTGGCAGAAAAGATGATAGTCAGCCTTCAACGTCCTCTTTTGTTACTTCTCCAAGCATAGGCTCCCCCTGAGGGCTAAGCAAGCGGGCAAGCCCTCACAGAGAAATACGTTTTTTTTGTTTTTTTTTACGTTTCTTTATTCAGATCCATTTGCGATCCGTTCCTTTCTGAATAAACTAACAGCAGTTTACATGCTTTGCTCCTGTTGCATTATTCATTAAGATCATTTTAAACAGATTTTTGCAGTTCAAACAACTCTGAATTGTAGTTGAGAACGTCCGTTATGACGGCCCACGGATTAAAAAAGTGTTGGGTTGAAATCGGGCTCGGGCTCATAATTCCAGTTAATGTGTCGGGCCGGGCTCGGACACAACGTGCACGGGCTGGGTCGGGCTGGATATTTTGGGCCCGATCTAAGCTCTACTATATCTCCAGCGGTGGAGAAAACTCTCTCAGCTGCAACGCTAGTGCGTACCTCGGCTCCGCTGTCTGTAACATGCAGACGAACCCCTCGTTCTCCAACACACTAAGGCCTTAGGTCTTTGGCGATGAAGCAGGCGATAGACCGAGTTATTTTTTTTGCCCTCTCGGAGTTGGCAGGAAGTTTCGTGAAGCACTGCAGTATGCGTTGGTCTGCAGCTGGCGGCCAAACTTTAGCTTTAAGTAAAGACGGGGCTGGTTGGATCTCCCTCTCATCCATATTTGCTTCCTCTTTGTTTTAGTGATTTGCCGCTACCGTTCAAAAACCGGCTGCGTGGTGACGTCCGGACGTAGTTACAAAAATGGAAGCGAACAGCCAGCTGATTTTATTTATTTATTAAATCGATTCTTGGAAATTTCAGATCGATTCTGAATCGTTGCAAATGAGAATCTAGATTCTTCTGTGAATCGATTTTTTGGCACACCCCTACTGATTAGCCTATTATTGCTAATTATAGACACTAGTGCAGTGTCCGTTGAAAATGTGCCTGTTTTGAACGGCCGATTACTTGGCCTGTGGTATTCCTGCTTGTAGAATTCATCAAAACCAAATTGTAGCCTACCCCAAAATTACTTACAGAAAGACCCCAAACCACTTCAAATGCAACTCTCCTGTATTCCTTACTACTAACTTACTGTATTTATCTGACAGAGAACGTTGCAGATTCAGAATGTAATCACAAAATATCACAACAAAAATGTGGAGTAATCAGACATTAGAGTCATGGACTCATGGCAGTGCGCTGCACACCTGGCCCGCTGAGCGCTAAACAGACAGACGTTCCTGCAATTTATAGATAGATTATAGCCTATTAATTTAAAATTAAAGGTCCCATGGCATGAAAATTTCACTTTATGAGGTTTTTTAACATTAATATGAGTTCCCCCAGCCTGTCTATGGTCCCCCAGTGGCTAGAAATGGTGATAGGTGTAAACCGAGCACTGGGTATCCTGCTCTGCCTTTGAGAAAAGGAAAGCTCAGATGAGCCCACCCTCCACCTTGCCCCTCCCTCTCTCCTCTTCATTAGCTTCAGACACAGAAATGGCACATACTAAGGAAGGCTCATTGTGGGACTGGCTCTTGTGGCTGTTGTTCTGCACCAAAGCTGAATTTCAGGAAAGAGACTTCAGATACAGTATTAGGGGACAACTAAGGTCTATATAAAAGCATCCAAAGAGCACCATGTCATGGGACCTTTAAACATGTTTTAGGCTATTACAATGGTGGGTAACACTTTATAATAACTACACATAATTCATCATTTATTAAGCATTAGTTAACTATTAGTTAATGGTTTGTTCATTATTACTTGTTAATTGTTCATACATACTTCATCATGGGTAAAGTATTTGTTCACACAATTATAAATGGTTTGTTCATAGTAAATAAGCCTATTAGTTAATGTTTTTTTTTCATCATTATTAATTAATTGTTCTTACATAATTCATCATCAGTAAAGCATTTATTCACATAGTTATAAATGGTTTGTTCATAGTAAATAAGCCTATCTTGAAAAATATGTTTGTAAGTAAATGATTTTTACTTAACAAATAATGAAACAACCATTTGGAAATGAAATAATTTTCCCATTATAAACCAGTTACTAACTATTGCTAAATGCTTTGTTCATCATTTGTAAAGCACTGCTCCTATGTTAATTCTCATGAATTAAGCATTTGTATACACACTCATAAATGGTTTGTTCATAGTAAATAAGGCTCTTGGAAGTTATGTTCATAAATAGAAGTTTGACACTTTCTAAGTATTGCAAAAACCATTAGTAAATTAAATAATTTTCCCTTTATAAACTATCTACAAACTAGTAGTAATTTATTTGTTTATCATTTGTAAAGCATAGTTCCTACATTCATTCTAATCAGTAAAGCATTTGTAAAAGCTGTTAGTAAATGGTTGGTCCATAGTAAGTAAGCCCATGTAAAATGTTTATCAGTATATTTTTTTAATAATTCCTACATGATGCATTAACCATTTGTAAATTAAGTAATTTTACCATTATCAACTAGGTACTCAGGAACGTAAACGGTTGTTTATAACTAGGAAGTTAATGATTAACAGACTATCTAGACCTACATTTGTTCATGTCTTAAATAAAATGTTATGATTTAGAAAAAGGCCTAAACTAATAGCTTGGGTGTTAACACATCTGTTACAAATACTTACCAATAATGTAATCCATGATTAACTCATGAGTTACTACTGGTTAGTTAAGTATACTGTGTGAGCCCATCTAAAGTGAGTACTTTCTATGCTTTACAAACCATTTATAAATGAGTTCCAAAGGCTAACAGAACCTGGACACACACATGTATTGCTCTATTTGGACATGCCTTCAGAAATATGCCTATGGATAGTTAGTGTTAATACATCTTTAACAAGCACTTACCAACACATCAATCCATGATTAACTCATGAGTTACTACTGGTTAGTTAAGTATACTGTGTGAGCCCATCTAAAGTGAGTACTTTCTATGCTTTACAAAGCATTTATAAATGAGTTCCAAAGGCTAACAGATACAACAGAGACACAAGTAAAAAAAAGTATTTGTAACCCTTATTACGATGTCGCAAGAATGTACATTTATGAAATAGCTCGTAGTAGTGTTATGTAGTTGATATCAATGTGAATTTGGACCAGAACCATAAGAAAACTAGATTGTTAAGAGCCAGAGAATTGAACATCAATAAAGAGACTAGAAAAACAGGATAAAGTTTGAGAAGTGTATTAATATACACAGAAACATGGCATACACATATACAGATAAAACACAGGTATGAAAAATAACAACTAAAATAATAAAGTGCGCTCATAAAATGAACCCTTTTCAGTTCTATGAGCTCAATTGTTCTTTGATGACAAGAGTTCAGAGATGTTCAACGTTGGGGCCCATATGAGTTTGGTTTCTGTTTGTCCTACCACCATGAAGAAGGAATCCAGGGCAATCTGTATAAGTTCTGAGTCTCGATCCTGTAGCTCGCCACCCAGCCCACTGAACTGGGAATCTATAACCCCTGGAAGACTCTGGGATCTGAAGAATCAATGTGATTCAATATCCCTCTCTGGACCGGACCTCCTGTGCGTAGCGCTTCTCAAATCTCCACCTCCTCCACCTGTAGATCAGGCCAAATCAGTTCTCTCAATTACTATTCAGTAATAAAATCAACTGCTTAGGCTACAATGAAAATAAAATGAGGTGATATTTCATAACCCATATTTGAAATATCTAAATCTCTATTCAGTTGTACAACCGTTCTTAAATTTCTTCTCATACGTATCAAAAGTATATAAATCCCTTTCAGGTATCAAAAGTACATTTATATTATTTTGTAACCTACATTTCTAATTCAAGTTTTATGGAACCTACCTTAGTAACATTAACACTATTCTTACTATAATTGCATAAATTGCATGTAAACATCTCTCAAATTGTATTATTTTCCCATAACTTAAGCTACAGTGTTGTAATTTAGAGGCATTAAGACATGCGTGCTTATTTATCCCTCCCTGCACAGGTAACCGTAGAAAGAATGCACTAAATATTAGCCTCTTTGAGTTACTTCTCCATAAACTCCAGTTAAACAATTAAACACACAACTTGTACTAACATTCATTCAACAGATACCCGCAGCTAGCAATAGTGTTGAAAAGCAACATTACTTTCCATAACCAATAGATAAAATCATTAGCCTTTTCACAGGCAATACACAGTACTCCGCTAGCCTTTTGTGGCTAATTACCCTATTAGCATATGAATATAGCATCTTAGCTAACCCGTTAGCTTTGCACTATTAGCAATAGACAGTTTTAGCACCGTTCTCTTAATACAACCATGATTAGCACCGATTAGCATGGATGCTAGCGAACTCAAGGCATAGCTAGTGTTAAGGAATGACTCACCATTTTAATGGAATTCACTGCCTTTAACTCCGTGACGGCAGTGGATTCAGACAGCTCTCTTTCGTTCTATTCACAACAAAGCATAGCCAGTATTAGATAGGATTTAATTCAATAAATGTCGTTTTTTTTCTCTTACCGAGTGAAAACGGCTGCCTACGTTCCGATGTAGCGCCAAAAGGGACGTGAGGAGACGTAAATCTAGAGATCTGACGTAGCCTAGTTGATAGCTGATTGGTCAGCTCACGGACCCGGGTTCACCCATTGGCTTATTTACAAGCCCATCAAAGCTAAGTGAAAGTTAAATCATTTTCCACTATTTTCTCCCATATCTCTTACAACTATTTTTTAAACCATATTTTAATAACTTGGAAAACAAAACGAATGTCTCAAATTAAAATAATATAGGGGTGTCATTATTGTTAACTTTGATGGGCTTGTAAATAAGCCAATGGGTGAACTTGGGTCTGTGAGTTGACCAATCAGCTATCAACTAGGCTTGTTTGTTGAGCTCATCGGAACGTGACATCGTATAAGCCTGTTGTTATTCACTCGATAAGAGAAAAATAACGACATTTATTGAATTAAATCCTATCTAATACTGGCTATGCTTTGTTGTGAATAGAACGAAAGAGAGCTGTGTCTGAATCCACTGCCGTCACGGAGTTAAAGGCAGTGAATTCCATTAAAATGGTGAGTCATTCCTTAACACTAGCTATGCCTTGAGTTCGCTAGCATCCATGTCGGTGCTAATCATGGCTGTATTAGAGAACGGTGCTAATACTGTCTATTGCTAATAGTGCAAAGCTAACGGGTTAGCTAAGATGCTGTATTCATATGCTAATAGGGTAATTAGCCACAAAAGGCTAGCGGAGTACTGTGATTGCCTGTGAAAAGGCTAATGATTCTATCTGTGGTTATGGAAAGTAATGTTGCTTTTTCAGCACTATTGCTAGCTGCGGGTATCTGTTGAATGAATTTTAGTACGAAGTTGTGTGTTTAATTGTTTAACTGAGTTTATGGAGAAGTAACTCAAAGAGGCTAATATTTAGTGCATTCTTTCTACGGTTACCTGTAGGGAGGGATAAATAAGCACGCATGTCTAATGCCTCTAACTACAGCACTGTAGCAACTATGGGAAAATGGCTATTTGAGATGTTTACATGCAATTTATGCAGTATATACCAAGAATAGTGTTAATGTTACTAAGGTAGGTTCCATAAAACTTGAATTAGAAAATGTATTTTAGTATAAAGGTTACAAAATAATATAAATGTACTTTTGATACCTGAGGGATTTATATGCTTTTGATGCGTATGAGAAGAAATTTAGAACGGTTGTACAACTGAATAGAGATTTAGAAATATTTCAAATATGGGTTATGAAATATCACCTCATTTTATTTTCATTGTAGCCTAAGCAGTTGATTTTATTACTGAATAGTAATTGAGAGACTGATTTGGCTGATCTACAGGTGGAGGAGGTGGAGATTTGAGGAGCGCTACGCACAGGAGGTCCGGTCAGAGAGGGATATTGAATCACATTGATTCTTCAGATCCCAAGTCTTCCAGGGGTTAGAGATTCCCAGTTCAGTGAGGCTGGGTGGCGAGCTACAGGATCGAGACTCAGAACTTATACAGATTGCACTGGATTCCTTCTTCATGGTGGTAGGACAAACAGAAACCAAACTCATATGGGCCCCAACGTTGAACATCTCTGAACTCTTGTCATCAAAGAACAATTGAGCTCATAGAACTGAAAAGGGTTTATTTTATGAGCGCACTTTATTATTTTAGTTGTTATTTTTCATACCTGTGTTTTATCTGTATATGTGTATGCCATGTTTCTGTGTATATTAATACACTTCTCAAACTTTATCCTGTTTTTCTAGTCTCTTTATTGATGTTCAATTCTCTGGCTCTTAACAATCTAGTTTTCTTCTGGTTCTGGTCCAAATTCACATTGATATCAACTACATAACACTGCTACGAGCTATTTCATAAATGTACATTCTTGCGACATCGTAATAAGGGTTACAAATACTTTTTTTTACTTGTGTCTCTGTTGTATCTGCTAGCCTTTGGAACTCATTTATAAATGCTTTGTAAAGCATAGAAAGTACTCACTTTAGATGGGCTCACACAGTATACTTAACTAACCAGTAGTAACTCATGAGTTAATCATGGATTGATGTGTTGGTAAGTGCTTGTTAAAGATGTATTAACACTAACTATCCATAGGCATATTTCTGAAGGCATGTCCAAATAGAGCAATACATGTGTGTGTCCAGATTCTGTTAGCCTTTGGAACTCATTTATAAATGCTTTGTAAAGCATAGAAAGTACTCACTTTAGATGGGCTCACACAGTATACTTAACTAACCAGTAGTAACTCATGAGTTAATCATGGATTGATGTGTTGGTAAGTGCTTGTTAAAGATGTATTAACACTAACTATCCATAGGCATATTTCTGAAGGCATGTCCAAATAGAGCAATACATGTGTGTGTCCAGGTTCTGTTAGCCTTTGGAACTCATTTATAAATGCTTTGTAAAGCATAGAAAGTACTCACTTTAGATGGGCTCACACAGTATACTTAACTAACCAGTAGTAACTCATGAGTTAATCATGGATTACATTATTGGTAAGTATTTGTAACAGATGTGTTAACACCCAAGCTATTAGTTTAGGCCTTTTTTCTAAATCATAACATTTTATTTAAGACATGAACAAATGTAGGTCTAGATAGTCTGTTAATCATTAACTTCCTAGTTATAAACAACTGTTATACGTTCCTGAGTACCTAGTTGATAATGGTAAAATTACTTAATTTACAAATGGTTAATGCATCATGTAGGAATTATTAAAAAATATACTGATAAACATTTTACATGGGCTTACTTACTATGGACCAAACCATTTACTAACAGCTATTTACAAATGCTTTACTGATTAGAATGAATGTAGGGAACTATGCTTTACAAATGATAAACAAATAAATTACTACTAGTTTGTAGATAGTTTATAAAGGGAAAATTATTTAATTTACTAATGGTTTTTGCAATACTTAGAAAGTGTCAAACTTCTATTTATGAACATAACTTTCAAGAGCCTTATTTACTATGAACAAACCATTTATGAGTGTGTATACAAATGCTTCATTCATGAGAATTAACATAGGAGCAGTGCTTTACAAATGATGAACAAAGCATTTAGCAATAGTTAGTAACTGGTTTATAATGGGAAAATTATTTCATTTCCAAATGGTTGTTTCATTATTTGTTAAGTATAAATCATGTACTTACAAACATATTTTTCAAGATAGGCTTATTTACTATGAACAAACCATTTATAACTATGTGAATAAATGCTTTACTGATGATGAATTATGTAAGAACAATTAATTAATAATGATGAAAAAAAACATTAACTAATAGGCTTATTTACTATGAACAAACCATTTATAATTGTGTGAACTAATACTTTACCCATGATGAAGTATGTATGAACAATTAATAAGTAATAATGAACAAACCATTAACTAATAGTTAACTAATGCTTAATAAATGATGAATTATGTGTAGTTATTATAAAGTGTTACCCAATGGTGTGTTATATGCAAACAGCATTGCTAGTGTAGTTTATGTATTTATCCTTTACCTCAGATTACATTACATACCAAATTATCATTTGAAAGTGTATGTTCTGCTCTTTCAATGGGTTGTCTCAGTTCGTTTTTAGCACTAACAGTCGTGGAGATATTCAAGCAGTTTAGCACCATGGATTTAGTTTTCTAGTTTGTGCTCACCTTTCTCTGAAAAGAAGTCAGTTACCAATTGTTTCCCCTCATTTTGTTTTCTCTCCTCCTGTCTTTCCTTTCTTTTTTGGTAGCCTGATTTGACTTTCTTTGAGAAAGACATTTCTACAGCAGAAGTTTGCGCTCCACCAGATGCTCAACTGAACTACCGTAAACAAAATGCGTGCAGATGGACTAAACCATTTGGCGCATTAGCAAGGGGTGTGTGAGATCTTAGATAGACTTTTTTTGTATGCAAAATGTAGTCAGTCAATCAACCAAGTTATTCAGCCAATACACTAACTTTACATTGCATCTGACATGCATTATGAAATTTAATTAGGAAATGAAAATATCCAGGTGAAATAAAATATATTCCAGACTTTTCAAGGGCCCTCTCTCCCCTTGGGCCCTGGTAATCAGTATTGGTTTTACCCCCAGTCCGACGCCCCTGTTAGTAAGTGCACGATGAGAGAGAGAGTAAGAAAGAGAGGGAGGTGTGATTGTTAGTGAATATGAAGTTAGGAGTAAAGTTATAGCTGTGAACGTAGCAGTGCAGTCTCAGGGCTCCAGACTAACTTTTTTTTACCATTGCACTGTAGTAGCCCCTTACTGAAAAAAATGTAGGGGCACAGGCAGAAACACGTTTAATCGACCTGCAACGTGGTGCGTGTGGCTCAGTAGTAGAGCGGTCAGAAGGTTGATGGTTTGATCCCTGGCCCTGTAGTACCATGTCGAAGTGTCCTTGGGCAAGACACTGAACCCCGAGTTGCCCCTGATGCTGTGCATCAGAGTGTAAATGTGTGTGATGAGCAGGTGGCACCTTGTACGGCAGCCTCGGCCACAGTGTATGAATGTGTGTTAATGTTGAATGGTTCCTGTACTATGTAAAAGCGCTTTGAGTTGTCGTTAAGACTAGAAAAGCCCTATATAAAAACATATTTACATTTCCCCCATTTTAACTGTATTACTGATAAATGCTTTGGTAATAAATACAGAATATACAATTTGTGAAGTGAGCAAGCGGGTTTGAGACCCTAAACTAAGTGGGATGAAGAGAGAAGGGCTAACGTTAGGCTAAGGCTAACTCCTTATCAGCTATTACTACACAGCATTTTCCTCGCCAATGTACGATTTTTAGCAAACAAAAATGCAAAATTAAAGCTGCAAGCAGCGTTGGACGGGCTTTCGCACCTCCTTGCACGTCAGGGTTACTGGCGGATGCCGTTCCTTGCGATCGTGCATTTGCACTCAGACACCGCAAATTTCACCAATGAAAAGGGAACTCCCTGCTGAGTTCAACGATACCTCACACAAGACTCTACGTCATACAGTTCATTAGCTGTGAAAGGGGGCGTGGCCAAAGCGTGGGGTCGGGGCAAACCTTTATCAATCGTAAATGTCCTTAGGGTTAGAGTCTTATGAATCATGAAACGTTTCGAGCCAATTGGACAATGTACACTTGAGTTAGACCCACTTCCTGTGTTAATGGCGAAACGCACAAAATGGCTGCCCATGCCACGGCCATGCCCTTATTTCTTTTAATAACTTTTCATCTTTAATGTCTTAAGATGGCACAGCCCAAATTTGAAGTTGATCGGATGAAATCTCTAGGAGTTTGTTAAAGCACGACATGTGGAAATTTTCACCAGGATTGATGCGAGTTTTTGAAAAGGCAATTAATTTGCCGGGAAAATAATTCATTCAGTTTCAATAGGGCCTTCGCTGATGACATCAGACACAGCACGCTGTTGCACTAAAATTAGGGAGGTTATGGAGGAAGTAAGCATTTTCGATTTTATTTCAAATTGTTTGTTTAATGGCAGCCGTAACATTAATGAGCAGGTGCTGAGGAGGAGAAGGAAGAGAGAGAGTGCCAAATTGCCTATTTTGGCCTTTTGCAGGGTTACGGCTGCAAATTCATTACAGAGGTCTGTGTGGATGCAGAGACGAAGCCAGGAGTGGTGAGACTGTGTTGTGAATAGCTTCACAGTGATGCAGTTTATTCAAAACTTTCAGATGCCTAGTTAAGTTTTTAATTGTACTGTCTGTGTCTAGGGCTAACTCCTGCCGGTGCATAATTGTGAGACAAGTCGATGTAGATTGACGTAAGTCGTATCAAATCCGCCTTGGTTGTTCACATTGCGGCCGCATTGAAAAAAAATCTGACCTGGGTCTGATTCAGGAACACATATAGAAGTGGTCTATATCTGATTTGAAAAAATCAGATCTGGGCAAGATTTGAGTGTTCACACTACTTCTAAGTCTGAGCAGGGGTCTCATTTATAAAACTGTGCGTAGGATCCTTACTAAAAGTGTATGTATGCCCAAAAGCCAAAAATGGCGTACGCCAAAAAGAATTCAGATTTATAAAAACATGTGTACCTACATCTGTAAGCAATGTTCCCTTTATAAATCACAGATTACCCACAAGTGCGTACATGAATCAGCCTCTTATCCAGCCCTGTACACGCCGAATCATGACGACTGGCGGGAAAAAGCAAAAAACTTCTGAGATGTTCAGGAATTGCTGCAAATTTAATTATAAATTCATCCTGTTCTCGCACAGTGTAGGGAAACCTGATCTATAGACTACCTATATTAATAATACTTTCCAAAACGGCAGGCATTACGGCACTCGAGGACAGCTTCGATATACCAGACCTATATGATAAGATTTAACAGAACTATATATTATATCTAAACAAGCCTTAGTGATAAAGTTGAAGATTATATATAATATTTATATAAAACAGCCGGTTGCCCCCAGAGTGGCGAGGAGCAATATTTGGACCGGCATTGCACCGTTCCGGCGCATTGCCCTCTCTACTGGACCCAATTCAGTACAGAGATCCAAGAGCGCAGCTTTAGGGAATTTAAATCGGCATATTAGCCTGTCAGTCATTGTCATGGTCCCTGAAGCCTCTTTTTCTCCTGTTTCTTCCATTGCCGTAGTCCTCCTGCAGGGCCAGCATGGGTTCACCGCAGTATTTATGTTTACAACATATTGTGATTGTTAACACCTTGCCAAAATCACAGCATCAACTTTCGGGGTACCCCCCCACCCCGAAATACAATCTGAAGACGAAAGTCTAATAGGCAAACACACTTTTCTTCATGCAGGTTTTGTCAAGAACAGTATTAAAGTTAGGACCGATATCGAGGACATTAACTGTAACGATTGTATTTCCAGACTTTGACATTTGATGCACAGTATTAAAGACATATTTAGTTATTTACACTGTTCTGCCGTTATCTAATGCTATGGGTATTTGATGCTATCCTGTAATCCATGCAGTCGGGCCATCTCCTCCTGCGCTCCGTAGTAGACAATGTGACAGTGAGACAGCGCCGATTAAACTTTAATAATGATTTGAGTTGGATTTTACAAGGTGTTTATGGAACAAGTATCACTAGTACAAGCGCAAAGAGCACTGCTGGGTTTAATCTTCATGGTAACGTGGATGATATGGAGTGAAAAAATGTGTGTGAGGCATCAATACTTGAACATATTACGAGTAATCGTTATTCCCACATTTACATTTACTCAGATTTGGGACACTTTTGCCTGCAGTCTGAACATAGCCTATAGCGCCCCCTAATGGCCGATCTTCGCCAAATTTGGTACAGAGCATCAGAGCGGCATGCTAAACAAGCTTCACAAGTTTCATGGTGATAGCAATTACTGCGGCAGAGAAATTGCAATCGCAATTGTCCCATTTACATGTATTGAGTTATTGGCCGAAATGAAATGGCCGATCTTCACCAAATTTGGTACAGAGCATCGAAGTGGGATGTTGAACAATAATCACAAGTGTTTTGCTGATAGCATTTTATTTGGCCGACATATGATAAAGTTCGTGTTTGGTAGCTAGCTATGAAATTTTGTTTAGTCGTCAAATGCGCATACTTTAACGTAGCAAAATTGTTTCCATAACTTTTGGTCAGGTCCATCTGGAGGTGCTAAATACCAGGTTTCGTGCAGATTGGTCGCATGGCCTAAGACGAGTTCGAAAAAGTTGGTTTTGCGCATTGCGCGATATTGTGAAAAAACTTGTCAGTGGAAATGGGCGAGGCCTACATCGTGTGATTCAGCTTAATTCAAGGAACACGTGGATGTAAGGTTTTCTAATGTGCGATGTGTAATGTGGGAATTAAAGGAAAAAAAACATTATAGCGCCACCTAGTGCAATTTTTGGTAGGTGAGGTCCTTGACCCATTGTACATCTACCCTGTAAATTTAAAGTTGCTCACATTAGTGAAAGTGATTAATCCAAACATGGGTCCCATCAGGAGTGGCCCTAGATGGTACCCTCCAAATTTCGTAACAATCGGATGCGCTATTCATGAGATATAAACCTTTTGTACTTGTAGCACCCCCTAGTGGCCAATTTTTTTAAAATGTGTGGGGGACCTCTAGAGGGTCCTGGCAAACAAGAATCTAAAGTTTTGCATTGATAGCATTTATTTTGCTCGAGATATGGCAAAGTTGATAGTTTCATACTTAGCTACACAAATTTGTTTGCGCGTAATTTGCGCAATTTTTATCCGATTTTTATTCCGGAACACAAGGATATATGGATTTTGAATGTGCGATTTACAGTTTGGGAGTTATAGGGCCAAACGCGTTTTTTTTCTGCTATATAGCCACGGAGCAAGCGACAACTTCAGCACAGAGCACTACACAGAGGGTGCCATCCTTGGCGCCATCTTGAGAATAATGCTTAACCCTAACGCCGATTACACATATTTGCGCTGGCTGTTTTCATACAATGACATGACATAAACATGGTTTAAATATCTCCGGAATCTGCAGAATCTCCGCTTCCTGGTCTTTTTTTTTTTTTTTATCGCGGTAATATGTCGTTTACACAGCCAATAAGGAGACAGAGTAAAGAGCTTTAACACGAGCAGAGCCCCTCTACAGAGAGCCTGTTTACTCCCTATTAAGCCCCATTGTACCAAATTTGGTTGCAGTTCCACCAGAGTTCCACTGGGGGTGATTGCAGGTGAGTGCCAAATGAATGGCAGTCTATGGAGCTAGACGGCTAAATTTGTCTTTTTTGCCTGATTGTCATTGGGAAATCTCAGATTTGACAGTCTTGTTCTATGAGGCAGTGAAAAATTAACCACACTTATTTCATCTGCAGAGAAATGCTGACCAGTGCCTCTACATCTTAGAGCTCCTTGATGACTTGCTGAACCTGCAGGGAGGCCAGAACCAGGTGTTAAACTACCGGACACCACTAGGCTACCACCACCTAACACCGGCCCAACTCCACCACAACAACAACATCAGCCCTATCTTTGTGCTTTCCCTCAGCGTGCCCCACCTGGGTCTCCCAGTAGGCGTGCCGCAGCATCAAAACATGAGCAGCTGTTGCCACTGACGCCGCCAGGAGAGCACAGTGAGAGCAACCATCCAGGTAGGTATGAGAGGGGGAAGATTTCTGAGATTTGGGGAAGTAAGTTGGTTAAGGGACTGGAAGGAAAGAAAAAGGGGAGTCAGAGGTAGATATGTGCAAAAGAGGGGTAGTCAAGAGGACAGAGGAAAAGGAGAGAGGAGTGGAGAAGAAAGGAAGGGCACAGAAGGTGTTAGTCATATGGCAGAAAATTTGTGAAAATCTATCCAAATGGTGTGCTATACCAAGGGAACGGAATAACAAATCATCCGCCCAGTTTGGAAGTCTATGCGCACCAATTAATAAAAAGTGCAGGCAGATAACTAATCTGTGCACACAGTTTAAGTAAGATTTCCGGATCATGCATCTTGCTTTCAGAATAAAAAAGGCGAATTAAATAAAGTGTGTAAAAGTACTTTATGTAATGCAGTGTAATCTTTATTTGTCATGCTATCTAAATGAAACAACTAGCCAGTGGTTCTCAAACGTTTTTACACCACGTACCACCTCAGGAACATTAGGCACTCCAAGTAGGCCTACTACCATTATGGCTGACTGTAGTGTAGGCCTACCCTATTCAAAATTTAACATTATTTATTGACTGTTTTCAGCTGTAGCCAAGCTGTACTTTCTCCGTCCCGCTCCAACTGAATCCAAATTTCAGGTAACTCGGGTCATATCTCCTTACTGTTTTGCACTGTTTGCTGCTAGCAGGTGCAGTGGAGACTTCACTGTCACTTGAGCTCAGATCACTGTCATTCACTATAGTTTCAACAGTTTCTCCTGCTGATCTGCACTTCTCTTAATAATAGTTTTAAACAGGTTTGGAGCCACTATTGCAGTGTTTTTGAACCTTTCAATTTACCTCTGCTTACTATCTTCCATCCATCATGTAACTATTTACGGATGTATGCTATCTCCATTCATGAACGTATCTACGTAGCAGGCTAATATTGAAACAAAAATATTAGAGGTAAAAAAATTATATTTAAAATTACATTTCACTGATCATAGTTTAAGCATTTTCATTCAAAATGTTGTATTTTGTTTTTCAATTAATTAATTTAATTTATTAAATTATATCGGAGATGTCATCAGCAAACCACTAGAGGGAGTTCGCATACCACCAGTGGAATGTGTATCGTATCATGGTTTGAGAACCAATGCACTAGTCAAAACAATGTCATCATGACAGGTATGTCATTTGCCATACCTGATAAAAACAAATGAATGTTATGCCATTGTATCATTCATTTTTAATTGTTAAGGCACAAGTTATATCTTAAAACACAACCCGTGACATATACTTTATGATCTTATATAAACAGGGACGGACTGGGACTAAAAAACGGCCCTGGACTTTTACTAGGCCTGCCCCAAAGCAATTGGCGCACGGAAACTCGACAACAACAACAATAACGCCTGGCGCCTGGCATGAGTGTCACAAGACTTTAATTGTGGCTCATCATGATACTATACCATCCAAATTATAGCAATAGCACTGATGTTGACTAGATGTTAGGGTTAGAATCATAATTATATAATATGCTGTTATAACAACATATTATACAATATAAAATGAATTTATTACTTAATAATCTTAATTAATTTATGCAGTAGCCTAATTAATCTTACTGCACAAATAATACCACATCTAAATGAAAATACACCATTACAAATGTAACTTCTGTATTCAAAATCTTCAAAGTTTGTAAGCATTAACTGTAACGTTACCAACATTTTTAAAAGTAAAAGCACAACACATTTCTTAATATTAGCTACTGCATGTGGCATTTTACAGCTAAAATGTTGAAGTTTAGCTGTTTTAACTACTGTAATCATTAAAAATGTAGCAAGCTGAATATCACTTTCTAACATCAGCCCTAGCAAGTAACTCTCTTTCTCCTCTCATGTCTCATACTTACTTGCCCTGTATCTGCCTGTGGAACCAGCTCATCTTTCTGTCCCTCATCACTGGTGGCATGTTGCTGCATAGCTGTCTGGCTCACTTCTTCACTGCTGGGTCTGCTGCTAATATTTAACTGCGAGGTGCTGCTGGCTGTAGGCTACTGCTAAATATTTCAGTTACTTTGCGACATTTAGCGGCTTCGGTATCTAAATTCCGTAATTTGTTTTCTCTCTTTTCTTTCCGTTTTTTACCTGCGGCCGCGTTATGCATATTGTTTGTTTGTTTCTATGCTTCTAACGTCTTTGCTGTTTGTTTCTTCCTTCTCTTCCACTTCTTCTTCTCCTTACTTGGGGGCCACGGCCAGTGCAGCTGGCATCCAACTTAAAGGTGCATTGCTGCCACCTACAGTACTGGAGTGTGAAACAGATTAGTGGGGGGAAAAAACAGGTGATGACTGCGTGTGTGGCGGGTGGTGGGATTCTCCAGATCACACAAATGGCCAGTCCGCCCCTGTATATAAATAATACATTAAAGTGATGGTTCGGAGTAATTTCACCCTAGGGTCCTTTGCACCATGACCTCGAGCCAAACACCAGCCCAGAAGCTTTTTTCACCTGGGTCGAACATTGGGAGAGTTGGTGTAGAGTAGCGTTATCAGCTGAATAGCTTAGTGCAGGGGCTAATGGACCCACGTTTGTATCTCGTAAGTTACCACACTAATAATGCCCGAAATGTTACCAAACTTCTACACTACTACAAATAGGTTATGCACTCATATAACGATGGATTGGAAGGTTTGTAAGTACACCAGAAGTTTATGAACACTTGCCTGCTCTCTTCTGCCAGCTGCTGCTACCTGCAGTTAGACGAGTGCTTAGGGCCGTCTACAAATTACAACACCGAAAAGAGATACAACAAAAATATTTATTAATTTAACTCTTTTTTTTTAAAGTAAGTGCTGTAGTATAACTAGCAGGAGACAAGTAATAATTGAGGTAAGTTTGGAGACATTACCTTATTTAATCATGAAATTAATAAATATTTTTGTTGTATGGCCCTAAGCGCTCTGCGGGTAGCAGCAGCAGCAGCAGCTAGCAGAAGAGAGCAGGCAAGTGTTCGTAAACTTCTGGTGTACTTACAAACTTTCTAATCCATCGTTTTATGAGTGCATAACCTATTTGATTCAAAAACCCAATGGAAAAACAAGGTAGAGATGGAGTGACCCTGCCCGGAGGAAGCCCGGGGCCCCCGTCTGGAGCCAGGCCCAGACGGCGGGCTCGGCGGCGAGCGCCTGGTGGCCGGGTTTGCCACGGAGCCCGGCCGGGCACAGCCCAAACAAGCTACGTGGCTCCCATCTCTCCAGCCCATGGGCCCACCACCTGTGGGAGGAACCGCTGGGGTCGGGTGCGCTGCCACATGGGTGGCAGTGAAGGTCAGAGGCCTCGACGGACCAGACCCGGGCAGCAGACGCTGGCTCTGGGGACGTGGAATGTCACCTCTCTGTGGGGGAAGGAGCCGGAGCTGGTTGCGGGAGGTGGAGCGCTACCGGTTAGATCTGGTGGGGCTTACCTCTACGCATAGTCTCGGTTCTGGAACCGTACTCCTGGATAGGGGTTGGACTCTTTTCTTCTCCGGAGTTGCCCAGGGTGTGAGGCGCCGGGCGGGTGTGGGGATACTAACAAGCCCCCGGCTGGGCGCCGCTACATTGGAGTTTACCCCGGTGGACGAGAGGGTCGCCTCCCTACGCCTGCGGGTTGTGGGGGGGAAAACTCTGACTGTTGTTTGTGCATATGCACCAAACAGGAGTTCGGAGTATTCGGTCTTCTTGGAGACCTTGAGTGGAGTCCTGCATGGGGCGCCAGTGGGGGACTCCATTGTTCTGCTGGGGGACTTCAACGCACACGTGGGCAATGATGGAGACACCTGGAGAGGCATGATTGGGAGGAACGGCCTCCCTGATCTAAACCAGAGTGGTTGTTTGTTGTTGGACTTCTGTGCTAGTCATGGATTGTCTATAATGAACACCATGTTCGAACATAGGGATGCTCATAAGTGTACCTGGTACCAGAGCACCCTAGGCCGAAGGTCAATGATCGATTTTATAATCGTTTCATCTGAACTGAGGCCGTATGTTTTGGACACTCGGGTGAAGAGAGGGGCAGAGCTGGTAACCGATCACCATCTGGTGGTGAGTTGGGTCCGGGGGTGGGGGAAGACTCTGGACAGACCTGGTAAGCCCAAACGTGTAGTGCGGGTAAATTGGGAACGTCTGGAGGAGGCCCCTGTCCAACAGACTTTCAACTCGCACCTCCGGCGGAGCTTTTCGTGCATCCCTGTGGAGGCTGGGGGCATTGAACCCGAGTGGACAATGTTCAAAGTTTCCATTGCTGAAGCTGCGGCAAGGAGCTGTGGTCTTAGGGTCTTAGTTGCCTCAAGGGGCGGTAACCCACGAACACCATGGTGGACACCGGTGGTCAGGGAAGCCGTCCGACTGAAGGAGTCTTTCCGGGATATGTTATCCCAGAGGACTCCAGAGGCAGTTGCAGGGTACCGAAGGGCCCGAAGGGCTGCAGCCTCTGCCGTGAAAGATGCAAAGCAGCGGGTGTGGGAGAAGTTTGGAGAAGACATGGAGAAGGACTTTCGGTCAGCACCAAAGTGCTTCTGGAAAACTGTTCGCCACCTCAGGAGGGGGAAGCGGGGAACCATCCAAGCTGTGTACAGTAAAGATGGGACACTGTTGACCTCAACTGAGGAGGTAATAGGGCGGTGGAAGGAGCACTTTGAGGAAATCCTGAATCCGACTAATACGCCCTCTATGTTAGAGGCAGAGCTGGAGGATGACGGGGGATTGTCGTCGATTTCCCAGGCGGAAGTCACTGATGTAGTCAAACAACTCCACAGTGGCAAAGCCCCGGGGATTGATGAGATCCGTCCAGAAATGCTCAAGGCTCTGGGTGTGGAGGGGCTGTCCTGGTTGACACGTCTCTTCAACATTGCGTGGAAGTCTGGAACAGTGCCAAAGGAGTGGCAGACTGTGGTGGTGGTTCCCCTTTTTAAAAAGGGGGACCAGAGGGTGTGTGCCAATTACAGGGGTATCACACTTCTCAGCCTCCCTGGTAAAGTCTACTCCAAGGTGCTGGAAAGGAGGGTTCGGCCGATAGTCGAACCTCAGGTTGAGGAGGAACAATGCGGATTCCGTCCTGGTCGTGGAACAACGGACCAGCTCTTCACTCTCGCAAGGATCCTGGAGGGAGCCTGGGAGTATGCCCAACCGGTCTACATGTGTTTTGTGGATTTGGAGAAGGCGTATGACCGGGTCCCCCAGGAACATTGGGAGGTGCTGCGGGAGTATGGGGTGAGGGGGTCTCTACTCAGGGCCATCCAATCTCTGTACGACCAAAGTGAGAGCTGTGTCCGGGTTCTCGGCAGTAAGTCGGACTTGTTTCAGGTGAGGGTTGGCCTCCACCAGGGCTGCGCTTTGTCACCAATCCTGTTTGTAATATTTATGGACAGGATATCGAGGCGTGGGGAGGGGTTGCAGTTCGGTGGGCTTGGGATCTCATCGCTGCTCTTTGCAGATGATGTGGTCCTGATGGCATCATCGGCCTGTGACCTTCAGCACTCACTGGATCGGTTCGCAGCCAAGTGTGAAGCAGTTGGGATGAGGATCAGCACCTCTAAATCGGAGGCCATGGTTCTCAGCAGGAAACCAATGGAATGCCTTCTCCAGGTAGGGAATGAGTCCTTACCCCAAGTGAAGGAGTTCAAGTACCTTGGGGTTTTGTTCGCGAGTGAGGGGAAAATGGAGCGGGAGATTGGTCAGAGAATCGGCGCAGCGGGTGCGGTATTACATTCCATCTATCGCACCGTTGTGACGAAAAGAGAGCTGAGCCAGAAGGCAAAGCTCTCGATCTACCGGTCAGTTTTTGTTCCTACCCTCACCTATGGTCATGAAGGCTGGGTCATGGCCGAAAGAACGAGATCCAGGGTACAAGGGTTTCCTCAGGAGGGTGGCTGGCGTCTCCCTTAGAGATAGGGTGAGAAGCTCAGTCATCCGTGAGGAGCTCGGAGTAGAGCCGCTGCTCCTTTGCGTCGAAAGGAGCCAGTTGAGGTGGTTCGGGCATCTGGTAAGGATGCCCCCTGGGTGCCTCCCTAGGGAGGTGTTCCAGGCACGTCCAGCTGGGAGGAGGCCTCGGGAAAGACCCAGGACTAGGTGGAGGGATTATATCTCCAACCTGGCCTGGGAACGCCTCGGGATCCCCCAGTCGGAGCTGGTTAATGTTGCTCGGGAAAGGGAAGTTTGGGGTCCCCTGCTGAAGCTGCTCCCCCCGCGACCCGACACCGGATAAGCGGACGAAGATGGATGGATGGATGGATAACCTATTTGTACTAGTGTTTGGTATCATTTCGGGCATTATTAGTGGGGTAACTTACGAGATACAAACGTGGGTTTAACGCTACTCTACGCTAACTCTCCGAATGTTTGACCCAGGTGAAAAAAGCTTCTGGGGGGGTGTTTGGCTCGAGGTCATGGTGCAAAGGACCCTAGGGTGAAATTACTCCGAACCATCACTTTAAAGGTAACCTGTGGAGTTTTTGATCTCTTAGATTAATTTTAATAAGCTTGTCCCTGATTATTTAAAAAAAACATTTAAAAAACAAACATAATGCCTCAGGCCACGGCTGTTGTTGGCTTGGAAATGTTATGTTTTCGGGTTGTTCTTCCTTCTTGAATGCGATATCTCAGGAACACCTTGAACTGATTAGAATTTGGTGGTCAAAGGTCAAGGTTGCTGTGACTTTACAAAACACATTTTTGCCCATAATGTAAGAATACATACACTAATTATGACAATTATGATACAAGTGTCTAATCGGATAACATGATAAAGTGATGATATTTTTCACTGTGAGATCTTAATGTTCTGTGTTTTCTGGCTATTTTTCAATGCCATTACTCAGTGACAGAAGTGGAGATTGTGACCATTTTTTACATTTGTTGATACTGATATGTTGACACTAATCTTGAAACTGTGGGGGTGGTATAGCCTAGCTCTTATGTACTGCCAGGTTGAAGATGTGTGTAAAGCATCCACATTTTAGTATTTGGAGCTTTTTTGAAGCATTTTTTACTGTCATGGCTACAACTTTGTGTTCTATCCTGTTCCTCTGGTTGCTCACCACAAGCTCATGATTTTGCTGATATTGAGCTTCAGGTGATTGTTATTGCACCATGAAACAAAGCACTCTATCAGTCCTCTGTACCTATGTGCTATACAAATAAAATTGACATTGAAATTGAATTACCGGTGCATGTAACGTTACATTGACTGTCAGTCCTTTAACCAAATAGCCAAAAATATCTGGTTGTTTAATTTGCATGCAAACACGTAGCATTTCCTGTGCCAGCTTCACAATAAAAGCCTCCCGCTGGTTCACCGATGTAAAGCTATGAGGAGCAGCAGGAAGATGATGGCTTTATTTCAGCACTTATTTCACAGCTCTGAAACGGCTGACTGGGATCAGTCACTTAAATATGTGAAAGTACCGACAGGAAAATGGTAGTAAAACCAATATTCAAACCACTCAGTGACAAAAGCAGTCTATTCAGAGCAGAACAGGGGTCTGTAATTAGAGCTTTCTCTGCGGTCAACAGCACCAACTCAGGTGTTGAACTGCCTGTAAACGGTGTTGCTAACCATACCTAGACTCAGAGGGACAGGAGGCAGGAGTATAATATGTACAATTTATTTACAACCTCAAATATTGTGATCAGGGAGTGAACTACAGCCAGACACGGGGAGTCCAGACAGGGGGTAGCCAGGAGTTGTGTGTGCCAGGGTGCTGTCCAGGAATAAACAGAGCAAAGCAAGGGCCCAGCTGAGAGGCAAAACCAACTCAGTGTTCTAGACTTTTATTATTAAAATATATTTATAAAACAGAGAAACTACTAAAATTTGATTTCTATTCAAAATGATTTGCTGCAGAACAATCTGTAGAAATATTTGAGCAGCTAAGCGGCCGGCCAACAGATGTGGCGGTATAGATGAAAGCTTTTCAAAATGTCAAGAAGAAAAGTTGCGTATTGTATCTTTAAAATTTAATAAAAAACGTTTATCTATGTCTAATGGAAAGGTTTGTAATCTTGGGTTGTTGGTCTAGTTTTCTTGTTTTTTTGTGATATGATTTTTGTAAAGTTAACCAAAGTTAAAATTAGCTTTTGTGCATCTGAATTTTCACTACCCAGCCCACTTTACCCTGTAAATACTTTTTTTTAAATTCTGTCTCATCCGCTTGTAGAGAATTGACCATTTGCTGACATCCCACCAAGGCTAACATTTTTCCTTTTGTCTTTTATGATTTTATTTACTTACAGATGTTTCGGAAAAAAGCATCTTCCTCCTTGAGAATGAGAAGAATAACAGAAAACGCTAGATGTAATAATTTCTTTCTTTACTCTGTAGAAAAAGGTGTAAAACAATGTAGTTGTTAACATACAGTGTTGTCAGAAGAAACCACACCAATATCAATGCACTCCCCCCCAGAAAAAAGCTAAACAAAATGTGAAAATAACTTAAATGTATAAAAATAAGTAAAATTACTTTTTTCACTTGTTTTTCAAGAATATAAAGAAGATATTATATACAAGCATTTGGAGAAGAAAAGTGTGACTCAGAAGGAAATGATCCTCATTGAGTTGCATCTTCACAACAAATACATCCTAGGTGGTTTAAACTTTGACAACATTGGATGTGCAACTGAGAACACATTGCTTCTCTCTTTAACTCTCTATGAACATTTCTTAGCTGTGAGAATTTCCAAATCATTGTGTTTTGTTTCCTTGCAAATGTGTATAATCCTTTTATGAGTCATAGCCAGTGGTTACAATCTCATACATTTCTATTAAAAAATATATTGTTTATGTCCTTTGTCCCTATAGGGGTGAAAAGGAGTCACTGTGATCCTGTGTGGCCCTCAGTGCTTTGATTCTGGGGTTCAAACACATGTAATCACTTAGTTAAAGTTAGTCCATACAGCCTGACTGAAAGCAGTGTGTTGTGACTGGGGTCATACAGTCATATTTTGGTTGAAAACAACATTAGGCTTTGCTGGTGACACTAAATCAAGCTGTCTTTGCCTGTAAAAACCTCTTGTTCAGACTAACTTTTGAAAATTAATCAACAACAATTTTGATAAATGAATAACCTCATTTATTTAAAGCACAATGACAAGCTTATATAATTAGAAGGTTTGCTACTTTTCCCTATTTATATAATAAAAAAGTTTTGGACTGTTCGTTGGTCCTTCTAACCTGTGACACTTAAAGGTCCCATGGCATGAAAATTTCACTTTTTGAGGTGTTTTAACATATTAATGTTAAAACACCCATGAGTTCACCCAGCCTGCCTATGGTTCCCCATTGGCTAGAAATGGCGATAGGTGTAAATGAGGTCATAAGGAGCAAGGTTACCTCCCCTTTCTCTGCTTTGAGAAAGAGAGAAACATCATCCACAGGTACTGTAGCAATTGTTTAGTCATTAAATTACAGTAGTTTTAGCTTTACCTTTATCTTTTCAGTCAGTGGCCAAGTAAATAATACTTAGGTTTAAAATCAGTTAATCTCTTCAGGTTCCAGTGTAGTCATCACACAGCAGTCACAGTCTTTATACTTTGGTTTAAATGGTTAACTTTTATATTTATATTCTTTGTGATTTGGGTTTGAGGCTTAAGGGTGTTGCTGATGGTTTGCCTCCTCTGGTTTTTCAGAAATTGTTCTTCCTCCAGTCTCCTTCTAAAATGGGAACAGGGATGGTGGTGGATAAACTATTTGCATATTTGACCTTAATGCTTTCTGTCCATTTCTCTTTTGTCCTCTCTTCTTTCTTTGTATTTCTGCAATAACTTAACTCTTTGTCTTTTCTGTCACTCTCTGTCACATTTTTTCTCTTTCCATTTGTTCACATTCTTCACCCTTATAAAACTCCCATCCCTTTGCCAAACTGCCTCGTCCTCTCTTTCTCTGTCTTTCCACTTTCTCCTCCTCCTCCTCTCAGGGAGTATTGACCGTGGGCGAAGCTTGTCTTTCCATGAAGTGCGTGGCCAGTGTGAGGCAGAGATGAGGGCCGCAGCCGAGGAGTCGTCCACCAGCAGCAACAGTGTAGGAGGTGGCGGCAGCACCGTCCTGCAGCGCCTGCTGCAGGAGAAAATGAACCGTAATTACGTGCTCCAACAGCAGCAACAACAACAAGGAAGTGGAGGGGTTTTTTCGGGACAGGGACATATATGCCCCTCTGATGATCACTCCATGACCCCCCACATTGCCCGGCAGGAGCCCCAGGGACAGGAGCTGCAGACGGACAATGGCCTGGAGAAGCTGGGCTCCACCAGAGTAGGAGGAGGGGGAGGAGGCAGTGGAGGGGTAGGGGGTTTAGGGACTGGAGGTGGAGGAGGAGGCAACACTGGAGGTGCTGGGAGCAGCCAAGGGCAGTGCCCGAACCCCGAGGACCTCCCTACGTACGAAGAAGCCAAGGTGCAGTCACAATACTTCCGTGGCCATGGTCCTCCTCCTCAGGCTCAGCAGCAGAACAGCCAGCCCCAGCAGCCTCCTCTCCCTGGCTCAGTGGGCACTGCCTTCTACGTTACTGGGGTGACCAGCGCCAAGGTGCGTACTGAGGGTCGCCCCACGGTGCAGCGAGTTAGCGGCACAGGGAGAGTGCACCAGGATGATGGTCTAAAGGATCTGAAGCAAGGACACGTTCGCTCTCTCAGCGAACGACTTATGCAGCTGTCCCTGGCCACCAGTGGCGTGAAGGCCCATGCTCCTGTCACCAGCGCCCCACTCTCACCCCAGCTGCCCCCACCAGGGCCACCGGGCGACTACTACAAGTCGCAGCACCGGGGCCCGCCTCCAGACTACCCATTCAAAGGACTGGGCTCGCCTACCAAGCAACAGGAGCCTGGAGACCATTTTTACCAAGAGCAGAGAGGGAGGGAGCTCTCGAGGGAGGTGCCCCATGTCCGATACCAGCCCCCACCTGAGTATGGCTCGTTCAGGTAAGGAACACAGCCCTGGCCAAGGAGGACCATGGCCATGAACACACAGCCTTTCAGCAACACACATATACACTTAAAGATGCTTGAGTAATAAATAGTTATGACTATATTGTAAAAAAATAATACTTTCACAGTGAATCAAACATTTACATGTAATTGATGACAAATTTGTGCTAAAAAATTCAGTAACATGTTTTGTATCGATGCTCCTGCAGCTTAATAATAAATTATCCTAAAAAAGAGAGTTTAAAATGACAGAAAGTTCAAATTCGGTTCAGGTACCCAACGGTACCTTTTTTCGGTACAAAAAAATTATTTCAGTTGTAAAAATTATTCATTTCTTACACACTGTAACTTTTATTCTTTTATTTCAACCCGGTCTCACTCAAAAGCGTACAAATATCACGGGTTTACAACCGTGCAATGTGTACGCCAAAGTAAAATTTTGCGTACAGTAGATACGTGGAGCGCTCCAATTACAGTAAGGGAGACAGGTGCGTTTTATATGCACGCGGCCGGTGCGTTTTATATGCACGCGGCCGGTGCGTTTTATATGCACGCGACTCGGTGCGTTTTATATGCACGCGCCCGGTGCGTTTTATATGCACGCGCCCGGTGCGTTTTATATGCACGCGCCCGGTGCGTTTTATATGCACGCGGCTCGCTACAAAAAAAATAACACGCTAATAAACGGTTGGGTTTAGGGAAGAAACATTGGGGAAGGCTTAACAAAAACAAACATAACAAACTCACTAAAACACAGCACATAACCGCTAAAACACGCTAATACACGGCTTAACAAAAAGGCTGAAAATCACCACACGCAGGACGCGAACCCCGATCTCCCACGTGAAAGTCCGGGGTTTTACCCATCCGCCACCCCAACCTACCTCCTTACGCGGTCCCGCGTCTCTTTATACTATGAATGGATCGGTCTCTATTGTAATTGGAGCGCCACACGTATCTACTGGACGCAAAATTTTACTTTGGCGTACACATTCCACGTATTTTCAACGTGTAAACCCGTGTTATTTGTACGCTTTTGAGTGAGAGTGGGCTCTTTATTTATATATTATTCTATTTTAGCCTTTTTTTATTTTCATGGCCGTTTTTAATTGCTCTTTAACGTTTTATGTCACTTTGAAAGTGAATAACTTTACATCTGAAGTGTTTAGAGCTCTATTTGTCCATTGTTTATTTCTAAAGAAACACAACAATGTATAAAAGGCTCCATTACCTTGTATGTCACGTTATGGCCCCATAGCAGCCGTTTTTGTAAAAATAGGCTAATGATTGTGTCATAACCACGCGACTTTCTGTTGCATGGTAAAGAAATTACTGTATAGTAAGGAGATGTTCGCAGGCAATTGGGGGGACGTGGAGGCATACAGTCAAGGGAGTAAATATTTCAGCAACGTTTCGATGGATTGGAAATACTTCGGTATGTGGCAAGTGAATTCATATGAAGTAATATTTATCCCCGAACAAACGGGCACAGCTACCAGAAGACTTACAACTTTCAGACAGTTGCACACTCACATACCGAAACTTGGCATCATTTGATTTAAAGTGAATCTGTCCTCAGTAGTACCAACGTAATTCGGTCGGTACCCAAAAAAGTAAAGAGTTTGTTTCCCAACCCTAAGCAGCTGACCTGTCATCCATGTGTCTTGAAAACACACAACCAGCAGCAAACTGTTTTCACATACACCTTGGAGCTCCATCCAACTATTACTGGGGTTGAACCATGCTAAAGCACAATATGTCTGTGTTTGCATTCAACAAATTAAGAATTGCCTTTTACTTAAGTTATTTAGTTCATCATGCCTGACTGCCCATCAGTTGTTGGTCTCAGTTTTCGAGACCACTTAAGGTAACGTTAACGTTATTTGGTCTTGTCTCAAATTGACTTCATTTTGGGCTAATGTTAACGTTAATGTCTCAAACCTCTCAGACTAAGTTAGAGGACTCATGTTTGAATTCTCACAGAATCACAATTGAATTCATATCTTGCTACTCAGTCAGAAGCTTATTAACCTGGACTCCCAGTCTCTGTCACAATAATCATACAGTATATGTGATGTTTTAGGCCTATTGGCACATAGATTGCACATAACTTTAAAAAAGTCAGATGACACACAAAAATAAAAAGAAAGAAGATGAAGAAAAAGTAAATAAAAAATAGCCAGAATTAAAAAAGTATATACTACATAGATCACCAAATAATATATTATTATTATTATAATGACATATGGTAAAATACAATTTTCTTTTTCTATCAAAAACCTTAAACAGGGTGATAGGGCTGTTGGAACGAATACCAAAAGTCGAATATAATTCGAATAGTAAAAAAATCAATACTATTCGAATGCTGAAATTACTATTCGAATGTGACTTTTTTGGGAGCTGGGAGCTTCATGGAGAAAGCTAAAGTTTATGTTAGCTGCCCTACAGCTGTCAGAGTTAGCTTTGACTTCATATATTACCTTCTAATAGCTGTAATCACAGTAACGTGACAATCTGCAAGAAACAGGTTGCTTATAAATCACTAAAATAGTAGTGACAGCACCGTTTGGCTTGGTTATTAATGCAGTTAGCATTGTTGTTTACCTACCTAGTTTATGACAAATCGTTTCATCTGTGCTTTCTAACATGATTTCATTGTGCTAACCGAGCACCGTTAGCCTTTACAACAACAATGCTGCTTCACTACACTTGTTAGATAATGTTTCATTACAGAGTTCTCTGTTGATTTGTGTTTGTCGCTGTGTGCTCGTGGTGGGAAATGAATGTAAACAAAGTTGTTTGCAGATCCCCTCAAGGCCAGGCTGATGTTAGAAGTCCCTCGAGTGGACAGAACATGTAACAACAACCACATGCACAATGTTTTCCTCTGAAGTAAGTCAGCAGTAGGCTATACAGTGCAGTTGCATATTAATTGCTTTTGTAAGATATTTTAGGGTATAATGGTTCTGGAGAGAGCTGCAAGCAGTAATACCACAGGCCAAGCAATCGGCCCATTCTAAACAGGCACATTTTGAACGGGCACTATACTAGTTGACATGAAGCAGTGAAAAAATGCAATATGGTCCAGCTGCGGCCTGTAGCCGCTAGCCGCTAGCCGCTCACGACACGCCCCTTGTTTTCTTGCCTTCAAAATAAAAGCCCGTTTTCTAAAGTTCTTTGCAAGAAGTGGAGGAATAGGAGGATGAAGAAGATATTGGTGACAGGAAGAAAGGAAATAACAGGATTATTTGGCAATGGGGAAGAAACAGGGGACAATGCCTTGGTTAAGATCAGTAAACAAAAGGACATGACAATGTAACAAATACTCAAAAAGTGATGGGCTGCAGTTTGTAGGCCTCCAGAGCAGCGTGTTTGACACACTGCAGAGCAGCACAGAGGCACTACATAAGGTAATATCACCTTGCTTGTTCACTCTGTACACCTCTGACTTCAGATTTAATTGTGAGTCATAATACCTCCATCCCTGTGTGTGGCGATTGCTGGCGATTATCTTTTCATAATCATTTCTTTGGTCAAATGAATATTTTCCTTGGCCTGACTGTCATACAACCATTAACTAAACTAAGGGGCCATCCACACGGAAACGTTTTTTTGTGCAAACGCACATGTTTTGCATCGTTTGGGCCGACCGTCCAGACAAATCCTGCAAACGCACCGCCTGAAAACGCACTTTTTTGAAACCAGGTCTCAGGGTGAAAAAATCCGAAAACGACTCTCGTTTGGCGTCGTATGGATGGTGAATACGGATCCGTATCGATGATGTCATCGCCACACCCCTCTTTTACACCTTCTCCCATGGCCGCTGACGCACACAACTGCGGTGAAGCGAGCATGTCCCATCTCCGTGGTCAAACCAGCTCACTTCATCTAAATACTGTGTCTCTGCTCCCTGACCCTTCCCTCTGGATTCTACACAAGATATATTGCTAACGTTATGTAGTCAACGTTAAACATCGCTAAAGTAGCTGACCGCTCCAGCAGCGAAGTAACGTTAACGTTAGCTGCTATGGCTATCTGTTTATAAAGTGGAAGTAGACAACTTATCAACTAGCTAGCTAATCTGTCTGCTTATAAACTCCTTGAACGGATTATTGTACCTTTTACCACGGCTTATTGTAGAAAGGCTACAGTACTGCAAGAAAAACGTATAGATTATTAAAAATACATCATTCATGGATCATTGATGTTTGTCTGACTGCCGATGTTAGAGCTAGCTAACGTTAGCAAGTTGCAATCTTGCAAAATAAAAAGCAATCCAACAGCACATTATACAATATAAACAAAGGCCTTTATAAAATGAGCAATGGTGAACGTTATTATTGTCCACGGATGTATTAAGAGAACGTTATAACCTAGCTAGTCATGTAATGATCATAGACAGTATGATGGGAAGTGAAGTGACTATGCTCTTCTTCTCCGTTTTTTGGTGAATTTCTGTAGCAGAAACAGCGCCGCCTATAGGCCTGGCATATGAAGTAGCGTATTGAGTCATTTACAAGTGGATTCATTTGGACGCAACTATTCTTGAAACGAATCCAGGGAAGACGGGTAAAAAAAAAGATCGTTTTGGTACGTGCGGACGTGGCTTAACTCATCCTAAAATTCCAAAAAGTAAATGCTCTTACTGATTTTCATTGGATGGCGTCATCCCAGAACAAAGTTTCACCTCGTAAACAGAGCTGCTTACTCTCACGCATTGGCCGTGAGACACACGCATTTGATTGGTTTCACACGCTCACACGCCACACCCCCGATTTCTCACGCTGAAGTGTCAACCTGGTCGCAAAATTATGAATCCTACTATGGTCACGCCAAAAAACCCGCCCTACAAAGCAGCTTGATTGGCTGGGGTTAGGCATTTCACCTTGAGTGGTTAAGGTTAGGATAGCTGATTGGTACAGGGATAGGACGTCTAGCTACATGTAAGCATGGATGCCTGGCCAATAGTAGTGTGTGAATGCTATTGATGCGCGGGTCTTGGCGTGGCCATAGTGGAAAAAAATGTTGCAACCCGGTTGGTAAAATGCATGAGATGAGTTTATCTATAGATCTACCTGTTGAGCCGCTCGTGATCAACTAGTTATGCTTTCAGAGAGGGTGAGGAGCGCTCTCTGTCTGTGGAATTTTTTAACATTTCTTCACGAGCCATCCCAGGCGCATTTCCCCGGCTTCAGGTATGCTATGAGTATTACAGACCCGTCCGTCGCTTTGTGTCCACTCTCTTTGTAAAAATAGAGGTGAGCAGCGCGGCTGTTAAGTGTAGCAACTTCAGTTAATTGTAGTGGACTCGCTCTGCTGTGGGCAGTGACGCGTTGCATCCGTGCTCTACCTCCGATGAAGAGCAGCATACAGCCACCTCTAAACTTTGTCAGAGACCAGAGACCCAAATGGGCCTCTGTGTCTGTCAGACGGTCTGAATGAGATACTACCATATCAGCAGAGCAATAACATGCACAGCAGACTATATTACAACTCTCCAAATGTAGGAGAACATAGATGGGAGGAGTTATATTTTGAATGCGCACAAAGTTGTAAACATGAGCAGAAATCTGATGTAACACATCTGAGCTATTGAAGTCCAGGGGTTTATAAATGAATTAAAATGAATTAATGTATGATTCACATGAATAAGATGCACATTTAAAGAGATTTACTTCCCCAACAAAAGACGAGGGAAGAGTAAATTGTTGACTCAGCAGAGATGACGTTAAATTAAAAAAAGTTGATCTACTAGACTAGAGAATAGTTGAAAGTAAAGTAAAAAGCCTGAGGGCCTTATTTTTCTATATTTTCAATTGTTTCCAGCATAAATTGATGTAGAAAAGGGTAGAAATAGGTACATAAAAATCCAGTGTTTAATGCTCAGAATTATGTCTCCTCACAAAATCTGGAAACTAAACCTATGCCATTCGATTGCCAGGCCATGCAGCTGTGACTGGTCAATATGTTTGTGCTTCTCTAACCTCTGTGAATCTCTAAATGTAACTAATTAAATGTTTCATAAAATGGATGCATGGGCACAGAACATGAGGGCCAAACATTACTGGGCCTTGGCACAAAAAAAGTTTAAGAAAGGCTGTGACATGCACAAAATGAGCCATGCTGTGTCTTTTGTCTTGCTGGTGGTATTGTTCAGTCTATTTTCTGCTGGACCTTGTGGTGGGGAAAGATCTTGATTAAAGAATGAATTTCCCTCACTGCATGTAAATCAGTGGTTAGCTGTACGATAGCTGTACATAGTAATATTAATTTTAAACAAGCTGTTATGGGCTAAATAACTATTATCAGTAGCATACCTGGTACTTCCCGGTATTCATTGCCGCCATCACTGGCAAGATGAAGCTGACGCTGTACGTTATTGTCTGAAAGTCAGAAGTGGCGTGAGCAGCCAAAGGGGGCGTTGCATGAGCAGCCACAGGGGGCGTGGCGTGAGCGGCCACAGGGTGCGTGGCGTGAGCGGCTGCAGGCCGTACTGGACCCTTATCAAAAAACTAGCAACACAAGGGAGCATACTTGAACAATACTTTTAATCAATGCCAACTCCAGTTGACATATTCTGACCTCTGACCTTCATACGCGGGAATTTTCCAATAGAGATTATTAATAAATTAGCACTTGTTCTATTGCAATCATGTTAAAATCCTTTTTAGTGCCATAATAAACATTTGTGGGTTAGGGTTATATGCTTTTGCTATTTAGTTTGTGTCTTCATCACAAGTCAGCTTAGTGGTTTCCACAGCAAGTACAGGACCACACAACGCATCTTTAAAATTAAGTGGGAAAATGAGAAAAGTGCTGAACTGAAATGGACACAATGAGGTTCATGTGGAGTTCCATTGTTCAGTGAGAGGTAAATGCTGCCTTGAAGTTTGTTCCCACAAAGACAAAATTATGTAACAGAATGCTTTTAGTTTTCTTGACAAGCAAGTTGGAAATAATAAAAACAAACATTTAAAAAAATAAGATGTAAGAACTTGTCATGGTTTCCCAATTGTGTTTTTCAAAATGGTGGGAAGGAATCCTGTTGGGCCCATTTCTTTTTACCCCAGAGGAACCAGAATCAAACAGCCACGAGTACTGTAGAATTTTAATCATCCGGCAGGACGAGTCAGGACATGATCTGCTTGGCTTTGATGGCATTCCTTTGAGGGCTACAATGTTTGCTCTGCAAAAAGCCAGTTGACAGCTGGTGTTTTCCCACCTTACTCAAAAACAAGTCTAGCTCAGAGAGCAAGAAAACAGCAGGTGAATCAGACTGGGCTTAAGATCTGTCAAGAATTAAACACCGTAGCAGTTAAATCTTTGCTTTCACTGTTTTAAATGCTCACTGTTGGACCATCTTTCCTGAGACACAAGAAACATTGTGTAGAACCATTGTTATTTAAAAAATATGTATGGTAAAACTTTATTTGAAGGGGTGTGCATAAGACAACATGATACCGTCATAACTATGAAGCAGTCTTTTTGAATGTTAATGACGTGATTTGGTAAATTATGACACTTTTAATATAAAGTTAGCGTTATTTGAGATGTTTGTGTTATGACAACTTGACATTAACGGAGACAATCTCTGTGTCATAACAACTGGACATCAAGCAAGACAATATAACCTGTCAATGTCTTTGTTATGAGAACTTGACATTGACCTACACAACATAACCTGTCATAAATATGTCATGGCAGGCCTAATCAAACAATCAAACTTTAAGAAAAGTGTGTGTTAACCTCACATTGAACTGTTATTTAGTGTTTTCTTTTTCATTGGCTGTCATGAGACCATTATAATTGTGTCATGAATGTTTTGATTTCACCTTCAAATGCTTATATAACGGCGTCATGAATAATTCACTTGACCTCAAGTAAAGTGGAGCCATTTGGGCTTGTCATTAAGATGTCATAAAAGTTATAAGACCAGTTTGACGACCGGAAATGCTGTACCGAGGTGATTTAATGAGTTTTGGACAGATAATATTAGCTAAAGGCTAACGTTACTTGTTGCTAAAGTAACCGCTAAATGTAGTCAGCTGCCGTTAGCTAGCTCGGTTAGCTGTATACCTTGTCGAATTAGCTGACACAGCACCGGGGAGCAAAGAGCCAAACCCTGAAACCGTCTCGTTAGTTTATTCCCTGTCATAAAACTGGCCCGTAAGTCTCAGAGGTTGTTTTTGGTCCCGGTCAGGCTAGCGCTTTAGCTGACTCGGAGTAGCCCGCAATGCAGAATGAATTGAATGATCGCTCCGCTGCCTGTGTATGCACTTTCAGCGCTATTAGCTTCTGTAAACGCTAATCAATATCCACGATGTGTCAAGTCCCTCCCTAGACTCTAATTGGCTAGTACTCGTTGCCTTTGATGGTAAGATTGGTTATGTGCATTCATTAGGAGTGAGATTGGTTAGGGTAAGAATACAGTATAAGCCAATCAGAGACAGATTAGGATGGGAAATGTCTCCTCCATCCTTGGGAAATGCTTACCGTTAATTGAGCAGTGAACATGGCCGAATGGGACCAAACACAGCCTCCGAGACTTAACAGAGGAGGCCAGTTTTACAACATGGAATACACTACCAAGATGTTTTTTTATTGCTAATTGAACAAGCTGTACAGATAACCGAGCTAACTAGCTAATGGCAGCTAGTTAAAGTTAGCAGTTAACTTTACTTTAGCAACAAGTAATGTTAGCCTATAGCTAATTATCTGTCAAACTCATTAAATCACCTCTATACTGCATTCACTGTCATCAAACTGGTCTGTTAACTTTTATAACATCTTAATGACTAGTCCAAATGGTTCTTTACTTGAGGTCAAGGGAATTATTCATGACACCGTTATGAAAGCATTTGAAGGTGAAATAAAACTTCATGACAAGTCTAAACTGTTTCACTTTACTTGAGGTCAAGGAAAAATATTCTTGACACAATTATAATGGTCTTGACAGCCAATGTAAAAACCAACCACTTTAAGACAGTTCAATGTGATGTTAACACATAAAGCTAAATAGTTTCTTAAAGTTTGATCATTAGGCCTGCCATGCAATATTTCTGACAGGTAATGTCAAGTTGTCTTAACAAAAACATTGACAAATTATATTGTCTTGCTTAATGTATGCTAAATTGTTATGACACAGAGATTGTCTTTGTTAATGTCAAGTTGTCATAACAAAAACATCTCAAATATTGCTAACTTCACATTAAAAGTGTCATAATTTACTGAATGACACTTAATGACAACAGTCATGAACATTCAAAAAGACTCATGTTCATGATAGGTCATGCAGGTCTTATGTACACCCCTTTAAATAAAGTGTTACCAAACATATTGGCGGATGTTCATTTTTAAACTTAAAACAAATGTATTTGATGATGATGCGTTAAATGTGGCTATTAAAGAATTGTAATTAATAACTCGAAAATTCTGCAAGAAATTTTGACAGTGTGCCTACTACTTGGTGCACATCCGAATAACACTGGATAACAGTAAATCTGCTGTTTGACACGGCCTACAGTAAGGAGTCTCCATGATAGGAGGAGTTTGTGTTTGGTTGTTCAGAATTTTCGAGAAACTATTCAAACTTTAAAATGTTCCACATTTTTCATAAATTCAGGGTAGTATTCAACTTTCAAATCACATTAATACTTTCAAAAATATTTAACCTTCTTTGAGGCTTTGTAAAACAAGCACTTCTGACATTTTTATATTAGTGTGTTTTGGATAGAATGTTCAGACTCAGAGGGGATCCAACTGACATTTTTACTTTGCTATACCATCCGGTTTTAACTCTCATACATTTATTTTACATCAAAATGTAGGGAGTGTTGTGCCCTTTCTAACAATGTGCTTAGGGAAGCAAACAGACTTTCACATGAAGCACAGTGAGCTTCCAACTGTGTGTCCACCAACTGTGACACTGCCTCCTGTATTAAATCATACAAGAAAAACCAGGAGGAGAAGAGAAACAGGCTCTTTTTGGAAAGCTATTGACCTCACATTTCTTACACAACACACACCATAATTGCACAGGATGTTCAGCAGGGTGTTATATATCTCACAGTATTAAAGTTTAAGCGATAGGAGTTAGGTTTTTTTGAGCTAGAAGCAGGACTATCAAAGGCGCGCTAGAGCCTCGTCTCTGTGAAAACAGCTGTGGTGTTAGGGATGGGCATGATTACTCTACGATCGATAATTGACTATTAAGAATTTTGCCGATGACGTTAATTTGTTGTCGATTAAACTAATACTGGTTGCGTTGCGTACTGTGAGTCTTGAAGCAATTAAATTAATTTCACAGTGTGGCGGCAATATTTGACTCCATACTCAGTTACCTGGCTGTGAGTTTCCGTTTTGATTTCAAAAGTAATCATGAAGAGGACACAGCGAAGTGTGGCGTGGGACCATTTAGATTGTTTTTTTTTAAACGACTTAGTTCACTGCAAACACGGAGATGCCGTGCATAAGTACAACACGGCCACGACTCACATGATGTAGCCTACCACTAAACAAAATGCATCCGAGCCTGGTTATGTCAGTGGTGGCCACGGTGCATCCTGCTCTGTCTCAACCTAGCATAAACTCGGCATTAGCACGGAGGACCTGCGATGCACAACGAGCAGAGAAAATTACCCAAGGGACCTGCAAGTTCATTGACATGGATAATGGAACCAGCATATCACATTTCGTCACGACGTACCATCATCAGACTGGTAGAAACTCACCACGAAGAAGAACGAATAAGGTTCCCCGGGCTGGCCAAGTTAGCGCGGAGGTAGGCAACCTGTGCATCCCGGCAACGCAGCTGTTTTCGGCAGCTGGACTGACGGTCACCAGATAGCGGTCGCATCTGACCACAGATCATGTCAACATGCTTATCTTTCTCAACAAAGATCAGTGGACTGGTGCAGAAGTTGTATGTGAGTTAGCCTACTGGTTTTTTTTATTAGGCTTTGTCCCATGCCTTGGATAGTTTTGAGTTACATTTTGTTTAAGAACGCCGGCTCGCAGCTGCAGGTTCTGCTGCTTCAGAGCGCCGCACCGCAGCACACCTATAATCTATATCTATAATCAATATCTATAACCTCCAGTTTAACTGCCACAAGTTGTTCTTCTTGTAATTAAGATCTCATCAAGGGAAAAACACGCTGTATTTTCATTGCATTTTTAATTTATAAAAAGTTAAATAAATAATGAATTTTAATATAAAAATATTAATGATTCATCGATAGTCGATCGTTAATTCTCCCGATGATCGACGAAGAAAATTTAATCGAATGTCCATCCCTAGTTGGTGTTGAGGCCTGAAGTCAGTTAGGAGTCAATGGCCCAATCCCAAAGTGAGCCCTGAGGACTAAGGACTAAGAACTCACAGACTTAAGTGATCTCAGGTACTAAGTGAGCGAGTGTGTGAGGCCACATGGGCTCGGATAGTTATAAATGGGATTGGGACAGCGCTTCACGAGATCACATGTTACCTTGGCGACGTTTAATAACAAAGATGTTGCTGACACTTGCCGGTTTGGGAATTTTCCTTTTAAGTTTGTTGCTTTCCACACGGCCGAGGCCCAGGAGACGGCTGCCTGATTCCAAACTCTTGTTTTACAAGCTGGACAACAGGTTGGTCCGCTCCGTGGTCGCGTGTCGTGCTGTTGTTTACCTTTGTAATTTCCGGATTTCCCTATCGTCTCCGCGGTAAACGTCACAACGCTTTGAACTGTGGGTAATTCCCTTTGGTGAAGTCTGCATCGATGCAGACTCACGGAAAGGGCTCGGTAAGTGTGTACTCAAACCCTCACGCCCTTTGAAATTCCACATTGGGACAACCCTAAGCCCTTACGAATTTCGCGAGAACGCGCACCAAAGTCCGTGAGTCTGTGAGTCCGGACATTGGGATTGGGCCAGTCAGTTGGTCACTTAGTCCATCATAATAACACCTCTTCTCCTTTCTCCATCTCCTCCTCCCCTTCCTCTCCTCTTCTTGTCCTCTCCTTTTCTTCTCCTCCTATGGCAGTACATGTTGCTAAAGTGATTTGCACACTGAAGAAGTAGAGGAGGAGACTGTATGTTTGACAGGTCAAAAATGTCCATTTAAAGATGATTATACCTCTGAAGTTTGTTCTTTAATTCAAAAACCAGATTTATTTTTTCGTTGTTTTTATCTGCAGGTAGGAACAGAGCCAAAAGTTTAAGTCCGGTGGATTCCATAGTTACATGTCTGCGACCAGCACAAATGTTCCTACATTTTGACCAACCATGATGTATGAAGAGTGAAAACTGTAGGGGAGAGAGCAATTTGTTCGGAAAAATTTCAGAGAATCGTACTGCAGCTCCCCCCTCTGTCCTCCCCTCTGGCTCTCAACATTCTGTCCCGATACACACACATTGGAAAATCTGTAACGGTCTGAAAACTGGACGATACATAAACCGTGCTTGATATCAGAAAACCCATTCAGCCCAATAAAGGCCAAAGTCTTAAGAAGAAAGACTTGCGTTAAAACTTCTAATTATTGTTCTACATTAAAGTATGGCGAATCAGTATGGCCCCAAATAGGGGTTGTTTTGAGCTACAGTGGGGCAAAAAAGTATTTAGTCAGCCACCAATTGTGCAAGTTCTCCCACTTAAAAAGATGAGAGAGGCCTGTAATTTTCATCATAGGTACACTTCAACTATGAGAGACAAAATGAGAAAAAAAAATCCAGAAAATCACATTGTAGGATTTTTAATGAATTTATTAAAATGTATTTATTATTAAAAAATCTTACGAAGCCACTCCTTTGTTTGCCTGGGCGATGTGTTTGGGATCATTGTCATGCTGAAAGACCCAGCCACGTTTCATCTTTAATGCCCTTGCTGATGGAAGGAGGTTCATTCTTTCCTTTACACGGATCAGTCGTCCTGGTCCCTTTGCAGAAAAACAGCCCCACAGCATGATGTTTCCACCCCCATGCTTCACAGTAGGTATGGTGTTCTTTGGATGAAACTCAGCATTCTTTCTCCTCCAAACACGACAAGTTGAGTTTTTACCAAAAAGTTCTATTTTGGTTTCATCTGACCATATGGCATTCTCCCAATCCTCTTCTGGATCATCCAAATGCTCTCTAGCAAACTTCAGACGGGCCTGGACATGTACTGGCTTAAGCAGGGGGACACGTCTTTTAGTTTAGGAAAAACTGGGAGGAAGACTAGTGTTTAATTAGGGCCCGAGCGCCGACAGCGGCGAAGGCCCAATTGAAAGTCTGGTGAAAATGTACGCATTTTAAGGGTTTCGGGAATAGGCGCACAAAAATGGCTCGCTAGCGCCCCCTACAATGTTAAGAAAATTGAGCCCCTGCAGTGCGTTTAACATAGACTCACGAAACTTGGTATACATATGTTACATCTCATGATGTACAAAAAATGTCATTGGAGCCATACCCTAAACCCAACAGGAAGTCCGCCATTTTGATTTCAAAGTTCGAAATTAGTGCGATTTTGGCCATTTCCACGTCGTACTTTAACGAACTCCTCCTAGAGATTTAATCCGATGGACTTCAAATTAGTTCTGTATCATCTCAACACCTTCAAGTGATGGTTCGGAGTAATTTCACCCTAGGGTCCTTTGCACCATGACCTCGAGCCAAACACCCCCCCAGAAGCTTTTTTCACCTGGGTCGAACATTGGGAGAGTTAGCGTAGAGTAGCGTTATCAGCTGAATAGCTTAGCGCAGGGGCTAATGGATCCGAAGTGTCTCTTAACATTACCCCACTAATTATGCCCGAAATGATACCAAACGTCTACAGTAGTACAAATAGGTTATACAAGTTTTTAAGTATACCAGAAGTTTATAAAATTTGCCTGCTGGCTTCTGCTCTCTGCTGTTGTTGCTGCTGCTGCTGCCGGCAGTAAGACGAGTGCTTAGGGCCATCCACAAATTACTACACCGAAAAGAGATGCAACAAAAATATTTTTTTATTTAACTTATTTTTTAAAGTAAGTGCTGTAGAATAACTAGCATGAGACAAGTTATAATTGAGGTAAGTTTGGAGACATTACCTTATTTAATCATTAAATTAATAAATATTTTTGTTGCATCTCTTTTCGGTGTAGTAATTTGTAGACGGCCCTAAGCACTCTTACTGCCCGGTAGTAACAGCAGCAGCACCAACAGCAGAGAGCAGAAGCCAGCAGGCAAGTGTTATAAACTTCTGGTGTACTTACAAACTTTCCAATCCATCGTTTTATGAGTGTATAACCTATTTGTACTAGTGTAGAAGTTTGGTATCATTTCGGGCATTATTAGTGGGGTAATGTTAAGAGACACTTCGGATCCATTAGCCCCTGCACTAAGCTATTCAGCTGATAACGCTACTCTACGCTAACTCTCCCAATGTTAGACCCAGGTGAAAAAAGCTTCTGGGGGGGTGTTTGGCTCGAGGTCATGGTGCAAAGGACCCTAGGGTGAAATTACTCCGAACCATCACTTTAAAGACGAAAAGTTATTAAAAGAAAAGGTTTTCGTCAGACGGTGTGGGTGTGGCGTGGCGGCCATTTTGAGTGTTTAGCAATAAACAAAGAAGTTGTTGTAACTTGAGTGTACGTTGTCGTATCTGCCTGAATTTTCTCACGATTGACAAGGGTCCAGGCCTGAGGAACATCTACAGGCCAAAATAGACTTTTGGTCATAGCGGGCAACAGGAAATGCGCCTTATATGACAAACATTATCCGATTTACATGAAACTTATAATGTGTGGTCTACATGTGATACTGAGCCGGCCCCAATAATATAACCACGCCCACTTACTCAGGCCACGCCCCCTTTCATAACATTTGAACCGTTTAAGGTAGAGTCTTGTGTGAGGTGTCATTGAACTCAGCACAGAGTTCCTTTTTAATTGGTGATTTTTGACCCGCCCCCTAAGCTTTAGCCACGCCCCCTTTTATAACTAATGACCCGTTTGCTGTAGACCCTTGTGTGAGGTATCATTGAACTCAGCAGAGAGTTCCTTATTCATTGGTGATTGTTTGGCCTGCCCCCCTATGCTTAAGCCACGCCCCCTTTCATAAATGGTGATCCGTTTAAGGTAGAGTCTTATGTGAGGTATCAATGAACTCTGCAGAGACAAAATCTTTTTTTATTGGTAACGGTTTCGCCCGCCCCCTATACTTTGGCCACGCCCCCTTTCAAAGCTAATGAACCATATGACGTAGAGTCTTGTGTGAGGTATCGTTGAACTCAGCAGCGAGTTCCCTTTTCATTGTTGACGATTTGCGGTGTCTGAGTGCCGCGCAAATGCACGGTCGCAAGGAGCGGCGTCCGCCGGTAACCCCGACGTGCGCAAAGGCGCAGCAGCAACAGCAGAGAGCAGAAGCCAGCAGGCAAGTGTTATAAACTTCTGGTGTACTTACAAACTTTCCAATCCATTGTTTTATGATTGTATAACCTATTTGTACTAGTGTAGAAGTTTGGTATCATTTTGGGCATTATTAGTGGGGTAATGTTAAGAGACACTTCGGATCCATTAGCCCCTGCGCTAAGCTATTCAGCAGATAACGCTACTCTACGCTAACTCTCCCAATGTTCGACCCAGGTGAAAAAAGCTTCTGGGGGGGTGTTTGGCTCGAGGTCATGGTGCAAAGGACCCTAGGGTGAAATTACTCCGAACCATCACTTTAAAGATGAAAAGTTATTAAAAGAAAAAGTATTCGTCAGACGGTGTGGGTGTGGCGTGGCGGCCATTTTGAGTGTTTAGCGATAAACAAAGAAGTTGTTGTAACTTGAGTGTACATTGTCGTATCTGCCTGAATTTTCTCACGATTGACAAGGGTCCAGGCCTGAGGAACATCTACAGGCCAAAATAGACTTTTGGTCATAGCGGGCAACAGGAAATGCGCCTTATATGACAAACATCATCCGATTTACATGAATCTTATAATGTGTGGTCTACATGTGATACTGAGCCGGCCCCAATAATATAACCACGCCCACTTACTCAGGCCACGCCCCCTTTCATAACATTTGAACCGTTTAAGGTAGAGTCTTGTGTGAGGTGTCATTGAACTCAGCACGGAGTTCCGTTTTAATTGGTGATGTTTGACCCGCCCCCTAAGCTTTAGCCACGCCCCCTTTTATAACTAATGACCTGTTTGCTGTAGACCCTTGTGTGAGGTATCATTGAACTCAGCAGAGAGTTCCTTATTCATTGGTGATTGTTTGGCCTGCCCCCCTATGCTTAAGCCACGCCCCCTTTCATAAATGGTGACCTGTTTAAGGTAGAGTCTTATGTGAGGTATCAATGAACTCAGCAGAGACAAAATCTTTTTTTATTGGTAATGGTTTCGCCCGCCCCCTATACTTTGGCCACGCCCCCTTTCAAAGCTAATGAACCATATGACGTAGAGTCTTGTGTGAGGTATCATTTAACTCAGCAGCGAGTTCCCTTTTCATTGTTGACGATTTGCGGTGTCTGAGTGCCGCGCAAATGCACGGTCGCAAGGACCGACGCGCGCAAAGGCGCGAGGGCCCCGCTGCTCGCAGCTTTAATTAGTTTAGACTTCATAATTCTTGCAAGCTTGAAGCATATGAATATGGACATTTTTCATGCATGAAATAGCAGATTTCATGGTAAAAAAGAATAATAATATCCGCAAATACAAGAGGAGAGCTGCCCAGCCCCTAATAAATGAAAAAAACAACCAGTCAGCCTATAACACCTAAAAAAAGTGTTATGTCTTATGATTATGTACATTAACACTACATATCATGTACAACAACCGTGTAATCAGTCAGCTGATCTCTCCTCAGGTCCAGTAAGGAGGGTTCGGTCCACTTCCAGAGGCCCCTTCATCAGCACAGTCCCACCTCCTCTGTCACCTCAATGGGATCCTTGTCCCGCACCCAGTCCTCAACCCTAAGCAGCATGCTCAGCGTCTCCCATCCGTCCTTCCCTCACCAGCACCCACAGAGTCAGGGTGAGCCCTTTCCTAGCATGGGGCCCCGCAGTACGCAGGGTCCCTACCAGCCAGGGGCGCCCTTCACCCTGGGGCCTATTCACCCACCACCAAGAGGTCACATTTTCCCTCATGACCCCTATGGCTCCACTTCAAGGATGCACCATCAGCAGCACCATCAGTATCAACAACAACAGCAGCAGCAGCAGCAGTTCCAAGAACCTCCTCAGCCCCAACCGCCAGTACAGGCTGGACATTTTCCCCATCCGCACTCCTACTCCCACCTGCAGGGGGAGCCTTTTGCTATGATGGTGCGTGCAAACCAGATGGTGGATGTGCTAACGGAGGAGAACAGGATGCTAAGGCAGGAGATGGAGGCTTGCCGTGAGAAAGTCACCAAGTTGCACAAGGTAACATGTACTGGTGAAAAGCTATAAGGATAGGTAAAATGTGTTTGTCTATCTTAAAACAATACTGACGTACCCATATGTACACTGTAAAAAAAAATAAAATAAAATGGTATTTATAGTGTCAAATGATAACAGAAGTCATCTCAGGACACTTGAGAGGTCTAGACCACGCTAAAATTTACAGAAACACAGCAGTTCCCCCCCAAGAGCAAGCCTTTGGTGCAACAATGGTGAGGAAAAACCTTTAAAAGTCCCATGACATGACAATTTCACTTTATGAGGTTTTTTAACATTAATATGCCCAGCCTGCCTATGGTCCCCCAGTGGCTAGAAATGGCGATAGGTGTAAACCGAGCCCTGGGTATCCTGCTCTGCCTTTGAGAAAATGAAAGCTCAGATGTGCCGATCTGGAATCTTACCTCCCCTTTCTCTGCTTTGCCCGCCCAGAGAATTTGGCCCACCCATGAGAGAGGGACATCATGGCTTTCGTTTCAAATGTGGCCTTGACCAACTGCCAGTTTGATCGTTTGAGCAAAGTGGCAGTTAGTCAAGGCCACACCCCCACTCTCCACCTTAGTGCCCTATATTTAGAGAGTGTGGCCAACTAGGGAATCGATTGTTCTGAGCATACCGTTCTGCGATTGGTTCCGAGGTGGTAATGTGTTTCATGGACTCCATGTTGGATACCAACATTCATCTGATTCCCCATTGACATAGTGCAGGGAATAGTGGAAAAATGTAATATATTATTTAAAAAATGACATAAATCACTGAGAAAATGCCCAACGGTTGTGCGTTTGGCTGCAATGAAAGACAGGGAAGCTGCAAAAGATTTCACAAGAAGCAAAAAGGCAAAAAGTATGGGAGCTGTTCATTATTGTGTGAGGTAAATGTCAATTTCTCTCTTCGATATGATAACTAATTACATAGGACAAATATAGTAATACCATCGTTAATGTGTACATTGCTTTAGAAATGAATGAAATTTGAAGTTAGCCTTATGCAAGCGTTAGCTTTTTCGCTAGCACTCCATGGGGAGAGTGTCTATGTTCCCAGGGTCCTATGTTCCCCTCTTTGTATGCGACTGGGGAACATAGGACCCTTTTTCAAAGAAAGGGTCCTATGTTCCCCGGTCTGTTACTTTTTCCACCATTACTGCCAAATTCATGGCAAATAGGCCTATGTAGGCCTATGTAACCCTAATCCCTTAACCCTAACCCTTCCATGGCAAATAGGCCTATGTAGGCCTATGTAACCCTAACCCTAACCCTAGGACCCAGATTGATTGATATATATAGAACATAGGACCCTTTTTTCAGAAAAAAGATTTTTTTTTGTTATGTTACACACAAAGCTAGCAATAGTTAGCCTGTATGCTAGCGGACATTAGAAAGGTAAACACTGCTCAGAGACTTATTAACACTACATGGGCATTTTTTAGAGGCCCATTTACGATATTGAAGGTAAATATACACTGGAAAATTTCCGTAAGGGCCTTTTACATATTGACAAACGTTGATAATAATATGCCTGTTTAAGGTGAAAATAAGCGATTTATTTCAAGATAGCATATTCGCCCCATAGGGTTACAATGTAGAGTCATCTGACGTTGGTATCCAATATGGCGCCCATGATTTGAGTTGGCCACACTCTATAAATATAGGGCACTACTCCACCTTGCCCCCCCCCTCTCTCCTCCTCAATAGCTACAGACACAGAAATGGCACATACTAAGGAAAGCTCATTGTGGGACTGGCTCTAGTGGTTGTAATTCTGCACCAAGGCTGAATTTTGGGAAAGAGACTTCAGATACAGTATTAGGGGACCACTAAGGTCTATATAAAAACATCCAAAGAGCACCATGTCATGGGACCTTTAAACAGGCAGAAACCTCGAACAGAACCTGACTCTTGGTGGGCAGCCATCTGCCACGACCTGGGGAAAGGGAGAGAGAGAGAAATATGACTCATTATAATTATAGTAGTGGGTATAATGGAATGGTGTGATGAACAGTGGCAATTATATTAACAGTAAAGATTATAATTAATTATGACTAGTTATAATAGCAGTAGCAATAGCAGTGCATGGTGCTCAAACTATAAGCTTTATCAAAGAGGAGAGTTTTAAGCTTATTCTTAAATGTGAACACAGTGTCTGCCTCCTGAACTGAAGCTGCAGCATTCTGGATCCACTGTAGAGTCTTTTAGGGGTGGGGGAAAAAATCGATACAGCATAGTATCGCAATATTTTCCGTGGCAATACTGTATCGATACTGCGAAATATTGCGATACTATGCTGTATCGATCTTTTATTATATATGTGTTGGTCAGTTTGTCTGCTTGACAATCCCATTTTGCAGCAATAAAATTGAAGTGAGATGAACAAATAGAGAAATTATTCTTTTTAGATAAAACAGATGTTGACAAAGTTTTCTTTTGGGGACATAATTTGAAATTGGGAAAGATTTGAAGTTGGAAAAAAGGTAATAAATTGCAATATATTGCAGAATATTGCAACATCTTTAAAATCGCAATAATGTTGTATCGTGACATAAGTATCATGATGATATCGTATCGTGAGGCCTCTGGTGATTCCCAACCCTAGAGTCTTTAGGGACCTATTTGAGAATTCTGATGATAAGGAATTATAATAACCCAGCCTCGAAGTGACAAATGCATGGACTAGTGTTTCTGCATTGTTTTGAGACAGGATGTGCCTAATTTTTGCAATGTTATGCAAGTGAAAAAAGGCAGTTCTTGAAGTTTGTTTTAAGTAGGTGTTCAATGATATTTCCTTAATTGCGGCTCCTGTTTGTCCACCGTTTTACATATGTTAAAGATAAGTTAAAGGTGAAACTCAGGCTGTAAAAACAGTGTATGGGTGAGGCCAGGTTTGACCCATGTCAGTAGTTGGATGTGAAATATTCAGCTGAGAAATAAGCACATTTGCATAACAGTTTGATGCATCTCCTTTACTCATTGTGTCTTCATTCCTCCTGTTTCGGTGGGCAGTTGGAAACAGAGATCCAGCTGGTGTCAGAGGCATATGAAAACCTTGCCAAGTCCTCCTCTAAGAGGGAGGCCCTGGAGAAAACCATGAGGAACAAGCTGGAGCTGGAGGTGCGCCGGCTGCACGACTTCAACAGGGATCTCCGAGGTGAGAAAGCAGGGAGGTGCAATAACCATGCAATAATAATGCAATTCTTCTGCAACCGATTGCAAATTCAACATTTCAGATTTCTGAACTACCTTACCACCTAACACAGTGAACTGGTTGGGTCCATGCCCCTTTCCAGGGCTTTGCTGCCATCTATTGGCCAGATGTTGCCATGTCTTTTTGGGCACACTATGGGCTGCTAAGATAACCGTGGCTGCCGCAGATCCTTAACATCCTTACTTGCTGTGTATAGAACGAACAACTATAACGAAAGAAAGAAAAGCAAACTATGTAAGAAAGTACAGATACTTACGACTTAGTGACCCATGTACAGAAGGTCCACCTCTGCTAGCCACCCAAGATTTCCATGTGCAGATGACAGTCATAACACTAATAGTTATTGTGGTGATGTGACAGAAAAGGAGTATCCAGATCATCTAAATGTCTGGGCCCAAAACTTTCTGATGTTAAGACAGTAGCGCAAGTTTCCTAGGTTGTTAAAAAGAATTCCTTGCGTTAATTCCCTACCAAGTGGATGGATGACAGTCCAGGAGGCTAAAATAACAGATGTCAAGTTTAAACAGTCCGTCCAGAAAAACGTGATTATGCGATCGCATAATTCAATGCATAATCAGCCAAAGTCTGCAAATTTATGCGGAGGCCGCATTTTTTCAAATACGCCGCCCTTTCGCGCATAAATTGCCGATTTCCGCGCAAAATATGCAGGGCTTGCATGATTTCATAATCCCCGCCCGCATTTTCGTTGCAAAAAGGTCACACAATATATCTTAGCAGAAAGTTGAAAAATGTCACAAGAGCAGCCATTTTCCCCTGTTGCCATGGGAACGTTACAAGTGACGTAATTACGCGACGTGAACATCATGGAAAAGCAGGGTGTTGGGAGGGGGGGATCACTTTTTGCTCTCTGCATTTTTCTGGAAGGACTGTTTAAAGTGACACATTGCATAGGGATGCATAGCGCAAATCCACAACTTTGCAATAAATAGCTAAAAATACCGCTAGTATGGGTGGCATAAAAAGTAATATTAGAAAACCGATGTGAAGAGATTTACAATTTTTACAGGCACCTTCATGAGGTGCTTGTACAGAGATGGAGATTGCTGTTGAGAAAGCGGGAGGTTCTTGTCTTAATATCTCTCAACCTTCTCCCTGATGGGAGGATGGTGAAAAGGGAGTTTGCAGGGTGAGTCTCATCTTGTAGGATCTTTAGGCCCATCTACCATCAGTGTCAGTGGTTTCACTGAAAATTATGTAATAGAAGGTCTTAAACCATCTGCTCAGCCTTAAATACAGGTACATTAGAAGAAAAAATACAAGAAAATAAGGCGTTTGGCGTTTGTTTTTCTTTTCCACCCATCAAGGTGATATTTAAAGGGAAATGTCACCTTTTAACCTAAAATGTTTAATCTGACTGATTTACATTAGCCTACAAATAATCTGTGCCAGCATAATACACCCTCATTTCAGAAACTCTAGTCCAACAAATTTCCACCGGCCTGCAAGAGACAAACTAAGGGGTTAAAACAACAGAATCAGATCTCCAACTGTATAAACAAGGACAGTAGTAACAATACTGTTTATGCCTTAAGTGGCTCCCAGCTGCTCCATAACAGTGTAGTACACTGCTTGTCCATATTATACTTATGTTCCAGCAGCATTGTCCGTATACAGTTTAATAAAAATATTAAAAAAGTAGATCCGTAAGGCTGTGTCTTTATAATGGTTATGTGGCCCAACTTTAATGCCTACAATTAACTTACTCTACACCTCGAGTTAGACGGATAAAGTCTGCTTGTAATCTGTTCCTAAACTACTGTATATTACTCGTTAAATGTGGGTTTGTCGTCCACGAGGTTGAGAGCTCTGTTATTGAGGAGCCATCAGGTAGGGGGTGGAAAAGGAAGTCTCAAGGTCTTTTTCGTGCCCAAGTGACCACCAAGAGATGACTCATGAGCCAGTTGCTTCGCCTCCTGACTATAACTCCTGGGCAGTACCACACAACTGGAGAGTCTTAATGGACTTGTTTGAGCATCCTAATAGTAAGGAATTACAATAGTCCAGCCTCAAAGTAACGAATGCATGGACTAGGTTTTCTGCATTGTTTTGCGACAAGATGGGCCTAATGTAATGCAGATGGGAAAAGGCGGTTCTTAAGATTTTTTTTATGTGGCCGTTAAAAGATATATCCTTATCAAGGGTGCTATTTTTAAAGCATAGCCCAGTGAAGGATCTGTTTTTTGTTCTTCCAATAGCGCCTGAAGGTTAAGATGTAGGGATTCTGGTTCCACTATTGTCACACTGGTTTCAGCTTCTCTGACACGGTCTGGGTTAACCTTAGTTGGGCTAATCACAATCCCAATTTTGTCTGTGGGTTTCCCCTCCCTCGTTGATACAATCAGCAGTCGGCCTCTCCTGCCACTCTGCACCTCTCTCCGGAATATCCTCCACCTCAGCGATCACTGTAGAGCTGCAAAGATTAATTGATTCGTTTTCAACTCTTAAATTAATCGCCAACTATTTTGATAATCAATTAGTCGGTTTGATTAATTTTTTAAGACATAAGTAAAAATTCTTTGATTCCAGCTTCTTGAATGTGAATATTTTCTAGTTTGTTCTCTTTCTGTGACAGTAAACTGAATATCTTTGAGTTGTGGAAAAAAACAAGACATTTGACGACGTCATCTTGGGCTTTTGGAAACACTGATCCACATTTTTCACCATTTCTTAGCCATTAGCTAACTCTGCTGTACAACGCAGGCTGTCCACCTCACACTTGTTGAGATAGATCTCAATCCCCTTGGGGAAATTGACTTTAAACTGTTCAAGTAACGTTTTTCAGTCCCTGATTGTCAAAAGCACTACAAGAACTAATCCAAAGATCAAGCTCCACTTCTTGTTTTCGCCACAGATCCAAATACAATTCACTTTGCTGCTGTCTCAAATCACGGAACTGTTGCCAATAGGCTTCGGGGATGCTCCTGTAAGCTTCCAGTGCAGCTTACCTCAAAGTAGCCCACAAGAGTGTCCAAAGCTGCCACTGCTCTCTGAGTAGTAAGCCCACATCCTAAGGCTAATCACTTTCCATAGCCACCTTCTCAAACATTTTAAAAAACACATCCACATCGCTTTCATCAAAAGGTTTCATGTCATGAAACCGCCTGCATGGTTAATATCAAACTTCTGCTCAACCCAGCGTCCCGCTGCAGCTTTTTCAACTTCTAACCTGGCCAACTTCTCCTGGCTCTATCTTTATTATTCTGTAGTCCTTGAATCTCTTATGCTCTCTCTTGTCGTTGTAACTCAATCTGCTTTTGGCTAACCTGTTCTGCCCATATTTCCTCTAACTGTAGAGCCTCAATCATGTCATTTTTCAGCGGAATTTCTTCCTCGGCCAGAGCAATGAGCTAAGCTTTCTTTACCATTTTGAACAGTTCTCTAGTCAACTCACTGACTGACATTGAAACATCACTTTCCTTATTGGCCATCGCTCCTAATGCTATATTACTGACCAACAAACAGAAAACCCGCTTACATCACTGCTATTTTTATGACAATCAATGTCACAAATATCTGCAAATTACCACCGGCCTGCGTCAGCAGCAGCCAAATGAAAGCTCTAATGTTATCTACCTATCCATCAGAAAAAAAAAATCCATTTATCCCTTTAACCACAACCAAGAATCACACTACCAAATCACTACTAAATGATCTGCTGACATGAAGCATTATTTTATTTATTTTACAACTCTGTCTGGTACTAAGATCAAGCAGCTGATCCACTTGTAAGATGTGCGCCCCTCTAACTAAAAAGCCTGGCTGTGCAAACTTTTTAATGACCTGAAATATCAAGAGTTTTTTTAAACTATGCTTGATGAAGCAGACAGTAAACTTGTGGTCCATGATTATAGTGGGGAGCTAAAGACCCGGCTAACAGGCTAATTGCTACCCGACTAGCAGGTTAATTGCTAATGACTACAAACTTATCTTCAAACACCGTCACTGGTTGTGTTTGTATCCCAAACGAGCCTCACATTAATGTACAACCACACTAAAACATCATTTTATCAGCCCGCCAGGCTGAAAGTAAGAATGAAAGGCTTACCTTTGTCCGCCACTCCGGCACAGCTTGCTCCGTCTTCGTCAAGCTCAGTCCTTGGTGCAGTGTCAACACTCTATTGATAGTTCATTTGTAGATTTCAGACGGGGACATGATGGGGTTAAAGAGGATTTGTTTTGGCATTCTGAAAACACCATAGACAGTATATAATGGCTTCCTTCCTGACTGAACTGTCTCCTTGTCTGTCCTTAACTTCCGCTTTTGTAAACACTGATGCAGGTAAGCCACACCCACCTCAGCCTGGTGGTAGGCCAAAACAGCCTACCAAACAATAGGAAAAAGACTGCCCTGACAAGAGGTCGACCTTTTTGCGGAGTAAGATCCTCTTTATTTAACATGAAACTGAAAATTCGCTATAGCCAAACCCACCAGACTCCATTTAAATAAACAGTAATTATATCATTGTAAAAGACCTTTCATTCAAAGTCAACAAATCAATCAATCAATCAAAATTTATTTATAGAGCACTTTAAAATCCAAAGGAGGACACAAAGTGCTTTACAGTAAAACAATAAATGAATACATAAAAGCCCTAAAATACAAAACTGACACGACCCATATAATGCAAGTACATAAAAAACAAACAAAAAAAAACATGAATTGTCAATTTCAGTTTTCGAAGACCAAAGAATAAAGATGGGTTTTAAGAAGAGACTTAAAAATAGACAGTGAAGATGCCTGTCTAATGTGCAAAGGTAAATCTTTCCACAATTTAGGAGCTGCTACAGAAAAAGCACGGTCCCCTTTTAGCTTGCGCTTTGTTTTCGGCACAATTAGGAGCAGTTGATCGGCTGACCTGAGAGAATGGGTGGGTCTGTAGGGGTGTAGCAGCTCAGAGATGTAAGGAGGGGCAAGGCCATTTTGGTCTTTAAAGGCAAATAAAACAATCTTAAAATGGATCCTGTGATATATAGGCAGCCAATGCAGTGACGATAAAATGGGGGAAATATGCTCGTATTTACGTGTTCCAGTTAAAAGACGTGCAGCAGCGTTTTGCACCAACTGGAGACGAGCAATAGAGGACCCACTGACCCCCATGTACAGTGCATTACAGTAATCCAGCCGAGTGGTGACAAAGGCGTGGATTACTGTCTCAAAGTGCTGCCTAGAAAGGAATGACTTTATTTTGGCCAATTGCCTCAAATGAAAAAAACTTTTTTAGAGGGACATAGATCTGACTATCATATGCATAACAGTGAAATGACATACCATGCTTCCTAAGTATGGTATGTCATTTTCAAGTATGGAGTCAAGCGGAAGTAGATATAGAGAGAAGAGAAGAGGGCCTAAAATTGAGCCCTGTGGGACCCCACAAGACAGAGGAGCAGAGGAGGACACAAAATCTCCACAGCTGACACAGAAAGTTCTACCTTCCAAATAGGATCTGAACCATTTCAATGCAATGTCCCTAATGCCCACCCACCTCTCTAAACGAGAGATAAGGATTTCATGGTCCACTGTGTCAAAAGCAGCAGTCAGATCAAGAAGCACCAGAATAACACAATTCCCAGAGTCAGTAGCTAAAAAAATGTCATTAAAAACATTTAGAAGAGCTGATTCTGTGCTATGTAGGGTTTTAAAACCAGATTGGAAAACTTCTAGAATATTGTGCTCATCCAAGAAGGCCATTAATTGACTACAAACTATCTTTTCAAGGAAGATGGTATCATTTGGAGAACCTGAGGGCTTCAAATGCCCAACAATCTTCTGTAAAACAGACAAAGTCACAGGTTCAAGCTTGTCAAAAACAGCAGGGCAAAGGACAGGGACTGAGGGGTCATAAGCCAAAGGTGAGATTTGAGCCCTAATGGCAGTGACCTTATCAATGAAAAAGTGAAGAAACTTTTCACATACACCATAGGAGGCATCAAAACAGACAGTTAGCGGCACATTGAGAACTGAGTCAATGGTCTTAAATAAAAACAAGGATTGTTACAATTTGACAGAATAAGTTCAGCGAAATATTTCCTTTTAGCTTCTTTCAAACTTGTCTGGTAATACCGCCAGCAATCCCTTAACATTTGCAAAGATACATGTAGTTTATCCTTTTTCCATTTGCGCTCAGCCCTGCGGCACTCACGTCTGACAACATGGATAGAATCATTTCGCCATGGTTCAACTTTAGTTTTAGATTTTTTAGAACAAAAACAAAACAAAACTTAGAAACCGTCTTGGTTCATCTTTCCAATGTTGTAACAATCATCACTCTAGTTTGGTTGAAATAAACCCTTAATTCACCCATTTACATCTGAAAATATGCTGGCTCTATACACGCTGAAAGTACTGGTTATTTTTATTTGAAGCATTTAGGCCTTTATTATATAGGACAGCTGAAGATGTGAAAGGGGAGAGGGGGGGGGGGATGACATGCAGCAAAGGGAACCTGCGACAAGGACTGAGCCTTTGTACATGGTGTGCACGCTCTACCAGGTGAGCTATCCAGGCAACCCAAAAGTGCTGTTTATTTACATGAAGGTTGGTGAGTTTGGCGATGTCGATTTCATGGCTGTTTCATGTAAACAAAAAGGTTTTACTCTTTTACAAAAAGGTATATCTTGTTGTCAGACACATAACAATCTGTGCCTGTCAGTGGCAAAAACAACAATTTTAGTGGACGGAAATTGACAATGCACATTTGCCCTATATATGATTACATTGCAGCCCGGTTCGCAGCTGCCTCTTACAGCTTTCTCTTGCTCAATACGTGACCAATTTCAAAGATTTCTGTTCATTCTATTCACTTAAGACACCATGGAATTGGGGAATTAGGGTACATGTCGGAAAATACCAAACCCTTTTTTACATTTTATTGAGAAAAGGGATTGGTTGAGTTAAGCTTTTATGTCCAAAGTGAAAGGTTTATTTTCTTATCAAATATGCACTCACAATGCCATTCCTTTCCTTATCAGTGTCTTTATAGTTTTGTCCTACAGTAGTACATGTCCTCCTGTTTTTGTGAGACTGACTGATTAACAGATTGAAAGTTTGAGATGAGTTTGAGTAGCTGCAACTGCACAGCAAACAAATCAGTGTGAAATGAACACTTACAAGAAGCAAAGGCTGCACCCTCAGGTTATTATCAGGTTAAAAAGGTGATGTAGGCGGGTGTGAATACATGGCACAAAATGAAACAGGACAATACTGTCATAATTGTTTAGGGTTTAAATGATGATTTTAAAAAAAATAACACAATTTTCATCTTTAATTCTGACACACACTGGAAAAAAGAAAGCTCCATTCAAGGCTCAGAGCCCAGACTCAGGTCCACTGGTAGCCTCACAACAAATCACCACAAAGCCTTTTTTTATGTTTATTAATTTTCAAAAAAAAGAATAAAGAAAGAAGAGAGAGGGAAAAAATAAAATAAAAAAAGGAACACCTAACAAAGAACACATAACATACAGAACCTACAGAACACAGCACATCTTGAATTACAACAATATTCCATGGTCATAGTTAGGATGGGTACTATAAACAAAAACATCTAAAAGTAGTAAAGATAAATTAATTTGACATGTACAAAATCACATACTCATTTGCACAGTGAGGTTTTATACAATAGCCAATGTCTCACATTTTTTAAGGTAATTCATTATTGGGTCCCATGTTTTATCAAACTTGTCTCCTCTATCTTCATTATAGAATCTCAATCTTTCCAGATGTAAAGTATTTGACAATTATCCTAGCCACAAATTATATGAAGGCACAGAATACATTTTCCATACACGTAAAATCAACTTTTTTTGCAATCACCATCCCAAATTGAATGGCTCTTCTTTCAAATTTATTGACAGAGGAGAGGACACAGGATCGCTACCAAGGGGCTGGGTACCAAATTCTTACCAAAAGCCTCAGAAAATAACAGAAAAATACATTTCCAGTATGAATAAAGTTTACTTACATGCCCAGAAAGAATGTGCTAGAGTACCTATCTGGGATTTACATCGGTTACATCGGTAGGATATCAGGATCAAATTTGTGTAACTTTTCCCGCGAATAATAGAGTCTGTGGAGTGTTTTAAACTGTATTAGGTTGTGCCTGGTATTAACTGAACACTTTTGCACATTACGTTGACATTCTTCCCAAATTTCATCATTTAATTCCATTTTCAACTCATCTGCCCATGCCTGTTTATACACCTCCGTATTCATCAGAGCTTCATCATGAAGCATTCGAAAGAAAGCAGAGATTGCCCCTTGGGAGCCCGGGTCAAATTTGTTAACTGCCTCAAGAGTATCATGTTTATGTAGAACTTAAAAGTTTGGTATATTTTTTAAACAAAATATCTAATGTGCAAAAACCTGAAAAAACTTGAGGTAGATATTCTATATTTGGCTCGCACTTGCCCAAATGAGGCAAAATGTCCTCCAATATACAAATCATTTATGTTTTTAATGCCTTTCTGTTTCCAAGCAGAGAAAGCAATATCATTTAGGCCAGGTATGAAAGCGTGATTTTCACAAATTGGAGTATCAGTATGTACACTTGGCGACTTGATATGGAGTTTTATCTGCTCCCATGTGCGCATAGTGCCATTGATTACAAAGCTGTTACTATAATGTGACTTCCTAACTTTGGTGGGGCTGTTGAGCAAAGCCAGCTGACTTTGCTCAAAGCAATCATTCTATGCATAGCCAAGCAGGGCAGGAATAAGAAGAGGAGGGGGGGCCTTTCCTCCACCAAGTAAGTATAGACGGATGAGCCGCCCAGTAGTACATTTTAAAATTCGGCAAAGCCTCCAGCATTTTTTGGTTTACATTTTTTTTGAAGATCCTGATGGCTTTGTAGTTCCAGATAAAAGGAGCAATAATTGAATCTAATTGTTTAAAGTAATACTGGGCAATGTAACATGGAAGAGACTGAAAGAGATGTTGGAAACGTGGCAGTGCAACAAAGCCTTTTTTCTTTCCTGCCATCTCTTTTTTACTGCTTCCCTTCTTTCTTTCCCTTGATAGCCTTGACACCTGTGGGCATGTGTAATGGATATTTTGCACTACTTTTTCAGGTCAAAGGTCAACATATACTCACTATTGTTTGGATATCTTGATAGGATAGGATAAGAGTAAAGATTAAAGAGTTGGTGCGCTGCAGAGGTGGAAAGTAACGAAATACATTTACTCACGTTACTGTATTGAGTAGTTTTGTTGTCTATTTTGTAAGTAGTTTTTAAAATCTGTATTTTAAAATGTACTTGATTACATTTTGAGTGAAGGATTGTATTTCGCTACATTACAAATCCCATCCGTTACTGAGTAAAAAAAAAACGAAAGGAAGAAAAAAATCACGCCTGGAATGACTACACAGACCAGAGCTTTATCACTCTGCACCCATGGTCTGCACCAGACCATAGACTGTAATGCACCCTGAATGCACCAGCATTCTTTATTTTGCGCGAACGTATGCAGCTTCTTCTTCTCTGGTTGCAAGTCGCAATTAAAAAGAAGTAGAACTGCAATGTGTCGCACCGTCGGACCCACGGATGTATTAATAGCTGGGACACACTACGGCATAGGTGTTTATGAGAGAATGGTCGGACCTGGAACTGAGTGGGAGACGTTAACATGGACGTAAATGAGCTGTTATCCCTCAAAAATGACTTGGCTGATGTGCACTGACATCTGAAGCTTTGCTAGTTAAGCTGCAAAAGCAACAATGCATCCAGGTATGCAGCAGTTAAGACCAGCTTTGTGACAAACTACAAAATCGGCAAAACAGTAAGCCATTTTCTGAAGGGGAGTTTATTAAAGAGTGTTTGGTGGACTCTGTTGCGCTAATATGCCCAGAGAAAAAAAAATTAATATTGAGCAGAATTAAGTTTAGCCTATTGGTCCGGCCCTCCACAACAGTCCCTGATTCTCATGTGGCCCCTTGGGAGAATTCATTGCCCACTCCTGCCAGGACAACGTATGTAGGAGACTGGCTAAATTAATTCACATACATCTAATTAGCTCATATGGGCTACTTAGGTGTGTAGAAGCTAGATGCTAGTCTGGGCTGTGAACATTAGGGTCTGTCTATGAGTCTAACCCATTTATGGAGTCAAAACACGTGATTTGGCCTTCATTTGCATTATAACTGTTGTTTATGTTTGTGAAGAAAAGAAGGATGGCCCTCAGAACTAACAATGTATGGTACTTTTACTTTCAATTGATTGTTTGAAAACATTTTATGGGATGGTCCGAACTAAAATTGCGCATTATACCTTTCTAAGGGTCTTAAATGTCATGTGTGACATGTGTTATGTTGTTATTACATGTGTATGCATTTGTATAGATGTTTATTTCTTTAATTAAAAACAAAATAGTTTTGGATTTATGACCCCTTGTCCTATTTTCACTACATTGAAGTTTTACAGTTTTTTTTGAAATGTAACTAAGTAACTTTTACTTAAAGTACATTTTAAATGAACTACTTATTACTTTTACTTTATTACGTTATTATCGGTGCATAAACTCCAGTCCTTCCCGATACCGATACCAGCGTTTTTAGATATTGCCCTATGGAGCTCAACAGTCCCGCCCCTCCTCCGAGTGGAACCTTGGGTTCCGGAAGTAAATTTCCCATTAATTTCTCCCATTGATATCTGGAAAAACTGTTGAGCTCTATTTGGAACGACAGCTTTTCTTCCAAATATGGTATGCTCATGAATATTTAGATGAACTGCGCACTGATTGGTTGAGCGAAGCACATACACACACAGTGGAGATGAGAAAGCAGAGGTCTCATATTTCATACACTGCTGTCCGTTTCAGCAGAGCGCTGTTATCAAACAAACCCAGCCTGTCTGCTAACACACACACACACACACACACACACACATAGTCTGTTAACGTTCCAAACTACAGAATGTCCAGACACGCCCGGCCGCCGCTGGCTTCAAACTTCATTTCTGCCCCAACACATAAACTCATCAACTAATGTTACCCCATGTTACCAGATGGGGTCAAGAAGGGTCTTGTTTCTATTTCAGAATTAATCCTTCTGTTTATGTACTGGTACAGCTTTTTTGTTGCATTTATTTTCCTTCCACAAACCCATGAGAGAGAGACATCATGGCTTTCAAACGAGAAAAGTGGCAGTTGGTCAAGGCCACACCCCCACCCTCCACCTTGCCCCTCCCCCTCTCTTCCTCAATAGCTGCAGACACAGAAATGGCACATCCTAAGGAAAGCTCATTGTGGGACTGGCTGTAGTGGCTGTAGTTCTGCACCAAAGCTGAATTTCGGGAAAGAGACTTCAGATTCAGTACTAGGGGACCACTAAGGTCTATATAAAAGAGACTTCAGATACAGTATTAGGGGACCACTAAGGTCTATATAAAAGCATCCAAAGAGCACCATGTCATGGGACCTTTAAGACCTGCAAGCACAGTAGCATTTGAAAAACCTCCTAGCTGCCCACAGCAAAAGTGCATCACAACTGCACCTTAAATATAAAAGCCTGCACATGCAGTGGAGATTTGTTAATGTAAAATGGTTTCAGGGATACAAACGAATGCATGTGTAAAACTACTAAACAAGACAAAAGCTTTCAACAAAATCACAGTGTGCTGATACTTTATATACTTTTGATGCAAGTCAGTTTTATTTTTACATAATCTCGAAACAATAAAGAAGTAACTGAAAGTCATACAGATAAGCTTTAAGAGCAATCTTTATTTTAGTGTGTGTTTGTTTCAACTCTGAACATATGTTTTGTGTGTTGTTTTAAAGAACGCATGGAGACGGCCAATAAGCAGCTAGCTGCCAAAGAGTGTGACGGCTCAGAGGACAACCGCAAAACCATCTCCCAGCTGCTTGCGCAGAGTGAGTACCACACACACACACACACACACACACACACACACACACACACACACACACACACACACACACACACACACACACACACACACACACACACACAGCCTGGGACATTCAATATGACTCCCCCAGCATTCTTCAGGCATGATGTCAGCATCTGGACAACTTTTTCCATCCATCTGACTGGATTGTCTGAAGAAACACAAAACATCAGGTAGTTCTTATATCAATTTCTGTTACATTTAATCCATGCATGGATTAAAGTGTAACATAAATGATTTATGATGTGCATAAAAATAACCTTTTTTTTACAAAAATAAGGACATTGTGTTTGTACATGCATTCAAGACAAAGAGACGCTCCGTGAGAAAGAGAAGCTGGAGATGGAGTTTAACGCGCTGCGCTCCACCACTGAGGACCAAAGGAGACACATCGAGATCAGAGACCAGGCACTCAATAACGCCCAGGCCAAAGTGGTCAAGCTGGAAGAGGAGGTAAGAGTCACCTGTCACTCTTACTGTATATCTGGTTGTTGGATATGGGTTTACTGCTTGTTTATAATTTTTATCAGAACCAGAAAATTCAAAAGATGGGACAAACAAGCAGCAACCACCTTCACTGAATGTGATGAGGCTGAGTCAGTACATAAAACATTTCTTTGAAACAATTCCTGCATGATGTTTTCTATATTAAAAAAGAGACCAAATCTTACCAGCTAACAGCAGCCTATACATTTCAAGCCAGTCATATCTTGTTGATCATTTCATTCATTAAATTTCATAGATCGTAGCAAGAGCCACAACTGTGAAGGTGTGAGAGGTGGGCTTTCACAAAGAGAGTAACAGTTGATTTATAGCTACACATAGCTGCCATATCCAGCTGCTGTACACACACTGTAGCTTTTAAGCACTTCTTCAAAAACATAACTACATGTCAGGGCTACTGTAGAGATGGAGATATAAAGAACTGATTGGTCAACTTGGACTGCTTCTTTTCTGCTACAAAAATCTTGTTTACAATACATATTGACAAGTAGCGTATAGAAATCACAGTGCGGGTGGGCTCAGAGAAAATCAGGTGGGCCTAGCTCATCCAAGACCAATCATACTTCATTTTCTGATACACATGTGTTAACCTAAATAGTTTATACCAACATAGGCTACATCAGTGGTTCCCAAACTGGGGGGCGCGGTGACGCTAAATATAAATAAATAATACATGGTTCTGCTGCGCTGCTAGCAAAGCATGGACAAGTTTGTGAAAGAACTGCCAGGTAAACGTAAAGCAGACAATAAAGCCACACTAAACACCACAACTAGCAAAACAAAGGCACGAAAATACATAGTAGTGACAATTTAATCTAAGGAGCCTGGATAGACTGCCAATCTCCCAGTCAAATCACATTGTGTCTCCTTGGCTATCCATTCTTGGAAAAACAGCTGATTGTTGCGCAACTCCCTCTCTCTCTCTCTCTCTCTCTCTCTCTCCCCCCCCTCTCTCTGTCTCTCTCCAACTCTCCCCGTCTCTCCCTCTCCCTCTCCTTCTCTTTCTCTCTCCTTCACGGATAAACAGCTGATTGCATTTCAATTCAAAGGGACTTTATTGTCATGGGAAACAGACTAGAATTGCCAAAGCAATTGTGAAAGAAAAGATCTACTAACATAAAGTGTAAACATAGCTGTGTAACATTGCAATCAAATATAATAATGAAAATAGGTTAAGTGTAACTTACATCTTGCATATCGGCCGATACCGAGTACCGATCCGAACCAGTGTGTCATATATTTTATTATGTTTTAACAACTGTATACTACTATAGAACTTTATTTTATTATCCAGTTTGACAGTTTGTCAGTTATAACGGAAAAAGAACATAAATAAACTACTTTAACGTAGATTTTCTTTAGGGCTTTATTACGTTATTATCGGTGCATAAACTCCAGTCCTTCCCAATACCGATACCAGCGTTTTAGGCAGCATTGGAGCATCGGTATCGGACCATCTCTAACTGTGTAGCCTTGTAAAATAGGCTACGGTTAATATTAATTTTTGGTCATTTACAAAATTTTAATTTGCTTTCCTGAATGCATGACTGCAGATACCTGTGTGCTTTAGCATAGAAGGGTGGTTGTCTTTGTTGGAGAATCAAGTGCTGCTGACGGGGAAGCGGCTGAATTAACAGCCACGTAACATTAAATTCTCTCTTAGGTCTTTATATAGTCTATGGTCATTACTGCTTGGTGACTTGTTGAGGAGTGCAAATGCACTGCCAAATGCACTGCCACACAAAAAAAAAGCAAGAAGGAAGCCTTATTATTGGGTGCACAGTTTTCCCCACTCATCCTGTCTCTTTCTGTCGAAGAGAGAGAGAGAGAGAGAGAGAGAGAGAGAGAGAGAGAGAGAGAGACGAGAAGAGCTTTGTGACCGGTGCGGAGAAATACACGTCCAGTATGAATGGCCAGGCATGCGATCAGGCAAGTGTCTATGCTTCACGGGCTATACACTCAGCACTACTTAGAAAATAAAATGTACGAAAAAAAAAAACAGAAGAATGTTGTGGTTTATTATAAGGGTTAGCTGCATCAAACCATTGTTGTGACTTAAATTTTAAGGAGGGATTTATTGTTGGTGAGTAGCTTGATTTTCCCGGTTACTGTTGTTTTACTTTAGTGGAAAATGTCTCAGTGCTGCTGCTCTCAGTGTTCTGGCCTGGTGTTGGCCTGCTATCTGACACCAGTTGTCTGTTTGACTGGATGTACTGTAGCATACAGTGTACATGACAGTAGTCATGTATACTTGGCTGTGGATGGGAATAGTTGCAGAGTGTAAGTACAACTGAATAATGGATAAACTGACTGCTCTCAATCTGAACATTCAATGTTTTTCTTAGTTGTGGAAAAAATATAAGGACATCTTTGAAACTGTAGATGCCTTCTATCAGCTCCTCTCGGCTCGGTCTATTGAGCAAAGGCTGCAGTTCAGAGTGAGTGGAGAGACTTTAGGGACACAAACCTTAGATTATGTGCTATGAGCATGAGAAAAGTGTCATCTGTCATTTGTTAAGATATTCAACAACTTCAGAAAGCGTAGCAGAGGTCTCAGATAGCTTTATATGGGCTGAGGATTGCTAAAATTTGGTTATTACCTTGTTTTACATGAAGCATTACATTAGCTGGTTTTACGGCAACAATGTCAGCTGCCTCAAATACATAATATAGCCTGTGTTTCAGGATTAGAAGTTTTAAAGTTTGTATATAATGTTAATACAGGGCTGTAGTTAAGACCACCTTTGTCGAGTCCAAGACCAGGACTAGTCGAGACCAAGTCAAGATCGAGTCCAAGAATAGTCCAGCCTGGAAGTAACGAATGCATGGACTAGTTTTTCAGCATCGTTTTGAGATAGGATGTTCCTAATTTTGGCAATGTTACAAAGGTGAAAAAAGGCTGTTCTTGAGGTTTGTTTTAAGTGACTGTTAAAGGATATATCCTGATCAAAAATAACTCCTAGATTTCTGACCGTAGTGCTGGAGGTCAGGGAAATACCATCCAGAGTAACTATATCTTTGGCTAATGAGGTTCGGAGGTGTTTGGGGCCCAGCACAATCACTTCAGTTTTGTCTTAGTTTAACAGAAAATTGTAGGTCATCCATGCTTTATATCTTTGATGCATGCTTAGAGTTTAGTTAACTGACTGGTTTCGTCTGGTTTAATTGATAGATATAATTGGGTGTCATCCACATAACAATGAAAGTTAATTGAGTGTTTCCTAATAATATTGCCTAGAGGAAGCATATACAAGGTGAATAGAATTGGTCCAAGCACTGAGCCTTGTGGAACGCAATGTCTAACTTTAGCGTACCTGGAGGATTTATCATTATAATTAACAAATTGAGATCGATCAGATAAATAGGACTTAAACCAGCTTAGTGTGATTCCTTTAATGCCAACTAAGTGTTCCAGTCTCTGTAGCAGGATAGTATGGTCAATAGTGTTGAATGCAGCACTAAGATCTACTAAGACAAGTCCTTTGTCTGAAGCAGTTACAAGGTCGTTAGTAATTTTCACCAGTACCGTCTCTGTGCTATGATGCATTCTAAATCCTGACTGAAAGTCCTCAAATAAGCTATTGCTATGTAGAAAATCACATAACTGATTGACGACTACCTTCTCAAGGATTTTGGAGAGGAAGGGGAGATTAGATATAGTTCTATAGTTGGCTAAGACCTCAGGATCGAGGGTGGGTTTTTTCAGAAGAGGTTTTATCACAGCTACTTTAAATGACTGCGGTACATAACCTGTTAATAAAGACATATTGATCATATCTAGTAATGAAGTGTTAACCATGGGTAGCGCTTCTTTAAAGGTGCAATATGTAATATTGTATGTAATACTGGCAGCTAGCGGTTAAAATAGTTACTGCACTACCAATTCAAAATACTGGAGAGTCGTCTCCCCCGCCCCCTCCTGCCCAGACTCGAAGTTCACGGTGGTTGCCAGGCTGAGACCGCAGCATTCACAACAATGTTGCTAGACGCTTTTCTCACATAGCCAGACATTACTCTACAGCACAGCGGAGTAGCTGACGGTAGATGCTGGCTATATTGACAGTCATAAAAGCCCGTGCTCACACGGAGCTCTGTAACCAACTGACAGACACACTTTTTCGGCTTAAAATTAAAATATGAACCGCTAAAAACACAACAACCTCACTGTCCTCTCCACACGGCAGTCAGGCACACTTCCTTGGCTCAGAATTACAATACGAAACTCTACTACTACTAACACTACCTTGCCGACAGAACACACTTCATTGGCTTAGAATTACGGCAACAATCGCTAAACACACTGCACACTCACAGTCTTCTCTTTCCGATTTACAGCCCCCCCCTCGTGGCTTAAAATAACTCACCGTTGTCGGCTGCAGCCGCTGAACTACACGTTGTAAACAGCCATGGGCTGCTTGCCTGGTCCTCCCGGTAACGTTAACAGTTAGCAGGGTTAGCATGGCGGCGTTAGCTAGGACCAGTCGGGATCACTTTACTGGCTATGTCTCAATTGTTTTTGCGAGTAACCAACTTAGGTACTCTAGCTATATAATTCAATGTGAGTACACAAATGCTGAAATGACAAAAAATGCCCATCCCTAGTAGCTGTGATAAATTAGCCTGAAGCTAATGCTTACCTGTTCAGGAGAAAACAAGCCAACTCTGCGTCCTTTTGGGATCTAAGCTGTCTCCATCTTTCAAATACATCTCCAATATTTACCAGGGGGTTGTTACGTCTCTGGTCACGCAACTGTTAGAAACATGCTGTTTTCTTTTTTTTAATGTCATGTAGAATCTATCTCCGTTGATCCTGTTCGTTTGTTTGCTGCTTTCATGGCTGTACTACCGTTACAGCTGTAGCGTGCTGGGTTTACATTTTTACAGTTATATCGGGCAACCTGGCCTGCCTGTCAAACTGGGCCGTTGATAACAACACACAGATCAAAACATAAACATAAATTCTGTCACGGAATGTAAATTTCAAAAAGAAAAAATACTGACATTAGCATTGTTGTCAGAAAAGATAGTCTTTCAGTTTAACATGTTTCCTTAATATCTGATGAGGCATTGGTGTCATGTTTGGATTTATTACAGTACAAATATTACATATTGGACCTTTAAGTAGTCTTGTTGGGATGGGGTCTAAAAGACAGGTAGATGGCTTAGCTGAAGAGACCTTTAACATTAATTGTTGAAGGTTTATAGGGTAAAAGCAGTCTAAGTATATGTCAGGTCTTGCCGTTCTTTCTAGCAGTCCTGCATTTAAAGGTGAACCATTAGAAGTTGAGGGCAAAAGGTGATGAATTTTATCTCTAATTGTTATAATTTTATCATTAAAGAAGCTCATGAAGTCGTCACTACTCAGAGCTAGATGGCTCAGTAGAGCTGTGACTATCTGTCAGTCTGGCGATGGTGCTGAAAAGAAACCTTGGGTTGTTCTTATTTTCTTCTATTAGTAATGAGTAATAGGCTGATCTGGCATTTCTGAGGGCTTTGCTACATGTTTTCAGACTGCCAGTCTAAACGAGATTCTTCCAGATTAGTGGAACGCCATTTACAGTACTTTCACGTTTGCGAGGTTTTTTTAATTTGAGAGTTATACAAAGGTGCTAGTTTCCTTTGCTTCATCATCTTCTTTTTGAGAGAAGCAACAGAGTCTAAAGTCGTCCGTAGCAAGGCCATAGCACCCTCTACAAAATTATCAATTTGGGACGGACCAAATTTAACATAAGAGTCCTCTGTTACATTAAGGCACAGCATTGAATTAAATGCTGTTGGAATATCTTCCTTAAATTTAACTATAGCACTGTCAGATAGGCATCTAGTGTAGAAGTTAGTGACAGTGCTCCAACTTCATGGAATGAGTTGCAAAATCAGCTAAAACTGCAGGTTTTTATTTCACATACTGAATTCAAGTCCTACCTAAATCAAATATGTCAACATGTCTGCGATTGTTTTTTTAAATGTGATTTTCTGTTTTTATTTCTTATTTATTATTGCTGTCCATCCCTATCTGTCTGTTACTTGTTGTATGCTAAAGTGTATCCTCTATGTGCTGCCTTCTTGGCCAGGGCTCACTTATAAAAGAGATTGTAATCTCAATGTGATTCTTTTCCCTGGTAAAATGAAAATAAAAAAGAAGAAGCTTTTATCTAATTTCGTAGTTGGGTAGTAAGAATTCGAAAGTTATTAAAGAATGATCTGATAATAAAAGAAGAAAAGGATTCTGCGGAAATACTATTAAATCTTAAAGGGGTGATAGAATGCAAAACCGATTTTACCTTGTCATAGTTGAATAATGACAGTTTAGTGGGTAACTAGGACATACATAGAACCTCAAAATCCCATTGACACCTCTTTCCTCTGCAAATCTCACAATTTGAAACTGCCTCTGAAAACGGGCAAATCTCAACGAGGGAGAGAGTTGTTGTCAACTCGGCGGATCCTCCTCATTTGGCTCTAGTCTCTCTCTTTGTCACGCCCCAACATTTACATAGGCTACACAACTGACTTGAGATCAGGTAGTCTCTGAATCTAATTCATGCAGATCTCAGAAATTGTATACATTGTTCATCTGCTATTTTACTATTAAATTCACTTCTGAGACTTTTTTTATGCGAGAAATCAACTATGTAGAGGTTAAATATGGGCCGTTTTACGAAAATTGTCTAATGTCTAATTGCAAATTTTGTCCGACTGTGTGTCGGAGTTCAGCGGCCGGTGCTGCCTGTGTTGCTGCCTCGCTTCCTGGCCTGCCTTCCTTCACAGACCCCGGCCTGCTGCGAGGTAGATTGAGATCCGTCACGGCTGGCAGCCCATGGCACTCCATACTCGTGCAAAGTCACCGTTTTGGCGGTTAATGGACTACCAAACGCTGCTGCCTGGACAGAGCTCCAGGGCCTGCAGCTCCCCTCTTCCTGCTAAATGGCCGGTGTGTGTGAGTGAGAGCACGGTCAGTGAGCTTGTTATGCCAGCAATCTCTTACCACAGGTTCCAGTTAATCTTACAATGTGTGTAATTATAATGTGTTGAGTTATTTAAATAAATGATCGGTGAAATAAACGCCTCTTGTCCGCGAGTCTCATTGATAGAGCCTGCGGCTGGATGGAGCTCTATCAATGAGAGCTAGCTAGCCTCCTCTTAGAATTCTTCTGAAATTCACAAAAATGTATAAAATTGAAATGGGACACTATTGTTAGCTTTATAAGACCTTGGGGTAGAGGTTATATAAGTGGCGTGACGAAATTCAAACTGTAAATATACTCTAATTATGCCGAAAATGAAGCTAACTAGCCGCAATCTGTACACATAGGATTGAAGGGACAGTCGCAGCTAATGTTTGTGCTAGTGTTCACAAAAATTCATTAAATTGAAATCTGACACCATTGTTAGCTTTATAAGACCTTGTTATATAAGTGGCGTGACAAAATTCAAACTGTAAATATACTATAGTTATGCCAAAAGTGTAGCTAGGTAGCCGTGATATTTTCCCATTGTATTGAATGGGACACATAGCTAGCTAGCTGCTCCTTCTAACGAGACCCTTCACGTTCATAAAAATGCCTTAAATTCAAATTGGCTTCTGTTAGCTTTTGTTAGCTTTGTAAGACCTTGGGATAGCTGTGATATAAGTGCTGTGACGAAATTCAAACTGTAAATATATTATAGTTATGCAGGCAGCCGGCCACGCAGCCCCGGTAGTGCAGTAATCCACAAAGGGTGACTTTGCCCTGGGTATGGAGCCCAGCAGGCTGCTCTTTCTCGTCAGACTGTGTGGAGCTCCTAAAGTCCGACAAGTCTTACCAAATGTTTCAATTAGCCATCAATTTTCGTAAAACGGCCCATATTTGAGCTTTATATAGTTGATTTCTTGCATAAAAAAGTCTCAGAAGGGAATTTGGTAACGAAACATTGCAATGTCTGGAATATTAGATTCTGTCACGTCTCTAATGTGTGTGTATGGGGATTCGCTCAACCAATCAGCGCGCAGCTCATCTAAATATTCATGAGCATATATTTGGAAGAAAAGCTCGTTACAAATAGGGCCAAAACACAGGAGGGCCAATAAAACACAATACACCCCACAATACATGGAAGCACACACTCTAGCCTTTTCGCCAAAATTCTACTGAGGGTTTTTGTATCAGTGTTTTTTAAACTTATAGGTTGCATATTCTCATAACTAGTTTTAGGTTTTCCTGGTTTTGGAAGCAGGATGATCAAGGCCTCCCTCATTGAGGCAGAGAGGTAGTCATTATGTAGGATTCTAGATACATTCATAAAGCGGAGTTGCCAGTTTATCTTAAAAGTATTTATATAAGTCAATTGGGAGGCCATCTGGCCCTGCTGCTTTTCCAGGCTTCAGTAGCTTCTGATATCTAAACAGTGCTTAATTGTTTATCAAGACCTTTTTTACTTTCCTCAGACATTGAGTTGTTGTTTTTTTAAATTCGGTCTGGACATCTGCGTTAGTAATGTACTGTGATTTGTAGAGATTTTCATAATTAAAAAAAAGTTGTATTTATTTCCAGCGGGTCAACAATAGTATTCCCTAGGCAGCCCTAAACCCTTCAATATCTTCCTATTACTGCTTGAAACAGGTCCACACCGTAAAGAGGAACTGCTCTTATGCATTGTCTTAAAACTCCTGTTCACATTGCTTGCTAAATTAGCCTTGACTCTTTTGTGTCTTTTTTAACATTTCCTCCTACTTGTCCAGGTGTCGGTTCCCTCATCTCGCTGATGTACTTCTCCATGTCCGCGGGTGTATTGTAGAGCAAAATATTCAGAAATTAACCCGTTAGTTTGCACCGCAGCCTCTGGGTGCTTATACAGCACCTGAATCCACCTGATAAAACTGCTACCAAAGCCATACATTTCCAAAATTATGAACATAGAGCTCCATTCAACCTTATCAAACGCCTTTTTGATTTTAAGAGAAATAGCAGCTATCGGGGATTGTCCATCAGCTACAGACCATGCAATATTGTGAGACCTCTAATAAATTCTGATGAGCCAAATAAACCCTGCCTTATCAGGATGAATTAAAGAAGTAAAAACCTTATTTAATCCTTTGCCAAAATAATCGTAACATCTAACTGGAGCCAGTTCACTTGCAAAACTCTTAAAGAATTCTGCGGTCTGTGGTTTTCCTGCGGACTAGTACACAGTTGTACAACAAAACAGGTTAGTTTGTTAATTGTGAATTGGTTTACATGTTCACAGAGATTTATTTATGATAATATACTCTATATAATTACACAAGGCAAATTTAGGCCCTGTGTGAAATAACTTTAGGGAAAAGTGCTTTTAATGCTGGTACACTATTTACACTACACATTTATGTTGTTACTTTGTAGATATTACAATACATTTGGCAATTATAGTAATGCTGTTGGACTTTAAAAGCAGTGTAAGGGTAATATGTTTTTTCTGGTCTGTGTTTGAAAAACAAAAAGGAGTCTATCCTATAATATGTCTTGTGCACTGACCAAGTGTTACGAATCCGCTATCAAATTAAAATCCCTATTATGGTTTCCTACAGCTTGTAATTTCCTTTCCAAATCTATAAAAAAAAAAAGTCTGATCATCTACATTAGGTGCATATACATTAGCCAGAATTAATTACTGCTCTCGCCAGCACGATTACTCTACCTCAAATTATTCTTAATTTGTTAAATAAATTTAAATTGCAGGCGCTAAAATACATAGTGGTCCACTGCTACGAAAAAAAGTCAGTCCAAACCAGTGTCCAAGCCAGCATCTTATATTAACACCAGTCACACAGACTAGACAGATATAGTGCCATAAATTCTTGCGCTGTTGGACGGAAGAGTGGCAACACTACAAGTATGACACTGACCAGCCCCCCGACCGATTATCGCGTATTGTCGTTAAGATCACGCGCAAGTTAAGTAGGTCAAGTTCATAGGTCGTGGGGACTCACGAAAATCTTTTAAACTGGTTGTCGATCTGAAATAAAGACAGATTCAGCAACTGCATAGCCTATTTCTCGCATAAAATGTTTTCAGAAACCCATTTCAGAAAACTATTTTCTATAAGAGATCGTTTTCCAAACAAACTGACATTATGGTCGGTTTTGAAATCTGGAAGCCCCACATGAAGCGTTCGTCCAATCAGGTGGAGCCATCCCAGTTGTAGGAAGGTAGAGCCTATTTTCTTTGCTTGTCAGCACTTGTCAGACCGTGGAGCTTCTGAACTCCGACACAGTCAAACCAAATTTGCAAATAGCCATACATTTTTGTAAAACGGCCCACATTTGAGCTCTACATAGTTGATTTCTTGCATCAAAAAAGTGAATTTACTAATGAAATAGCAGAAGAACAATGTATAAAGTTTCTGAGATCTGCACGACCTACATTCACAACACCAGCTGGTCTCAGACCAGTTGTCTGTATGTAAATTTTGGGGCTTGACAAAGGTACAGACTAGAGCCAAATAAGGTACAGCCACTGAGTTGACGTCAACTATGAGCTTTGTTGAGTTTCGCCCATTTTCAGTGGCAGTTTCAAATTGTAAGATTTGCATAGGAAAGAGGTGTCAATTGGACTTTGAGGTTCTATGTATGCCTATTTTACCCACCGAACTGTCGTTATTCAACTATGACAAGGTAAACTTGGTTTTGCATTCTATCACCCCTTTAAGGTGAAAAGTTTAGTCTCCATCAAAATGATGGAGCGGCAAATTTATTCCAGACCTTCCAGTTGACTGAGATCTTTGTTAGTGCTGCAAAATTTTTACAGATGTCTGCCGGCATCATGTTATGAGACTGTTGCCTGTCAGATCCAGCCATCTTGGCCTTGCATAGCTTCAGGTCCGCCCAAGTGCAGATGTTTCTAATATCCCCACAGGCCGTTGAGTTCTTGCCTTTCAGCATTCTTGGCTCTCCTCTAAGCTGAGTTCAAATTTCCCTGGTTACGTAAATTACTGTAATTCACATTAGTTTATCATTAAATTGTTATTTGCTTTGCATTACATATTTATTTCAGTACTAAAATAAATATGTAATGCAAAGCAAATAACAATTTGCATCTCATTTATAAATGTATTAACAGAAATAGATATTTTGCCATTAAATATATTAATTAGCTCCAAAAAAGATCACACATTATTTACAAACACACATGTCTTGCGCTGTTAGTTAACTAGCCAGCCACATATGATTAATAAGCCACATCCCTCTGAAATGAGATAACCGCATACATTTTAGTCAAAATCACAGATAAACAGTCAGTATTTATAATTACAAACGAGAAACAACTCAAGAAGTGGGTAATGTGCTGCAGTAACAGCTGTTTAAATAAAGTGCAAACGTACACCATCTACTGCACAGGCAAACTCTAATTTACATAAAAATGAGGAATACACAACAAAAATAATGTGTCTAAAGAAAAACAAAAACTACAGCCCCAGCAAGTGGTGGGGCCACAGTCCAGCCTCTTAATAACTATTTTGATAAGATGTCATCTTAAAAAAATGTACAGTATTATATATGGTCAAGGCAACATCATGATATTGTCTGTATTGTAAGAGCCCAGTGTATGCCACACAGCCTCAGCATCGGGTGAGGGAGAAAGTGGATTATAGAGACCCTGGTGTGCTGTTGTCTCTTAACATATTAATAACATTACAGCACCCAGATGGTCAAAATAGGGATTTGAAAATACCAAATACTAATATTATACTAATAAAATATGGTAGATATAGGCTATATAGTTGCAAGAATGCTGCTTAGGCACTGCAACATTGTAAGAGGCACAGCAAAAGCAAACACAATCACAATGTAAAGTATAATTCACGCCACCATTACACTACGTTAAAAATACCTGTTGGCAGCACTAAAACATTTTGCAGAACATCAGTCTTTTCTCTGTCCACCAGTCTTCTCAAAAATTCAACAGCTGTCCTTATGTGCTCTAATACTGCCATCTAGTAGGCATTTAGGCAAACACACCACATTAAATTAATATGTATGATATGGTACTGTATAACGCTACATTTTCCTCCCAATAAGCAACCTGCCTACAATATGCAGATGTTAATATTGTCACTGTAAATCAATGTTATTTCATAAAACTGATTCAGTGAAAATTGTGTCAATTCAAACAAGGTAAGTGTCACGAACGACCAGGAGACAGACTGGAGTAATGAGCAGATCTTTATTTACAATGATCCAACAATGAGCAGGAAGCAACTGGCAGGAATCTAGTAGCTGAGCAGGCAGGTGTAGATCAGCGGCAGACAACAGGAGACGAAGCACTGGTAAGGCAAACTTGGATTGAGCAGGCATAACGTGTGTGAGTCAGAGTGTCATGAAGACATGAGACTAGACAATGAGTGTGTGTGAATGTGCTGCTTATGTAGGTGGTTGTTGATTAGCTACAGGTGGTGAACTGAGGATGAGGCTTGATGAGGTGCAGGTGTGTGTAATCAGTACTGAGGGGACTGAGAGCGACTGAGCTGCGTGAGAGACGAGGAGTATGAATCAGTAGGAGGAGTGTGTGCTGGAGAAAGAGAGGAAGGGGTGAGTGCTGGCGCCGGTGGGACCCTGACAGTAAGTTGATAGGGGAAGAGATTTCTTTCCTGCAATTGTAGTTTGAAGTTTCCCCCTTCTGAGTGTGGTAGTAGCAACCAAATTAAGTTTAACATTTACATTTTCATGCGTCTTAAGGCGTACAAACGACTTAAAGGAACACGCCGACTTATTGGGAATTTACCTTATTCACCGTAACCCCCAGAGTAAGACAAGTCGATACATACCCTTCTCATATCCGTGTGTGCTGTAACGCTGCCTGACGGTTCCAGCATTAGCTTAGCCCAGCACAGATCCTGCAGGTAACTGGTTCCAACTAGCCTACTGCTCCGAATTGTAACAAAAGTGACAAAATAACGCCAACATGTTCCTATTTACATGTTGTGATTTGTAGAGTCACAGCGTGTACAAAAAACAACGTAACATCAGACACAGCCATCTTCTAACAGTAAACAAACCGGGAACTATATTCTCAGAACGGCTGTGTCTCATGTTACGTTGTTTTTTGTACACGCTGTGACTCTATAAATCACAACATGTAAATAGGAACATGTTGGTGTTATTTTGTCACTTATTTGGAGCAGTAGGATTACTGGAACCATTCACCTGCAGGTTCTGTGCTGGCCTGATGCCGCTGGAGCCGTCAGACAGCCTTACAGCACACACGGAGATGAGAAGGATATGTATCAACTTGTCTAACTCTGGGGGTTACAGTGAATAAGCTAAATTCCCAATAAGTCTGCGTGTTCCTTTAAAGTGGCTATACGTAACTTTCAGTTTGTGTTGATTCTTTACGGTGCTGTATTGCCCACTGTATATTACTTAGAGTTAGCATTACCAGGAGGTCATATAGTCGTGATGCACTGTAGCTACAGCTACAGTGCATCACCTCCACCTCCCCCACCTTAAAGGTCCTCCCCCCCTCCACCTCCCCACCCACCTCAGCGACGACTCTCTCCATCAATGAGAAAGACGTCAACAGACTGTTCAGGAGACAGAACCCCAGGAAAGCTGCTGGACCGGATGCTGTCTCCCCATCCAGCTTGAAGCACTGCGCTGACCAGCTGTCTCCGGTGTTCACAGACATTTTCAACACCTCGCTGGAGACATGTCACGTGCCAGCCTGCTTCAAGACCTCAACAATCATCCCCGTTCCCAAGAAGCCAAGGACCACAGGACTTAATGACTTCAGACCCGTCGCCCTGACCTCTGTGGTTATGAAGTCCTTTGAGCGCCTTGTGCTTTCACACCTAAAAGCCATCACCGACACCCTCCTGGACCCCCCTGCAGTTTGCCTACAGAGCCAATAGGTCTGTAGATGATGCAGTCAACCTGGCCCTCCACTACATCCTCCGGCACCTGGACTCTGCAGGAACCTACGCCAGGATCCTGTTTGTGGACTTCAGCTCTGCCTTCAACACCATCATCCCAGCTCTGCTCCAGGAGAAGCTCTCCCAGCTTGGTGTGCCTGACTCCACCTGCAGGTGGATCACTGACTTCCTGTCTGACAGGAAGCAGCATGTGAAGCTGGGGAAAGACATCTCCGACTCACAGACCATCAGCACCGGATCCCCTCAGGGCTGTGTTCTTTCTCCTCTACTCTTCTCCCTGTACACCAACAGCTGCACTTCCAGTCACCAGTCTGTCAAGCTTCTAAAGTTCGCGGACGACACCTCCCTCATCGGACTCATCTCTGATGGAGACGAGTCCGCCTACAGGTCGGAGGCTGACCACCTGGTGACCTGGTGCAAGCAAAACAACCTAGAGCTCAACGCTCTAAAGACAGTGGAGATGGTTGTGGACTTCAGGAAGAATTCTGCCCCACCTGCCCCTATCACACTCAGTGACTCCACAATTAACATTGTGGAGTCTTTCCGCTTCCTGGGAACTACCATCTCCCAAGACCTCAAGTGGGAGCTGAACATCAGCTCCCTCGTCAAGAAAGCACAACAGAGGATGTACTTCCTGCGGCAGCTGAAGAAATTCAGCCTGCCAAAGACAATGATGGTGCACTTCTACACAGCCATCATTGAGTCCATCCTCACATCCTCCATCACCATCTGGTACGCTGCTGCCACTGCCAAGGACAAGGGCAGACTGCAGCGTGTCATTCGGTCAGCTGAGAAGGTGATTGGCTGCAATCTCCCACCGCTCCAGGACCTTTACGCCACCAGGACTCTGAAGCGTGCTGGAAAGATTGTGGCTGACCCCTCCCACCCCGGACACAAACTCTTTGAGCTACTCCCCTCTGGCAGGAGGCTGAGGTCCATCAGGACCAAGACCTCACGTCACAAGGACAGCTTTTTCCCCTCCGCCACTAGCCTTATTAACAAGGCCCGGCATCCCCCCCTGACTCTCTCCACACCCCCCTCTGGCTCTACATGCCACTGTACTTAATCTGCTCTTTTTTATCTTAACTGTTACTCTTATTTTATTATGTTACATCCTGTGTGTGTACATATACACATATATTTATATATTTATACTTATATTGTCTGTTCTGTTAACCTGTTTGTTTAACTTATTTTAGATAATGTGTGACATGCACCTACGACACCAAAACAAATTCCTTGTATGTGTAAAAAATGTACTTGGCAATAAAGCTTTTCTGATTCTGATTCTGATTCTGATTCTGATTAATGTTTTGCTCAGACAGAAAATCCTTCACTAACAGATTACATTATTACTGCTCGTTTTCTCTTAATTTTTACTCTTATTTTTAATACATTCTGTGTGCATGTATTTATATATATATATATATATATATATATATATATATATATATATATATATATATATATATATATATATATATATATATATACCAGTAGCGGCTGCTGGTCATTCAAAGAGGGGAAGCTCATTTTTGGCCTACATCATACAAATTGTCCATTTATTTATGTTAATATTATAATATATATACTGTGTATATATATATATATATATATATATATATATATATATATATATATATATATATATATATAATAGTAATGCAATAATTTAATTATATAATAATAATAATAATAATAATAATAATAATAAATACGGTAATAATGTAATTATTATAATAATTTATAATATCCATGGGAAGGTTTCATCAAGAGGAATGGCCAGCAGTATTTTCTTTGTCACAGCACAGCCAGCTAACTTTGTCATACCAGGAGAGATGAACAGACCTGTTACTTTGCCCTGTCTTTTGAACTAAATCAATCTTAAGTGTTGATCTAACCCTGCTGTTTAATTCTAAGTTTCTCCTCGTAAGGAAGACTTTAAAATGGCTTCGCCAAAATCAGGTCGACAATATTAGCAGTGTCTGCCATCGTGTGCAGTTTGCTAGCTGGCTAGTTCACCCCTACAACACTAGCCTAGCCTACTGTATGAATGAACAAACATCTAACAAAACGATATTAAACTCGAAGGAGGAAATGTAGGAATTAGGTTAAACTGAAACAAGGAATGTGGGGTATAATTGTATGAAATGTATGATGAAAATTGGCTAGCAATTTCGCCAGGCAAATACCAAGAAACAGGTTGCAGCAGTTCGTCTTTCAACCAGACTTGTAAAATCCGCGATGGGACTGAGCTGAGCTCTGCTTGAAGTTGAACAGCTTCGGCGACTTTTTATAGTACAAAATCGCTGTCAATCAAAAGGAGATACAGTCCTTCGACAGACCCTCCAATCATCACGCAGAAGCCCAGCGTCCAGGCCAGCCCACTGCTCCATTGACCCCCAGAAACGCTGAGCGTCCATGGGCGGGACATAATCGCAGCAATGACCAATGACCGTCTAGTTTCAAAGCGCTGAAAAAAACTGCTCAAAGCAGCCCCATTGAAGTCAACGGACGCTGGGCTTCAACGGGGAAATGCACTGAGACGCTACGGGAATGTATGAGAAGGAAATCGAGTCAGCCAATTCTGAACCAACTCGTCTTCGAGATGAACGTATTCTAACGCATTTTAGTCAATAAAAAGTTAACACAATAGTACATATTTGACCATTTAAATTTTAGACATTTTAGGGGAAGCTGAGCTTCCCTTGCAGTCTTAAAGAAATCGCCACTGATATATACGCCATTTTGACGTCATTTATGTTGTCTCTGTCAGTTGGAGGCTGCGAAAAGTGCTTCTAATAGCCTTCACTGGTCTCCGTCCAGAGCAACGGGGTCTATTGGTCCATTGGTTACGATTTGGGAGGTGCCTGAGCCCGTCCACCATTTTGGCATACCTACACTATCGGTAACCAGGGGCAACCGTAGACTGTATAGGGGGCGACAGTGTGAACGCTGCATTTCAAAACACTTGACGAAATGGATGTGGAACTGTGAACTGGGCTGTTTAATTTGTTTTGTTGAGATGGAGAAAGTGAATCAGCGTCAGTCTGCTTGCAGGAGGAGAATATTCTGTCGGCAACTTTGGCCGTGCGAAGGTGGGTAACGTTACCGACACTGATAGGCTATCATTTTCTCTTATTTATGTCAATATATTAAAACATTTTCAAACGTTCATGTTTGTACTTTGTAGTTGTCATAACAAACAAATGCAGTGAAAAATATGATCAGCAACTACAACAAGGTAAACGCTACCCGCTAATGGAGGTTGCCACAGGCAGTATGATATGCAGTAAACTGCAAGTGAGAAAGGTTAAATAGTACTGTAAACGCACAAGCTACAATGCTACAACCAACATAAGCACTAGGTGTAGCTAAGTGTGTTAAATGGTCAACAGTTGTCAGTTAAGACCATGATAAATAAACTACACCACTATACAGTTACATGAAGTACCTTCATGTTACAGTATGCTTAAATATACTTGTGATACAATTCTAATCTTACCAGGACAGGTTGGATAAATAGACTAACCTAAAGCTTTTCATGTTGAATATACTTGTGTACAGTATATAGTCATGTTTGAATAAATGTTATAATAAAGATACACGTTTCGCTAATGTCTTTTAAGAGCTTGCATACCTAACTAGTTATTAAAACAGGTAGCATCTGAGTATAATTTTTCAGCTAGAAATTTCCTGTGTCCAGGTCACAATGTGATGGAAAGATAGTAAATTAAACTTTACAAACACAAATGGCACAAAAGACAGCGACCCAGCTAACAGCCTTATGTTAAATGATTAGCAGGGTGTATTCACTTATGCTAAGCTAGCACTGTAGTTAGCTAGCAGGCTAGGCAACAACGTTAGCTAGGTGCACTTCATGGCTTTAAGAGCAGACAACATAAACACATTTTAAGAGAACTTACCTGAATGAATATGCAGAGAACACACTCTCATCGACTGGGAGATTAGGTCGAATGTAAAGTCCTTTCTTCTAATTGCAGCAACCCGATAAATCCGACGTCTCTAGAATAAAGACCTCCGCAACCAACATAAACAATGAACATGAGCAGTTCAAAATGGCGGAAGGGGGATCTCTTGGGGCAGGGGCTGTGCATTGACATATATATAATGGACCAATAGACCCCGTTGCTCTGGACGGAGACCAGTGAAGGCTATTAGAAGCACTTTTCCGGTGATCTCTTGCTTTACTGCGCAGCCTCCAACTGAGAGATACAACGTAACTGTGACGTGAGCAACGTGTCTGAAAGTTGTACGCCTTCTGGTAGCTGTGCCAAGAGAAATCTCAATCATTTCCAATCTTATAGAGATGGAGAGTGTAGGTATATGTAAGGAGATAAGCACAGGCTAATTATTGCTAACTAACATGCTAGTTAACATTAGTAATTGCTAACTAACATGCTAGTTAACATTAGTAATTAAACCTAAACAGCTAATGTAAATCGAAACTGCCTGCAGTTCTCCTGTACTATACGGTAATTTCTCTACTGTGCGACAGTAAGGCACTTGGTTATGACACAATCGTTAGCCTATTTTTAGAAAAACGTCTGCTACGGAGCCATAACGTGAGGTACAAGGTAATGGAGCCTTTTACACATTGTCGTGTTTCTTTAGAAATAATCAACAGACGAATAGAGTCTTTAAACGCTTCAGATGTAAAGTTATTCACAGTCAAGTGACGTAAAAAAAAAAATGGCGGTCAGTGGAAAGCTAACAAGAGGTGATACCTTTGTGGCAACAAAATGGCGCCATCGAAGGTTTGAGTTCTGAAGCGAAGCTTACCCCCTTGGGGCTGTGCCGTGACGACATCTCCTCATTCTCAATTGGCTTATAAGTAAACAATCCCCCACGTGGGGTGCGTTCTTGTGATTGGCTAAAACAAGGGAGATATCTGATTGGTTGCAGATCATTCCCTGTTTAAAAAAAAGGCATTTGTGCAGTTCACAGACTGCAAGCAGTTTGTAAATCAAGATATATTTGTGTGAGCATCAGAAATACATTTCTGAATCTTGTCCTGTGCATTTCTGAATCTTGTGTGCATTTGTAAATTTTGTTTGCATTTCTGAATTTTGTATGGATTTGTGAATCTTCTGTGCTTTTTAAATTTTGTGTGTGTATTTGTGAATTTTGTGCACATTTGTGTATCCTGTGTGTGTATTTATGAATCATGTGTGTGCATGTATGAATCCTGTGTGTGCATATGTGAATGTAGTGTGTGCATTTATCTTTATTGAGAATCTTTTAGCTCCATATTCATGCCTTACTTCCTTATTTCTACTGTCTTTTTCCAAAGTTTTGTCGTTTTAAAAAATACGTTTTTCTCACCTTTTTCATTAGCATTTAAATGTTTTCCAGGTACAAGGTTGTTGTTTAGTAAATCTATCGCTGACATTACTGTATTTTCCCTCTTTATATAGAATTTTTGTTTTCTACCAAAAATTATTTGCACTGGTTAAGGGGTACATAGCTTAAAAAAACTGTTCAAAGGGGTACATTATTGAAAAAAGCTTGAGAACCCCTGCTCTTAAGGATTGATACTAGAAGTCTGATGTTTATTTGTTGTTGTCTTGGTGCCCTTAAACAGAATTCCTGTGGTTATTTGCTGCACTGAAAAATAATTTTGGCCATATTTGGTCAACAAAGGGAACAGATCAAAGTAGAAAACAAGCATTCTAAATGTTTGACAGCAATTCCTGCTAATCCACTATGACTCAGGAAGATTTTGCAGTTTCTCTGTCCTGGGGCCTCATTTATAAAACTGTGCGTAGATTCTATTCTGAAAGATTTCCATACGCAAAAACAATATTCTGATTTATAACCCCTTGCGGCGCACACCGGTACGCACTCTTCTCGTTATAAATACGGACGTGCGTTACCTTATGCGGTCGTGCAGGAGCCTCACGCTCCTCCCAAGGTCGTCCCATATTTGTCCTAATAAGGTCCATGTTAATCAATCAATGAATATTCCAGCCTTGAAAGGAGCCCTTGATCACCAATCACGAAACGGAAAAATGGGGAAAATACACAATTCAGTGTGTGTGAGATTGATGAAGAGGTAGAACATCGAAACAAAATCCTGTTTGGAAGCCTTAACCCTTGTGTATTGTTCATATTTTTGTTACACAGCCTTAATACTTAACAGATTTAGCTCAATTACCAATGATAAATACATAATTTATGGTTCATATTTGCCATTTACCCCTGTGAGATCAAATTTATGATCATTTTTGTTTTTTGTGAGAAAGGAAATTCAATTATTAAAAAGGTAAAAAATAGAAACAAGATTTTGGATCATTATTGGTGCAAAACAGGTGAAAGTGCTTGAAATGTGACAATTTGGTAACTTGTATCAGTAACTGTGTGGGAATAGCAGGTGCAGAAAGACAACATTCCCACACACAGACACCTACAATCAGACACGACCACATAAAGAAGCACAGACACATAGACACACACACACACAAACACACACATCAAACAAACAACACATTTCACGGGGAGAGGCAGGGGAGAGCAGCGGAGGAAAAGCGCATTTCCTCTAACAGAGTTACCATGATGTAACGATTGCTGTCTCTCTCTCTCGCTCTCTCTCTTTCTCTCTCTCTGCGCAGCTGAAGAAGAAGCAGGTTTACGTTGAGAAGGTGGAGAGGATGCAGCAGGCTCTAGCTCAGCTTCAGGCAGCCTGTGAGAAGAGAGAACAACTCGAGCATCGACTCCGTACTAGACTGGAGAGAGAGCTGGAGTCACTACGCATGCAGCAGGTAACACTCCAGACCTGTGCTGATTAATGATCACATAGACGAGCGAAGAGACTATCGTGATGTAGTCTCACATCGCCAGCCTTTATCTCCACAGCGCTGTGGAGTAAGGTCTGGCTCCACCACACATACATTCCAGTATAGGAGAAAAAACGCTCTGGGTTGTTTGCATTTATTTAAATCAATCACAATCGTCTTGGGCGGTGCTAACCTCCGGATGCAGAGGTGGTGACGCCAAATACAATATTAAATGAAGTTAACTGTTCACACAATACAGTAACATGAGCTAGGGCTGCAAGATGTTTTGTTTTAGCATTGACATTGCAATGTGCACATGTGCAATAGTAATAGGAATAGTTGTGGGTACTTAATTAATTGACATGAATTAATATTTAATATATCATAGGATAACGATGCCTTCTAGTCTCATAATTCGGAGGTCGTGCTACAGAGAATGGAGATCATAGTGAACAGAGGCTTATTAGTGGGAATGCTGTTCAACAGCATTCCAACTATTGTTATTCGTTTTTTTATTATTGGGGGAATGCTGTTCTACAGCATTCCACCTATTGTTATCCTGTTCTTTATTATTCTTCGTTTTATTCCGTACGTTTTTTGGCTCTCTGTAACTTCTGCATACTTTCACCTATTTAAACCATTCAACTTTTCAAATGTTCAGCTCTTTCAGCTAATGATGGGACTTCTTCAACTTTTTTTCTACTATTTATACTTTTTAAAATATTCAGCTTTTTAACACTTTTTTTTAACATTGAAGTGAATGAGAGCAGCGTTCAACTCCTTCAAATCCTCTTCCGCTCCCAAAATTTTCAGCTCCTTCATACTTTCACCTACAGATGCCAAACAAACTTTAAAATGTTCACAAAATATTCAGCTATCCAAACGCATCTTTTCAGTTTGATATCTTTAACAGTTTTTGTGAAAACGCTGTTTAAGTTTAGTGATCATTTCAGGAAATTTTATCGATGAAACAGAGTGTGTATTGCGCTGCTTAGAGTGATGATGTCATCATCCAGAGTGTGAAGCTTCAAAAAAATTATCTTTGTCCCTGCTCCTTAAATTGTTCTCACGCCCACATTTTCTACTTGTCATACACAATTTATACATCAAAACGTAGGCATTTTTGTCTAGTTTCAGAAAATCTGCTCATGTATGCGATACGTCTCATACTTTTGGCTCAGCGAGCTTCCAAATGACAAGAGGTCCAAATATTTCTGTATTTGCTCCAATGTTAGTTCTCATGGATATTTCCCAGCGAAACACTGAACGAACCACTTTTTAAAATCGCTGATATACCCACATTTTTATGTTTAGCCATATAAATTTTATACCGATACGTTCACAAAGGCCGTGTGTCTCTAACGGTCAAGTCGCTGTTTCGATAGCATGTACTGTTGTGGATTTATCAAGGCTTGTTTGAAGGGTTCTCTCACACTGTCTCTCACTCATCAGGTGTGGCAATTAATGATCAAAGGGAGGCTTTATAAATACTGCAGGAACATTTCATATCTATCCTAAAGATAGCGCAGTGGTTATGCTGCAGGGCTTTGGTGTGGAGGACCCAGGTTCAAATCCTGCTGTGGTACATCAAATATGTGTCCTTGTGCAGGATGTTGTTGGACTTTTCAACCACTCTCGCTACTTCAACTTATTCTTACGGATTTAAGCTATTCATCCAGTTTAGCAGACACACACACAAAGACACACACAGACACACACCTACACACACACACGCACAGACACACACACACACACACACCTACACACGCACATAGCCACAGACCGACACACACACAGACCCACGATCGTGCGATCGTTATCAGATCAAAGAGATGTTTATAAACATGGGCCAGGCCCTTAGTAACCAAGACAACCCTTTCACAGACAGTCTACTGATTACTCCAGGCTTGCTGTAGGAGTCAACTAACTAGACTAACTATGATCATCAGGCTATATCATTTGCGTTCCACTTCTGTCAGTCCGTATGCCTGTCTGTCTGTCTCCTTATCTGTCTGTCTGTCTGTCTGTCTGTCTCCTGTCTCCCTCTCTTTCTCTATGCCTCCCACCCTCCTTTCTCTTTTCTCTGTCTTCCTCCCTCCTCTGTTCCCCTCCTTCTTTCATTTAGTCTCCCTCCATCTGTCTCTCCCTCCCTCTGTCTCTCCCTCCCTCCATCCTTCTCAATCTCTCTCTCCTTCCATCACTCCTCTGTCTGTCTCTCTCTCTCCCTCCCTTCCTCTCCTTCACTCCGTCTCTCCCTTCCTTCTTCTGTCTCTCCCTCCAGGGTCATTTGTGATTTCATCCATGTATATAGCCCGTTTCTTTTCAGCCAATATATCCACCTCTCAGCTCTTTAGGGTCATGCTTGTTTGTTCTACGCAATGGATATGGCTGATAATAATACAAAGTCTTTAAACTTTCAGCCTTTTTAGTCAATTTTAGTCAAAGTTGTTATCTTTCTTTTCCTCTCCTCTCTTTCCTCTCTCTCTCCTTCTCTCTTTATTCTCTTTCTCTCCTCTCTCTTCTCGTCTCTTCTCTCCTGCTCTCCTTTCTTCTCTCTTTCTCTCCTCTCTTTCCTCTCTTTCTTCTTGTTCAGACCCATTCTTTTCACCTAATATATTTCACATGTCATCTCAGCTAGATTGATGCTTTTTCGTTCTATGCAGTGTATATATCTGATAATAATAAAAATATTTCTTCTTTCAGCCTTTTCAACTTTCATCTTTAACAGTATTACAGTATTAATTTGTTTCATATTTCTGCATATGTGAGTCATTATCAGTTAGAAAATCTACTCAGACCTCACAATGTTCTATACATTTTGTCATTATTCAACCTTTAAAGCAAACAGTTCAGTTTAGCATAAACTTTTAACTTTTTAATGAAATTCAACCGATTTCCGCTTTTTCAACTATTCTCACTATTTCAACTTCTTCTTACGGATTTAAGCTATTCAACCAGTTTAGCTTTAGCGATTCAGCTATTCAGCATTCCCACGCATTTTCTGCAGGAAATGCATTTTCTAGTTGGGGGAATGCTGTTCTACAGCATTCCACCTATTGTTATTCGGTTTTATTTATTTTTCTTCGTTTTATTCCCTCTTCCGTACGTTTTTTGGCTCTCTGTAACTTCTGCATACTTTCACCTATTTAAACCATTCAACTTTTCACATGTTCAGCTCTTTCAGCTAATGATGGGACTTCTTCAACTTTTTTTCTACTATTTATACTTTTTCAAATTTTAAGCTTTTTAACACTTTTTTTTTACATTGAAGTCAATGAGAGCAGGCTTTAAACCCTTCAAATCCTCTTCTGCTTCAAAATGTATCTCCTCCTACACTCTTCCACCTACAGACGTGATTCAAACTTTAAACTGTTCACAAAATATTCTGCTATCCGGGGTCTACTTTTCAGTTTGATATCTTTTACAGTTTTTGTGAAAAATCCGTCTAAGTTTAGTGATCTTTTCAGGATTTTTTATCGATTAAACAGAGTGTGTGTGTGTCTTCTTAGAGTGATGATGTCATCACTCAGAGTGTGAAGCTTCAAAAAAATTATCTTTGTCCCCTTCTCCTCAAATTGCTCTCACGCCCACAATATCTACCTGTCATACACAATTTATACATCAAAACGTAGGTATTTTTGTCTAGTTTCAGAAAATCTGCTCAGTTAAGCGATATGTCTTATACTTTGGGCTCAGCAAGCTTCCAAATGATGAGAGTAACACATTTTCATCAATCCGCAACAATGATAGAAGTCGTCCATATTTTCCAGCGAAGAGCAGAACGAACCACTTTTTGAAATCGCTGATATGACCACATTTTTACGTTAATCCATATAAATTTTATACCGATACGTTCACAAAGGCCTTGTGGTGCTCAGGTTCACGTCATTTGACTGATAGCCGTTATTGTTTTGCCACAGTGAGGCTTTGTTTGAGAGCTCGCTCTCAGGGACTCTGAATAGCTGAAGCACAGCACAGCTGACAGATTCAGCAGGTGACAGGCTCGTTAACTTGATTACAGACATCAAAGCACGTTACCATGACAACACTTTCACAGACACACCCAGATACTACAGGCAGTAATATCAACAGTAGTCTCTTTGGCCTTCCACTTCTGTCTGTCTGTCTTCTCTGTCTGTCCATCCTCTTTCTGTCCTCTGTTCTCTTTCATCTTTTTTCCTCTTCTTTCCTCTCTGTCCTCTTTCTTCTTTCCTCTTTCTGTCCTCTTTCCTCTTTCTTCTTCCCTCTTTCTGTCCTCTTTCTTCTTTCTGTCCTCTTTATTCTGTCCTCTTTCTGTCATCTTTCCTGTTTCTATCCTCTTAATTCTTTCTGTCCTCTTTCCTCTTTCTTTTTTCTGTCCTCTTTCTTCTTTCTGTCCTCTTTCTTCTTTCCTCTTTCTGTCCTCTTTCTTCTTTCTGTCCTCTTTCTTCTTCCCTCTTTCTGTCCTCTTTCCTCTTTGTCCTCTATCTGCCATCTTTCCTGTTTCTATCCTATTTCTTTTTTCTGTCCTCTTTCTTCTTTCTGTCCTCTTTCCTCTTCATGTCCTCTGTTCTCTTTCCTCTTTCTGTCCTCTTCTTTCCTCTTCATGTCCTCTGTTCTCTTTCATCTTTCTTTCCTCTTCTTTCCTCTCTGTCCTCTTTCTTCTTTCCTCTTTCTGTCCTCTTTCCTCTTTCTGTTCTCTTGCTCTCTGTTCTCTTTTCTCTTTCTGTCCTCTTTCTTCTTTCTTTCCTCTTTCTTCTTCCCTCTTTCTGTCCTCTTTCTTCCTTCTTTCCTATTTCTTCTTTCCTCTTTCTTCTTTCCTCTTTCTGTCCTCTCGCTCCCTGTTCATTTTCCTCTTTCTGGCCTCTTTCCTCTTGCTGTCTTCTGTCTTCTGTCCTCTTCTTTCCTCCTTCTGTCCTCTTTCTTCTTTCCTCTTTCTGTCCTCTTTCTTCTTTCTGTCCTCTTTCTTCTGTCCTCTTTCTGTCATCTTTCCTGTTTCTATCGTCTTTCTTCTTTCTGTTCTCTTTCCTCTTTCTTCTTTCTGTCCTCTTTCCTCTTTCTTTTTTCTGTCCTCTTTCTTCTTTCTGTCCTCTTTCTTCTTTCCTCTTTCTGTCCTCTTTCTTCTTTCTGTCCTCTTTCTTCCTCCCTCTTTCTGTCCTCTTTCCTCTTTCTGTCCTCTTTCTGTCATCTTTCCTGTTTCTATCCTCTTTCTTCTTTCTGTCCTCTTTCCTCTTTTTTCTGTCCTCTTTCTTCTTCATGTCCTCTGTTCTCTTTCCTCTTTCTGTCCTCTTCTTTCCTCTTCATGTCCTCTGTTCTCATTCCTCTTTCTGTTCTCTGTCCTTTTCTCTCTCTTCTTTCTCTTTCTGTTCTCTTTCTCTGTCCTATCTCTTTCTTCTTTCTGTCCTCTTTCTTCTTTCCTCTTTCTGTCCTCTTTCCTCTTTCTTCTTTCTGTCCTCTTTCTTCTTTCCTCTTTTTGTCCTCTCGCTCTCTGTTCTCTTTACTCTTTCTGTCCTCTTTCTGTCCTCTTTCCTCTTTCTTTCCTCTTTCTGTCCTCTCGCTCTCTGTTCTCTTTCCCCTTTCTGTCCTCACGCTCTCTTTCTGTCCTGTTCTCTTTCCTCTTTCTGTCCTCTTTCCTCTTTCTATCCTCTGTTCTCTTTCTTCTTTCTGTCCTCGTTCTTCTTTCCTCTTTCTGTCCTCTTTCTTTTTTCCTCTTTCTGTCAGTAAGAGCTGTTTCAACTATTCTTCAGCTTCAGCTAAAGACCTCACAATGTTCTACATATTTTGTCATTTTTCAACTTTTATAGCCAACAATTCAGTTTAGCGTCAACTTTGAACTTTTTAACTATTTCCACTTTTTCAACTATTCTCACTACTTCAACTTCTTCTTACGGATTTGAGCTATTCATCCAGTTAGCTTTAGCAATTCAGCTATTCAGCATTCCCACGCATTTTCCGCAGGAAATGCATTTTCTAGTTGGGGGAATGCTGTTCTACAGCATTCCACCTATTGTTATTCGGTTCTTTATTATTCTTAGTTTTATTTCCCTCTTCCGTACGTTTTTTGGCTCTCTGTAACTTCTACATACTTTAACCTATTTAAACCATTCAACTTTTCACATGTTCAGCTCTTTCAGCTAATGATGGGACTTCTTCAACTTTTTTTCTACTATTTACACTTTTTCAAATTTTAAGCTTTTTAACACTTTTTTTTTACATTGAAGTGAATGAGAGCAGGCTTCAAACCCTTCAAATCCTCTTCTGCTTCAAAATGTATCTCCTCCTACATTCTTCCACCTACAGACGTGATTCAAAATTTAAACTGTTCACAAAATATTCAGCTATTCGGGGTCTACTTTTCAGGTTGATACCTTTTACAGTTTTTGTTAAAAAGCTGTTTAAGTTTAGTGATCATTTCAGGAAATTTTATCGATTAAACAGAGTGTGTATTGCGTGAGCTAGAGTGGATGATGTCATAGCTAGAGGGTGAATTTTTGAAAAAATTATCTTTGTCCTTTCTCAATAAATTGTTCTCACGCCCACAATATCTACTTGTCATACACAATTTATACATCAAAACGTAGGTATTTTTGTCTAGTTTCAGAAAATCAGCTCAATTTTGTGATACGCCTTTTACTTTTGGCTGGTTGAGCTTCCAAATGACAAAATCTCCATTTCTGTCTCTATTGGCTCCAATGTTACAACTCGTGGATATTTCCCAGCGAAACACTGAACGAACCACTTTTTGAAATCGCTGATATGACCACATTTTTACATTTATCCATATAAATTTTATACCGACACGTTCACAAAGGCCTTGTGGTGCTCAGGATCACGTCATGTGACTGATAGCAGTTTTCGTTTTGCCACTGTGAGGCTTTGTTTGACAGCTCGCTCTCAGGGAGTCTGAATAGCTGAAGCACAGCACAGCTGACAGATTCAGCAGGTGTTGCTCATCAACTTGATTACAGACATCAAAGCAAGTTTATAAACATATCCACTGGCCATTGGTTACCATGACAACACTTTCACAGACTACTACAGTAGTCTGTGGTCTTCCACTTCTCTCTGACTGTCGTCTCTCTCCCCTCTCTATCTCTCTGTTTCTCTTTTTTTTCTCTCTCTCTCTCTCCCTGTCTCTCTCTCTTTTCTCAATTTCATGTTGCTTTATTGGCATGACAAAAGCTGTCATCTTCTCTCTCTCTGTCCTCTCTCCATCCCTCCTTCTCTCTCTGTCTCTCTCTCTTTTTCTCTCTCTCTCCTTCTCTCTCCATCCTGCCTTCTCCCTCCCTTTCTCCCTGTCTCTTTCTCTTTTTTTCTCTCTCTCCTTCTCTCTCCATCCCTCCTTCTCCCTCCCTCTCTTCCTTTCTTTCTCCATCTCTCTTTCCCTCTGCCTCTCTCCCTCTCTATCCCTCTCTCTCTCTTTTCCTCTCTCTCACACTCTCCCTCTCTCGCTCTACCCCTCTCTCTCTTTCCCTCTGTCTCCCTCTCTTTCTCTCTCTCTCCTTCTCTCTCCATCCCTCCTTCTCCCTCCCTGTCTCTCCCTCCCCCCCCCCTCTCTCACTCTCCCTCTCTCTATCCCTCTCTCTCTCTTTTATTCTCTTTCTCTATCTTTGTCTCTCCCTCTCTCTCATCCCCCTCTCTCTCCCCCCTCTCTCTCCCTGTCCCTCTCTCTTTCGCTCTCTCTCTCCTTCTCTCTCCATCCCTGTCTCTCCCTCCCCCCTCTCTATCTCTCTTTCTTTCCGCCCTCTCTCTCTCTTTACCTCTGCCTCTCTCTCCCTCTCTATCCCCTTCTCTTTCTCTCTCTATCCCTTTCTCTCTCTCTCCTTCTCCATCCCTCCTTCTCCCTCCCTCTCTCTCTGTCTCTCTCTTTTTCTCTCTCTCTCTCCTTCTTTCTCCATCCCGCCTTCTCCCTCCCTCTCACCCTGTCTCTTTCTCTTTTTCTCTCTCTTTCTCTCTCCATCCCTCCTTCTCCCTCCCTCTCTTACTTTCTTTAACTTATTGAACCAATTTCCACTTTTTCAACTATTCTTCAGCTTCAGCTAAATACTTCACAATGTTCTACATATTTTGTCATTTTTCAACTTTTAAAGCCAACAATTCAGTTTAGCGTCAACTTTGAACTTTTTAACGATTTCCACTTTTTCAACTATTCTCACTACTTCAACTTCTTCTTACAGATTTAAGCTATTCATACAGTTTAGCTTTAGCAATTCAGCTATTCAGCATTCCCACGCATTTTCTGCAGGAAATGCATTTTCTAGTTGGGGGAATGCTGTTCTACAGCATTCCACCTATTGTTATTCGGTTCTTTATTATTCTTAGTTTTATTTCCCTCTTCCGTACGTTTTTTGGCTCTCTGTAACTTCTGCATACTTTCACCTATTTGGGGGAATGCTGTTCTACAGCATTCCACCTATTGTTATTCGGTTCTTTATTATTCTTAGTTTTATTTCCCTCTTCCGTACGTTTTTTGGCTCTGTGTAACTTCTGCATACTTTCACCTATTTAAACCATTCAACTTTTCAAATGTTCAGCTCTTTCAGCTAATGATGGGACTTCTTCAACTTTTTTTCTACTATTTCTACTTTTTTAAATTTTAAGCTTTTTAACACTTTTTTTTAACATTGAAGTGAATGAGAGCAGGCTTCTACCCCTTCAAATCTTCCTCTGCTTCAAAATGTATCTCCTCCTACATTCTTCCACCTACAGACGTGATTCAAACTTTAAAATGTTCACAAAATATTCAGCTATTCGGGGTCTACTTTTAAGTTTGATATCTATGCTATTCATACAGTTTAGCTTTAGCAATTCAGCTATTCAGCATTCCCACGCATTTTCTGCAGGAAATGCATTTTCTAGTTAGTGGGAATGCTGTTCAACAGCATTCCAACTATTGTTTTTCGTTTTTTTATTATTCTTAATTTTATTCCGTACGTTTTTTGGCTCTCCGTAACTTCAGCATACTTTCACCTATTTAAACCATTCAACTTTTCAAATGTTCAACTCTTTCAGCTAATGATGGGACCTCTTCAACTTTTTTTCTACTATTTATACTTTTTAAAATATTCAGCTTTTTATCACTTTTTTTTAACATTAAAGTCAATGAGAGCGAGCTTCAAATCCTTCAATTCCTCTTCTGCTTCAACATGTAACTCCTCCTACATTCTTCCACCTACAGATGTGATTCAAACTTTAAACGGTTCACAAAATATTCAGGTATTCGGGGTGTGCTCAGTGTTTTGATATCTTTTACAGTTTTTTTGAAAAAGCTGTTCAAGTTTTGTGATTATTTCAGGAAATTTTATCGATTAAACAGAGTGTGTATTGCGCTTGCTAGAGTGGATGATGTCATCGCTAGAGGGTGAAGCTTCGAAAAAATTATCTTAGTTCCTTGTCTGTAAACTGCTCTCACGCCCACAATATCTACCTGTCATACACAATTTATACATCAAAACGTAGGTATTTTTGTCTAGTTTCGGGAACTCTGTTCAGTTAAGCGATATGTCTTATACTTTGGGCTCAGCAAGCTTCCAAATGACAAGAGAATCAATTTCTTCCCCATCCGCAGCAATGGTCAAAATGATTTATATTTCCCAGTGAAAGGCACAGCGAACCACTTTTTAAAATCGCTGATATGCCCAAATTTTTACATTTATCCATATAAATTTTACACCCTTACGTTCACAAAGGCCTTGTGTCTCTAACGGTCAAGTCGCTGTTTCGATAGCATGTACTGTATTGGATTTATTAAGGATTGTTTGAAGGGTTCTCTCACACTGTCTCTCACTAATCAGTTGTGGGGATTAATGATCAAAGAGAGGCTTTATAAATACTAAAGGAACAATGTTTGTCTGTTCTGAAGATGGCGCAGTGGTTATAGCACATGGCTAGGGTGTGGGGGGCCCGGGTTCAAATCCCACTGTGGCATATCAATCAATGTGTCCCTGGCTAAGGTGTTATTTGACTTTTCAACTACTCTCACTACTTCAACTTATTTTTACGGTTTTAAGCTATTCATCCAGTTTAGCTTTAGCAATTCAGCTATTCATGTTTTATTTTGCAAACACACACATGCACACACGCAAACACACACATATACACACACACAGACACACAAGCAGACACATAAACACACACACATGCAAACACACACACAAACACACACAAACACACACACACACACACACTACTCAAAAACACACACACACACTCCCCCCCCACACACACACACACAAACACACTCCCCACACACACACACACACACACACACACACACACACGCCGTCAGTCGTACACACACCACACTCTTCTCTCTTCTCATCTCTTCTCTCCTGCTCTCCTTTCTTCTCTCTTTCTCCCCCTCTCTCTTTCCTCTCTTTCTCCTTGTTCAGACCCATTCTTTTCACCTAATATATTTCACATCTCATCTCAGCTAGATTGATGCTTTTTCGTTCTATGCAGTGTATATATCTGATAATAATAAAAATATTTCTTCTTTCAGCCTTTTCAACTTTCATCTTTAACAGTATTACAGTATTAATTTGTTTCATATTTCTGCATATTACATTGAAGTGAATGAGAGCAGGCTTCAAACCCTTCAAATCCTCTTCTGCTTCAAAATGTATCTCCTCCTACATTCTTCCACCTACAGACGTGATTCAAAATTTAAACTGTTCACAAAATATTCAGCTATTCGGGGTCTACTTTTCAGGTTGATACCTTTTACAGTTTTTGTTAAAAAGCTGTTTAAGTTTAGTGATCATTTCAGGAAATTTTATCGATTAAACAGAGTGTGTATTGCGTGAGATAGAGTGGATGATGTCATAGCTAGAGGGTGAAGCTTTGAAAAATTATCTTTGTCCCTGCTCAATAAATTGTTCTCACGCCCACAATATCTACTTCTCATACACAATTTATACATCAAAACGTAGGTATTTTTGTCTAGTTTCAGAAAATCTGCTCATTTTTGTGATACGCCTTTTACTTTTGGCTGGTTGAGCTTCCAAATGACAAGATGTCCATATCGTTCTCCATTGGCTCCTATGATCAAACTCCTGGATATTTCCCAGCGAAACACTGAACGAACCACTTTTTGAAATCGCTGATATGACCACATTTTTACGTTTATCCATATAAATTTTATACCGATACGTTCACAAAGGCCTTGTGGTGCTCAGGATCACGTCATTTGACTGATAGCAGTTATGGTTTTGCCACTGTGAGGCTTTGTTTGAGAGCTCGCTCTCAGTGTCTCTCAATAGCTGCAGCACAGCACAGCTGACAGATTCAGCAGGTGACAGGCTCGTTAGCTTGATTACAGACATCAAAGCAAGTTTATAAACATTACCAGGCCATGGTTACCATGGCAACACTTCCACAGACACACACCCAGATACTACAGGCAGTAATATGAACCCTCTCTCCCTCTCCTTTCCTCTCTATCCCTTCTTTCTCTTCTGTTTGTTCTATGCAATGGATATAGCTGATAATAAGTCTTTTAGTCAATGTATTGAAACTTCCACTTTTGACAGTTTTACAGTTTAGCTTACCGCTTTTCTACAAATGTATTTTAAGAAATTACTTTATTATTATATATTATATTTTATTAGTGGTGTTCTTCAACTTTTCAATGAAATTCATACTTATTGAACCAATTTCCACTTTTTCAACTATTCTTCTGCTTCAGCTAAAGGCCTCACAATGTTCTACATATTTTGTCATTTTTCAACTTTTATAGCCTACAATTCAGTTTAGCGTCAACTTTGAACTTTTTAACGATTTCCACTTTTTCAACTATTCTCACTTCTTCAACTTATTCTTACAGAGTTAAGCTATTCATACAGTTTAGCTTTAGCAATTCAGCTATTCAGCATTCCCACGCATTTTCCGCAGGAAATGCATTTTCTAGTTCTTATTATTATTCCGTACGTTTTTTGGCTCTGCGTAACTTCTGCATACTTTCACCTATTTAAACCATTCCACTTTTCAAATGTTCAGCTCTTTCAGCTAATGTTGGGACTTCTTCAACTTTTTTTCTACTATTTATACTTTTTAAAATATTCAGCTTTTTAACACTTTTTTTTTAACATTGAAGTGAATGAGAGCAGCGTTCAACTTCTTAAAATCTTCTTCCGCTCCCAAAATTTTCAGCTCCTTCATACTTTCACCTACAGACGCCAAACAAACTTTAAAATGTTCACAAAATATTCAGCTATCCAAACGTATCTTTTCAGTTTGATATCTTTTACAGTTTTTGTGAAAAAGGTGTTTAAGTTTAGTGATCTTTTCAGGAAATTTTATCGATTAAACAGAGTGTGTGTGTGGCTGGTTAGAGTGATGATGTCATCGCTCAGAGGGTGAAGCTTCAAAAAAATTATCTTTGTCCCTTCTCGATATATTGCTCGTACACCCACAATTTTTACTTGTCATACACAATTTATACATCAAAACGTAGGCATTTTTGTTTAGTTTCAGAAAATCTGCTCAGTTAAGCGATATGTCTTATACTTTGGGCTCAGCAAGCTTCCAAATGACAAAAGTTTCAAATTCTTCCCTATCCGCAGCAATGGTAATTGAACTGCATATTTTCCAGCGAAACTCCGAAAGAACCACTTTTTTAAATCGCTGATATGCCCACATTTTTAAGTTTATCAACATAAATTTTAGATGGAGACGTTCACAGAGGCTTCCTGTTTCCCACGGACAAGTCACTGTATGGATAGCGTGAACTGTTTTGGAGTTATTAAGACTTGTTTGAAGAGATCTTTATCAGCTTTCTCAGACTGGATCTCACTGTATACCAATGTTTCTCCTTTACCAGGTGTGCTAATTATAGATCAAAGGAAGGCCAAGGCTTGATTACAGCTGGAGGAACACCTGCTGCTCCTCCTGCTAGCATAACACAGCACTTTTTCATTACAATCACAGATAGGAATAGAACAACAACATGTTACAATTGGTTCTATTTACAATATGTTGTCTGTCAGTCTCTCAGTCTCTCTCTCTCCCCCTCTCTATCTCTCTGTCACTCTCTCTTTCTCTCTCTCTCCCTGTCTCTTTTTACTCTCTCTCTCCTTCTCTCTCCATCCCGGTCTCTCTCTCTCTCTTTTTCTCTCTCTCTCTCCATCCCTCCTTCTCCCTCCCTGTCTCTCCCTCCCCCCTCTCTCTCTCTCTTTCTCTCTATATCCCTCTTTCCCTCTCTCTCTCACTCTCCCTCTCTCTCTCTATTCCTCTCTCTCTTTCCTTCTCTTTCTCTCTCTTTGTCTCTCTCTCTCATACCCCTCTCTCTCTCTCTCCCTGTCCATTTCTTCTTTCTGTCCTCTTTCCTCTTTCTTCTTTCTGTCCTCTTTCTTCTTCCTGTCCTCTTTCCTCTTTCTTTTTTCAGTCCTTTTTCTTCTTTCTTCTTTCTGTCCTCTTTCTTCTTTCCTCTTTCTGTCCTCTTTCTTCTTTCTGTCCTCTTTGTTCTTCCCTCTTTCTGTCCTCTTTCCTCTTTCTGTCCTCTTTCTGTCATCTTTCCTGTTTCTATCCTCTTTCTTCTTTCTGTCCTCTTTCCTCTTTCTTTTTTCTGTCCTCTTTCTTCTTTCTGTCCTCTTTCCTCTTCATGTCCTCTGTTCTCTTTCCTCTTTCTGTCCTCTTCTTTCCTCTTCATGTCCTCTGTTCTCATTCCTCTTTCTGTTCTCTGTCCTCTTCTCTCTCTTCTTTCTGTCCTCTTTCTTCTTTCCTCTTTCTGTCCTCTTTCTTCTTTCCTTTTTCTGTCCTCTTCTTTCTGTCCTCTTTCTTCTTTCCTCTTTCCTCTTTCTTTCTTCTTTCTGTCCTCTTTCCTCTTTCTTTTTTCTGTCCTCTTTCTTCTTTCTGTCCTCTTTCCTCTTCATGTTCTCTTTCCTCTTTCTGTCCTCTTCTTTCCTCTTCATGTCCTCTGTTCTCATTCCTCTTTCTGTTCTCTGTCCTCTTCTCTCTCTTCTTTCTGTCCTCTTTCTTCTTTCCTCTTTCTGTCCTCTTTCTTCTTTCCTTTTTCTGTCCTCTTCTTTCTGTCCTCTTTCTTCTTTCCTCTTTCCTCTTTCTTTCCTCTTTCTGTCCTCTCGCTCTCTGTTCTCTTTCCCCTTTCTGTCCTCACGCTCTCTTTCTGTCCTCTTTCCTCTTTCCTTCCTCTTTCTGTCCTCTCGCTCTCTGTTCTCTTTCCTCTTTCTGTCCTCTCGCTCTCTTTCTGTCCTGTTCTCTTTCCTCTTTCTGTCCTCTTTCCTCTTTCTATCCTCTGTTCTCTTTCCTCTTTCTTCTTTCCTCTTTCTGTCCTCTCACTCTCTTTCCTCTTTCTGTCCTCTTTCTTCTTTCCTCTTTCTGTCCTCTTTCTTCTTTCCTCTTTCTGTCAGTAAGATCTGTGTTTCAACTATTCTTCAGCTCCAGCTAAAGACCTCACAATGTTCTACATATTTTGTCATTTTTCAACTTTTAAACCCAACAATTCAGATTAGCGTCAACTTTGAACTTTTTAACTATTTCCACTTTTTCAATTATTCTCACTACTTCAACTTCTTCTTACGGATTTGAGCTATTCAACCAGTTTAGCTTTAGCAATTCAGCTATTCAGCATTCCCACGCATTTTCCGCAGGAAATGCATTTTCTAGTTAATACTTCACATTCACAAACTCACATAATCAGGTTCTTTATAAATGAAGAATTTATTTACCTAAGAAAATGCAAAATCACTAAATCAGAATAAGCATAAATGAATGAAAGTAAGGATTGAATGGGAACTAACACAGAATTAACACATTAATGGTGAAAAATGAATGAAGCAACCTATATGCAGAAAGAGAAAAATCGGCAGCAGCGTGTCTACGGGAGATTAACGTCTAAAGGCCCTATTGCTATATCTTCCCTACACAATCTAAAGCAACAAATCCGGTTCACAGGCAAAGGAAAGTTCTGACCTATTCAAATGGGTGGATGGACGGTTAGATGAAGACAGTCAGAACTTGGTTTCACAGTTAATCTGAACTAAACTTCCTCGTTTTGATATTAAATATTCTAGTCTCACTAATCTAAATATCCCATAACTGAAACCTGGAAACATTCAGCTGCAAGTAGAATATAAACATCAGTATTATAATTCAGCATAACAATAAATAAATAATAAAAATTACTGTAACATCACCAATGAAATCACCTTACAGGTGCAGGTGCCACAGACACAGGGAAGAACATGCTTTCCATGGGTAGTGAAGCTATAGTAGTCAGTGTTTTATGTTCGCTGCAAAGGCAAAATAAAGCACCTGATCACAGTTTTTTACAACTGCTTTACACACGTTTTCAAAGTTATAGTTAGTCTCCTTTTAAAAGAAACTCTACACACAATTTCCAAAACTGCACACAATGCAAAATGCTTCACATTCTTTTAAAAATGAAACACTGCATTTAAAATGCCATGAACACATCTCAAAATGAAGCATTTTTTAAGCACAAACACTTTTTAGCAAATTTTGGGATTATTTTTTTTGTATACTTTTCTAAATCTAAAGCTCTTTTGTTTTTCATAGGCTTATATCTACATTTCCATACAATGTTCTACAATGAAAGTAATATACTGAGAGGGGTTGAGAAGTACAGTGTAAACACTAATGCAATGTTGAAACAGAAAATATTTATTTGGCAAAACATTACTGTAGCACAGTGGTGTGTACAGTAGCGTTCAAGAACACAAAACCATAAACATAAAGTATGTAAACCTAAAGTATCATAGTTACATAAAGCACTGTGTTTGTGTGTGTGTGTGTGTGTGTGTGTGTGTGTGTGTGCCCTTGTTCTCCTCCTCCTCCCCCTTCCTCTCCTCCTTCCAACTTTTCCTCCTTGAACTTATTGTCATCCCCTGCCTCTCTTTCCTACTCCCCTTGCTCTCTGTCTATTGTTGGCATCCATTGTTCAAAACAGTCGTTAAGCAATTAGTGTTTGCACGTGAGGAATGTGTGTGTGACCAGGGCCACGTTCAGCCCCGACAAAACGTAGCAAACCGTTTATTTAAAGTAAAACGGGGTTGCATTAACACCCTGCTGTGTGTGCAAGCGCACTGACTTTATATTACCCGAGTTACAGTTTTTTATAACTGCTTACACACGTTTTCAAAAACGTCTCCTTTTTTAAAACTCTACACACAAATCCCAAAACTGCACACACATAATACAAAATGTCTCAAATCTCAAACACAAACACTTTTTTCATAATACTAAATGTTTGGATATACCATGTACACACTGTTGTTCTAAATCTAAAGCACTTTTGTCTTTCATTGTCTTTGTCTTCACTTATATCTACATTTCCATACAATGTTCTACAGTGAAAGTAATTTACTGAGAAGGGTTGAGACATTTACTGTAAACACCAATGCAATGTTGAAACAGAAAATATTTATTTGGCAAAACATAAATGTTGTATAGGGCTGGGCGATAGTGAGAAAATCTGATATCACGATATTCTTGACCAAATACCTCTATCGATATTGCGGAGATATTCTTGGGTTGACAATTGGTGCTCTAACTAAATATATTCACACTTAGATTTTAGATAAATAATCATAAATAATGTGGACATAATGTCTTAAGTGGGGAAAAGGCAAATAATAGAACAGCTAGAACAGTCTGGTAAGTTCAGAAAAGTATATCACTTTACTGTAATGCAGCCTTTAAAACCAGCAAAAGACAACACTTATATCATATCACGATATTAGGATATCCAAAATCTAGTATTATATATTATATATCTTATACATTACCCAGCCCTATTGTTGTAACAGTAGGACAGTGTTGTATAAATTGAAATGGACTGTATTTATTTTCTAGTCTTAAAGGGGTGATAGAATGATTATATAGGGTATTTTACACTGTTCCTTAAGATCTCCTAATAGGGTATGTAACATTGGTTGGGCTGAAAATTGCCCGAATGCTATTTTATTAGGCCCTTAACTACCCTGTGAATATGGCTCTATTTGGAACAAGAGCTTTTCTTCCAAATATGGTATGCTCATGAATATTTAGAATGAGCTGCACGCTGATTGGTTTGAGCAAACTACATAGAAACACATGGGAGACTCAACAGCAGGTCTCATATTTCAGACACTGCAAAGTTATACATTGTTTGTCAGGCTATTTCGTTATTAAATTCACTTTTTTAAGCGAGAAATCAGCTATATAAAGCTCAAATATGGGCCGTTTTACGAAAGTTGATGGCTAATTGCAAATTTGGTAAGACTGTGTGTCGGAGTTCAGCGGCCGGTGCTGCCTGTGTTGCTGCCTCGCCGCCCGGCCTGCCTTCCTTCACAGACCCCGGCCTGCTATGAGGTACTTGGAGCTCTGTCATGACTGGCAGCCCACAGGACTCCATACCCGCGCAAAGTCACCGTTTTTTGGGCTAATGGCCTACCAAATGCCGCTGCCCTGACAGAGCTCCAGGGCCTGCAGCTCCCCTCTTCCAGCTAGCTAGCTAAATGGCCCATGTGTGAGAGTGAGAGCGCGGTCAGCAAGCTTGTTACACCAGCAATCTCTTACCACATGTTACACACGTCACGCCACTTATACATCATCTACCTAAATGTCTTATAAAGCTAACAACGGTGTCCGATTTCAAGTTAATGAATATTTGTGAAGATTAGGGGTTTCGTTAGCTGCGACTGTCCCTTCATTCCTAGCTATGTGTAGCTACAAATCACGGATAGTTAGCTTCATTCTCGGCGTAATTCGAGTATATTTACAGTTTGAATTTTGTCACGCCACTTATACAACATCTAACTAAATGTTTTGTAAAGCTAACAACGGTGTCCGATTTCAAGTTAATGAATATTTGTGAATTTCAGAGGAATTTTAAGAGGAGGCTAGCTAGCTCTCATTAATAGAGCTACATCCAGCCGCGGACAAGCTGAATACATTATAATTACACACATTAAAAGACTAACTGGAACCTTTGGTAAGAGATTGCTGGCGTAACAAGCTCGCTGACCGTGCTCTCACTCACATACACCGGGCATTTAGCTAGCAGGAAGAGGGGAGTTGCAGGCCCTGGAGCTCTGTCAGAGCAGCAGCGTTTGGTAGTCCATTAGCCCAAAAAAGGGTGACTTTGCGCGGGTATGGAGTGCTGTGGGCTGCCAGCCATAACGGAGCTCAATCGAGCTCACAGCAGGCTGGGGTGTGTTGTGTGTGTGTGTGTGTGTGTGTGTGTGTGTGTGTGTGTGTGTGTGTGTGTGTGTGTGTGTGTGTGTGTGTGTGTCTGTGTGTGTCTGTGTGTGTCTGTGTGTGTCTGTGTGTGTCTGTGTGTCTGTGTGTGGAAGGCGGGGGCATCACCAGTTTTTAATAAGTGTGGCCTTGATCTCATCAGAGATGGCTCTCCTTCCTTCTCTTCTTTGCCCTTGTCGTCTTCCAACTGGTCCTCTTCCAACTGGTCCTCCTCTTCCTCCTCTGTTTCCAACTCTTCCTCCTTGAACTTGTCCTAGTCGTCCCCTGCCTCTCCCTCCTAATCTCCTTGCTGTCTGTCTATTGTTGGCATCCATTGTTCAAAACAAATCTGATCTGGTAACCTGACCTTTGACCTATTTATAGGCCTATAATAAAGCAGTGATTGGTGAGTGTTCAGTTAAGCAATTAGTGTTTGCAAATATGAGGAGTGTGTGACCAGGTGAATAACTGAAGCAATTTAATTGGTTGTATTTGGCGTTATACACCGATTTGTTAGATTTTTATGTGTTAGTTAGAGAATTGTGGGTAGTGTTTTGAAAAAAGTTTTTTATGCAATTGAAAACTGGAATAGCTTATGGTTTTGGAGATTTGGTGTGTAGTTTTGCTCTTTGAGTGAGAGGTTTAAAAAATTGTGACATAAAGATTTAGTGTGTAAGCAGTTGTAAAATACTGTAATATACACGTCGCTATTGATTGGGTATCACCTGTGACACACTCACCAAATGAGAGAAAACATACCATACCCTTTTGATTGCTTGTGTTTGGAAAAGGAAAGCAAGTCACTTCCTGTCAGATTTTTGTGTCTCAAAGATGCAGTAGGTAAGTCTTATAAAACTAACTTTCTGTCATATTTGCTGAAACTGACCCTATGATCCAGTAGAACTACATGAATTATGTAAGACAGCTCCTCTGGCACCTCCTACAGCCTGTAGTGCCATTGGCAAAATTCCACCGCTCCCGGTTGATTTTCTCCAATCAGGGCCACAGGGGTGGTCTATCTGCCTGTCAATCACTGCTCAGGCACACGCATATACAGCGTTCTCCCCTCCCCCCTCCCCGCGCACGAGCTGCAGAAAAGTTTTCCAAAACTCCGTGAATAATGGAGTGGCTTTTCAGAGGTGGCGTGAGCTGTGGGATTTTAAAGATCTGAAGAACGATGCAGAGCCACATTTCCTCTCAACAGGTAACATTATTACCATGAATGATTTATCTTTCACTTGGTTATTAGTAGTCAAAAGTCCACAAAGCTACGTTGGTGAGGATGATAGTAACGTTAGCACAGTGGTCGGTCTGATGTGAGGCTGAAATGGCTAACAGTAGCCTGCTAGTTAGCATCGTTTTACTGTTGGTGAGTAAAGTTAACGTTGTGTTAGTGTTTAGTTATTGAACATGTTGTCTGTCTGACATGCCGGCCGGCAGTTCTGTCAAACACCGTTGTGTGGGAGGGGCTTAGGAGACGGTTTGGGCTGCAGCAGAAAGGGAGGAGGGACTGAGAAGTTGTCGATGTTCAAATTTTTTGGCAAAGTCTTGGCTCTTCACAATCTTACCTACTGCAGCTTTAAGTAGAGAATTGTGTTTAGTGTTTTGAAAAGTGTTTTATGCAATTGGAAACTGAGTGAAAGGCTTATGGTTTTCGAGATTTGGTGTGCTGTTTTGCTCTTTAAATGAGAGGTTTCAAAATCGTGTGATTTTTTTGGGTAAGCAGTTGTAAAAAACTGTAAGGCATCATGACGTCTCCTGACCTTTCTTCACCACAGAGTTGCCAGACTAAAAGCTAGTTACCAGCTATGAGCCAGGCTGAAGCTAATTGAGTAAGCCTAAAGAAACAAGGGGTCTCTTCCAACTACAGTTCTGAGCCGCGGAGCTGGATATGTAACACTAATCTACAAGAGAAGTCTGTGTCTGATATAAAGTAATTTACATTGATTTAAGGGTTCCTTGATACACCGAGTTTGTTGCTAGTCCATGACATGCAGGCTCTGCATGCACAGTGAACCACCAATCACAATCAATGATGATCAATTTATCTAACAACCAAATCATCATTTTAATACAATGGTGTCATGTGAGTCAACCAGTGTATTTGACTACGTCATTTTGTGTTTGTATAGCATTAAAGTTCAAGAAAGGATGGTTCTAAGAAAAGATTTTTAATTTAAATTTTCAAAGCAGATGCACTACCCTATAAAATCACCCCAGTAATTCAAGAATGATTAATTATTTCCAAACAGAGCCATTCATGTCATCTGGTAAAAATTCATGTATTTTTTTATATCGCAGGAAAAATAATATTGCAATGTCAGTTTTATTCACTATCGTGCAGCCCTAACGTGAGCTATTTTAAATTAGCTGGATACATGGTTATACCTCACTTGCTTTTACCAGTGTATCACTGTGTGATATTCCCCCCGATCGGTCCCAAAACATCCTGTTATGGGTATTTTCTTGGCACACAGAGAACACAAAACACAGAGAATGGTTACAAGTGATATATTGCAAATGTTTTAATGTAATTAATTCACAGAGAAGGTACATAAAAGAAGAGTAATTAATCACATGGGGAGCTTACAGAGGAAAACACCAGTTTCCCCCAGCATCTCCCAAAGAACTCAGAGAACATAGTATGAATATATACTTGTTACAGAACAAAGAAATCTGCGCTCATTGGAAAGCAGCCAAATTAATATTTTTACAAACCAATGAAAAGGTTGTTCAACAATTTCCAGTAGCCAATAGCAAGCTTTTTAATGTCTCTATATATTTAACTTGTCCTTCAATAGTCATTCAAACATATTGTGTCCTTTTCTTTCAAAGACAAACTGTCAGAACTTCACTCAGTTTAACATACAGATTTATAGTCTCAAGCCTCTCTACAGCTCATAAATCAGTGAACAAGAAAAGCCCTTTACATAGGTAATCTGACAACATCTCAATGTCATAGCTCATACAACAGTGAGACAATTTCGAACAGATGCATTCAGAGAAATGTTCAAATGATTAACACATAGTCAAAGGAACATGTTTTCCTTAACAGTCCCAGTTAGAGAGTAACGTTAAATGCCTTTGTAATTGTCACAAGTGTGGGGTGTGACTTCCAATAAAAGTTCAATATATGTTTCTACTTCGGAGTTGTGCTGACCCAAACAAAATGCAGACAGAGATTGCAATTTAAAACAACTTAATTTATTATAACTAAAATACAAGCAAACTAATTGAATACAGATTAAAGGTCTGATAAAAGATTTAAGCAGTCCTCACACAACGCAGTCCTAATTGATAATTTTAATCTTTTCTGGGAGAGTGCATAATTTTTTAACAGTGATGGTATTCACCCCAGTCCATAGGGTACCCGTGCCCTAGCTGCAAACATACTTCATGCTATCTCCAACACCAAACCCACATGACAAATCACTCCTGTAGCACACCTGGGGCCTCATTTATAAAACTGTGCGTAGATTCTATTCTGAAAGATTTCGTACGCAAAAAAGTCAGAATTTTCGTACGCAAAAACAATATTCTGATTTATAACACCTTGCGGCGCTCACCGGTACGCACTCTTCTCGTTATAAATACGGACGTGCGTTACCTTATGCGGTCCTGCACGAGCCTCACGCTCCTCCCAAGGTCGTCCCATATTTGTCCTAATAAGGTCCATGTTAATAAGTCAATGAATATTCCAGCCTTGAAAGGAGCCCTTGATCACCAGTCATGAAACGGAAAAATGGGAAAAAAACTCGATTCAGTGATTGTGAGATCGAGGTGTTCCTAACAGAGGTAGAACATCGAAAGAAAATACTGTTTGGAGGCCTTAAAGAAGGTATTACAAACCAAACCAAAAAAATAGAGTGGCAGCGTACAACCGATGCTGTCATTAAAGTTAGTTCAGTTCCAAGAACCATTGATGAAGTCAAAAAGAAATGGCATGACTTAAAGCTGGAAGCAAAGAAGCGCATTTCGGCCTTCAAACAAAGTGCAGCTGCCACAGGAAGTGGTTCGGGTTTGCAGGCACCGTCTGCTTCAGATGAGAGGATTGCTGGTATCATTGGAGAAGTTGTATTGTCTGGGATTTTGCCTGAGGAGGAGGGTGACACCGATGCAAGTAAGTGTTTTTGTTTGGTTGGTTAGTTTGTTTTGTTATGAAGTCAATGCATTTAAGAATAAAGCCAACACCACAAATCACAACAGTCTCTTAATAATTTGTTTTATTTGTGATAGGAATTTGTCACGAGGATGAACTACGAAGAATGAGCCTCACACGCAGGCGGCCTGCAAGCAGCGACCTCCCAGCACCTACTGCGTTAAGCACCATCGGCTCCAACTCCCTTGCGCCAGCCTCGTCCAACAACCTCTCCACATCTGCCAGTAGCGGCTCCACGGGTCCCACCAGCGACGACCTCCTACAAACACAGCCCACCAGCGCCGACCGCTCTACTCCGCCAAACTCCAGTTGCGGCCCAAGTGAGGCACGCGTCCGTGTCCTCACTGATGCTGTGCTACAATCACAGAGAGAAATAATTTCAGCAATCAATAATCTGACCACTGAAGTGCGTAATATCAGCAATGTGTTGACTGACATTTGTAGTGCAATAAAAGAATTGAAAAAGTAATTGTCTTGTATTACATAAATGATGCATCACTTGTTCGCGCAACATAACCGCTGTATGGGCCTCGTCATTCATGCCTTGAGCTTCTGGGCCTTCTTCGATTGGCAGTAACGCAGGTGAAGGGACTCCATTCAGTTGTGCAATGTTGTGCAATACAGCACATGCCCTAATCACGAAACACACCTTTTCAGGTGCATATAATAGGACTCCCCCAGACCTATCCAAGCATCTCCAGCGTGATTTTAAATGCCCGATGGCGCGCTCCACCACCGACCGAGCGCGCCCGTGTAGAGTGTTGAAGCGGTTTTGGGCCGCAGTTTGTGGGTTGGGAAAGGGAGTGAGCAGCCAGGTCCTTAGTGGATACCCTCTATCTCCTGCGTGAAATTTGTTTTCAATTATTGTTAGAAAGCCACCCCAGACAAAAGGTTAAGATAATAAAAAAACTCACATATATAGGCTTACCCAAAAGCCAACCGTCCTGCACTGCGCCAGCCTGCAGCCGTCTCCCTACACTGCTTTGTCTCAATATGAATGAGTCGTGTGTTGAGCCAGGCCAGCGAGCCACAACATTTAACAATATCATGTCCGCATCACATATGATTTGCACGTTAATTGAATGATATTGCTTTCGATTAATAAAAGCATACTCATTCTCAGATGGTGCTTTTTTCACAACATGTGTGCAGTCAATTGCTCCGATTACATTAGGGAAACCGGACATTACTGCAAATTGTGTTTTAATCTGGGCCTGCTCAACAACAGCATAGGGAAATCCTATATAGCGAGGGGTCATTCGAATCAAACCTTCCAATACAGCTGGCATAAACGCGCTGAATGATGGCTGTGATATGCCGGATCGATCCGCCAGTTTGCGCTGGAACGTCCCAGTAGCCAAAAAAACAATTGTGGTCAACACCTGCAAATGTGCAGGTATGGGTCTGTTCTAGGGGTGGTACGGTTCACAAAACCCACGGTTCGGTTCGTATCACGGTTTTAGGGTCACGGCTTTCGGTTCTGTACGGTTCTTGTTATTTTTTCTTTTAATCTTTAACACTCCAGAATATACTTCAGCATATAGCTAAAATTAGCATATTGAATGCATGTTGCACAAAACATGCACACAGTGGCAGTTCTATATTGTTTTATTTCATCATAGGTAACATGAAATCCAAAATGTTCCCACACACCAGACTATAAACGACGCTGGCGCATCCTCCAGCTCTGGGCAGCCTCTCTCCCACTTGACATTTCTGCAGGTAACGTGACGTGACCTGCAGCAGCACCCCACTCCACTTGAGGAGCGGTCGGCTCGGTGTCTCTCCAAATCTGACGAAAATCTTTTAAACTGACCTTTGTCGATCTGAAATGAAGACAGATTCAGCAACTGCATGGCCTATTTCTTGTTTCAATTCAGAAACACGTTTCGGTGAACTATTTTAGTACAATATGAGATCGTATTCTGAACGAGCCGCCATGACAGTCTCTTTTGAAAGCCAGCCAGACAGACCCATGTGACGCAATCGTCCAATCAGCTGCCATGGGTTGCGTTTGTCACGCTCATCCCGCTCGTCATTTCCAGTAAGTGTTTTAACATAGGTGTATAAAGTGGGCACTACGGAAGTAAGAGGTTAGTGACTATTAACAGTGGACTGACGAACCGTGCGGTACACACACGCTCCGAACCGAGACTAGCGAACCGAGCGGTTCGGTGTTTTTTCATGAACCGTACCACCCCTAGTCTGTTCCGACGGGTGGGTCTTGCTAAAGCTGGTCCCAATTCAGCACAGATTTCCAAGAGCATAGTTCTAGGTAACCTGAAACGGCTTAAAAGCCATTCATCATCATGGGCCAGAAAATCGCCGTAGTCCCGAAAAACGCGCTCACAACGCATACGTCTTGCTAAATCTTCGAGCAATGCCAAATCTGCCATGCTGATGATTGATGGCAATACACAGGCCATACACCTGCCCCACTTTATATCAGGGTAATTGAGTGGCACAGGTGTTTTGGTTATGGATTGCACACTGTGTGGTGTTCATATTTTTGTTAGACAGAAAATGTTCCCGGGTCTGGTGGACCCACCACATTATTAGGCCTTTAAATCAATACAGCCATAACAAGTTATGTAAAAATACTTAATAAATGTTTACTTTAGCTCAGTTACCAATGATATATACATCATTTATGGTTCATATTTGCAATTTAACCCTGTGAGATCACATACGATCATTTTCGTTTTTGTGAGAAAATAAGGAAATTCAATTATAATTGAATCACATGCAGGCTGTGCGCTATGCATCCCAAGAACTTTATCCATGTGATATTTGGTGTTACCATCGAAGGTCACTAAAATGCAGTCTACAAAACCTCTTGGGAGCGTTACGCACGATCACACGTGTGGTCAAAAGGTTGCGGAAAACTGGGAACATTTTTACGCATGGAAATTCTTTATAAATCCTGACTTTTGCGAGGAATATTGCGTCGGCAAATTTCACCCTGCTTCACGCAACTTTTTCTTGCGTAACAGGTTTTATAAATAAGGCCCCTGGATACACCAATGGTCACTGAATGTAACTCTTCTTCACTGCCACAGATACTCTCCATCTCACTCACTAGCTCCTCCTACAGGCGTATGAAGCCGACTCTTTCCAGTGCTGTTTCACATAGTTCTGATATTCCTGTAATTATAACACATTGGTTGGTCAACCCAAACACATGCATCCCCCATAGAATATTAATAATATTGTAAGGATTATAGCAAGTGTATCTACCTCAGCCCCCCACACATGCACTTTAAATGGTACTCTTCAATGTGAGATCTTTGTCCAGTAAGACTTTTATTTTATCTGCAAACTTAGATTTTATGTTTTGACTGAATTTTGGTTTCAAACCAATGATTATTGTCAGCTTGTGAACTACGCCTTCCAAATTATGATTGTTTTAATCAACCCAGGGCCAGCGGTCGTTGTGGTGGCCTCGTGAATGTGCCCTGTGATGAATTCTCCTCCTTTGAATTTCTCACTTTTAGGCCACGTCCACACGTACCAAAACGATCTTTTTTTTACCCGTCTTCCCTGGATTTGTTTCAAGAATAGTTGCGTCCAAATGAATCCACTTGTAAATGACTCAACACGATACTTCATATGCCAGGCCTATAGGCGGCGCTGTTTCTGCTACAGAAATTCACCAAAAAACGGAGAAGAAGAGCATAGTCACTTCACTTCCTGTTCACTGTCTAAGATCATAACATAACTAACGCTAGCTAGGTTATAACGTTCTCTTAATACATCCGTGGACTATAATAACTTCCACCATTGCTCATTTTATAAAGGCCTTTGTTTATATTGTATAATGTGCTGTTGGATTGCTTTTTATTTTGCAAGATTGCAGCGCGCTAACGTTAGCTAGCTCTAACATCGGCAGTCAAACAAACATCAATGATCCATGAATGATGTCTTTTTAATAATCTATACGTTTTTCTTGCAGTAGCCTTTCTACAATAAGCCGTGGTAAAAGGTACTAGCAATATATCTTGTGTAGAATCCAGAGGGAAGGGTCAGGGAGCAGAGACACAGTATTTAGATGAAGTGAGCTGGTTTGACCCATAGACTGTAATATTAACAGTCTATGGTTTGACCACGGAGATGGGACATGCTCGCTTCACCGCAGTTGTGTGTGTCAGCGGCTGTGGTAGAAGGTGTAAAAGATGGGTGTGGCGATGACATACTCAATACGGATCCGTATTCACCATCCATATGAAGCCAAACGAGAGCCGTTTTCCGATTTTTTCACCCTGAGACCTGGTTTCAAAAAAGTGCGTTTTCAGGCAGTGCGTTTGCAGGATTCGTATGGACGGTCGGCCCAAACGATGCAAAACATGTGCGTTTGCACAAAAAAACGTTTTCGTGTGGATGGCCCCTTAAACTCAGCAGCCTCCATCCCATCATATTTGCAGTCATTTATTGCCCCCTAAAACCAACTGGCAGTTTTTTAACTCCTAGAATTTTTATCCTCTCATGTTTTAAATTATGACAAGTTGTTCTCTGTGGGGATTTTAACATCCATGTTGATGATTCCACTAATGTCCATGCTTCTGATTTTTTAAACATCACCACCTCTTTTAACTTTACGTATGTGTGTGGACAAACACATAACCGTGTTCATACATTGGACCTTGTATTTACCCTGGCTTCTTGGACCTTCTGTGGAGCACCATGTTGTGGGAACTTTAGACTCTTCACGGCCTCGCACCTACGTATATTTCTGACCTCCTGGTACCGTACATGCCGGTACGTACTTTGAGATCTTCGGGCAGAGGTCTTTTGTCTGTTCCAGAGAGCTGGCTAAAAACTAAAGGGGACAGAGCGTTCTAAGTCAAGGCCCCGAGGCTCTGGAACGACCTACGAAAGGATATTAGGTCAGCTGAGTCAGTGATCTCCTTTAAGTCCCTTCTTAAAACATACTTTATCGGAGAGCCTTTCCTAATTTTATTTGAGCTTGAACCTCCTAGAACTGCCTTTTATTTTTTTAAACTGTTCTTTTCTTTTCTACACTGTACAGGTTTTTAAACATCAAATAGTCTTTATTTGTTGTTTAAAAAACCTGATGTTTTTATGCCTGGCTTGTTTTGTTTGTTTTGTGGAGCACCTTTGTAACTTGGAGTTTGAAAAGTGCTCTATAAATAATAATAATAATACATTATTATTATTATTATTATTATATTGTGTTTTCTGTTTTTGTAATTCTTAAAATCCATTGGTGTTCCACTGGGATTGCTCCACTACCCGTGGGTCGGGTCAGGGCAGAGAATCTAAACTTTACCCCCTCTCTCTCCCCTTTCTCACCTAGCTGTCCTGTCAAACATTAACGGCAGAAAAGCCCAAAAAAATAATCTCTAAATGCCTACATTTGTAAGGTAGCATAGCTAACAAAATATTTAATTTTGAATTCACAAATGACAGAATTCTTCTCCTATGTTCTGTCTCCCTTGTTCTTTCTGCTTCCCCTCTTATTGTCTCTTTTGACCCTCCCAGCGTCAGGGAGGCACTCAAAGCAGTGGTGCAGTCCCATCAGAGTACAACGCCACAGCGCTGATGGAGCACCTGAGGGAGAAGGAGGAGCGGATCCTGGCTCTGGAGGCTGACATGACCAAATGGGAGCAGAAGTATTTGGAGGAGAGCGTGATGAGGCAATTTGCCCTGGACGCCGCTGCCTCTGTCGCCACTCAGAGGTACATGTGCATGACAGTTATTGAAATTCTATTCAGATCAATCTGCTCAATTTCATTGGCATTAATTGATTCAATTAAGGAGATTACAAACACTATATATCACAAACAGTATGCAGTTGGATTCTTCATAGATCTTAAAAAAGCCTTCAATACAATCAATCATAAAATAATAACCAATAAACTGGAACGGTCTGGGATCAAGGGGTTAGTATTGCACTGGGTGAAAACTTACAAGACACAATTTGTGAAGTTGGGGGACTATTTATCATCATGCTTGGACATTGCCTGTGGCATTCCCCAGGGGTCAGTATTGGGTCCACAATTGTTTCTTCTTTAATAAATGATATTTGAAAGGTTTTAAAACTATTAAAATAAGTATTATTTGCAGATGAGAAATAGTTTTTGTTCTAGGGGAAATTCAAAGGAGCTACTGGATACTATTACTTCAGAAATGTGCAAATTAAAAAGGCAGTTTAACAGAAACAAATTATCTTTAAACTTAACCAAAACTAAAATCATGTTATTTGGTAACTGTAAAAATAGTACTCAAGTGGAGATACAGGTAGTAGTGGGACTTCTTTCTTAATCCCACTCCTGCCCACTCCCGCAGTGTGTGTGTTCTGCTCCCGCCCGTTCCTGCAGCTTGTGTGTCCGGTCCCACCTGTACCGCAAACATTAGATTGATTGTCGATAGATTGGAGATTGATTTTGTGTCTACTCCCCTACCACAGGGAAACTAGTTATTTTACTGTGTAGTAATAAACAGGGTGCGATTTTTCCAAGGGGGATGCGTGGGATTCGCCCCTTATTGGTCTATATATCCCTGCCTCTGCTGACTTATTTTTATCCCCGGTGGAGACAAAATGTAGCCTATCCCCCCCTCAAAGTGATCAATGCTACTTCACCAATAGAATATAAATGATATACCTAAAATAGAAGTAAAGTTAAACTAAGTAAAGCGCTGTAAAGTGAACACATTGCTAGTTGTATTTAGTTGCTACAAGAGCTCCGGAATGCAAGCTACCAGCGGCAGTTGTTTAGCCGCCAATAGGTGACTGTGACCCGGCTACAGACACCGCCAGATGACGGTCCTTTCAGGGGCCATGGAAGTTGAGTTTAGCCAGAAAATGTGAGCATAATGCGGCGAGTCAAGTTTAGGCAAGATGACTAGTAGTACTAGTACTAGTGGTAAGTTTAGGAAAAAGATCGTGGTTAAAACATTCCCGTGGAACGAACAAGTGTTTCCTGGGTGAAAGTATTTTGTTTTTGTTGCGAAGTGAACTCCAACTTAAAAGCGCTGTTTTATGTTGACACCACGTAGTGCTATTTCATTTTGAGATTATTTTCCATTGGATATTGATGTTCATAAATAAGTGTTTTGGCATGGCTGCCGAGTGACACTATATCCATGGTGGTATTGAAAGGGGGATTTAATTCTTACATGTTTTGTTTTGTCTGCTTTTTTCACAGATCGCACCCTGGTAATAAATATGCATACCTGTCGGTAATAAGCAGCGAAATTACATTCTTGTGCATAATTACATTCATACGTGTAATACATACAAGTGCAATGATTAGTTATTCTAGTGCAATAAGGGCAAAGTGAATTGTATTCATTTGTTTATTTCACTTATTTGAGAATGTGTTGTTGGCTGTGGTTTGTTTTGCTAAGGCTGTTTTATTTCGTTTCATTTTCCTGTCTTTTAACACAGATTTCATGTTAGTCCCTGTTGATTGTATCCCTCTGGTCGCCGTACTAGTAAAGGGGTGGGGTGCAGTGCCCAGGGAAATAAGTAAGAGAGAGGGAGTAGAGGAGTGTTAAGAAAGTGTTTGGCTGTTGTTTTACTGGATGCACTGTGTGCGTTGCTGATTTTCTTATGAAACCTAGCTAGGCAAACCTAACAGTCGGTTACAGCACTGATCAGGAGCAGCGTTCCTGAATCCTGGGACCCACTGTCTACTTTTGGACCGCCCGCTCCCAGCTGCAGTCCCACATTAAAACCGCCTGCTCCCGCGAGAATCCCAATGCAGTCCACTAGTGTGGACATTGAAAGAGTTAATGAAAATAAGTTTCTTGGTGTAATAATAGATGACAAAATAAGTTGGGTAATCTCACATAAAACATGTTCACAATAAACTTTCAAGAAGCATTTTAGTACTGAGTAAGACAAAACATGTTTTGGACCACAAATTACTCTACATTCTTTACTGTTTACTGGTATTACCATATTTAAATTACTGTGCGAAAGTTTAGGGTAATACTATCATCACTATCTATATTGCAAAAAAGATCCATAAGGATAGATCCATAATACCGTTTACAGAGAACACACAAGTTCACTATTCTTAAAGTTGAAAACATTCAAATTCAGTGATCTGGTTCATTTTCAAATGGCACGAATAATGTATAAATCAATAAACAACCATGGCAATATTCAAAATTTATTTTTTTAAAACATCTGTATCTGTTAAAAAGTTTGTTTAGAATCGCTAAGGCAATGTCCAAGCATGACCCAGTTTAAAAAAATTTACAAAACTATGGTTTTCACAAGGTACAGGGAGGAAGGAGTGTTTTATCAGGTGTCTCACAGATTTTTTAATTTTTTAGTTACGTTATTTATTTCTATGGTGAATATATACATTTGTAAATATGTATGTTTTCTTTTTTGCAGTGTTTGCATATATACAGTACAGGCCAAAAGTTTGGACACACCTTCTCATTCAAATGCGTTTCCTTTGATTTTCATGAGTATTTACATTGTAGATTCTCACTGAAGCGTCAAAACTATGAATGAACACATATGGAATTATGTACTTAACAAAAAAGTGTGAAATAACTGAAAACATGTCTTATATTTTAGATTCTTCAAAGTAGTCACCCTTTGCTTTTTTATTAATAAGGGGAAAAATTCCACTAATTAACCCTGAAAAAGCACACCTGTGAAGTGAAAACCATTTCAGGTGACTACCTCATGAAGCTCAATGAGAGAACACCAAGGGTTTGCAGAGTTATCAAAAAAAGCAAAGGGTGGCTACTTTGAGGAATCTAAAATATAAGACATGTTTTCAGTTATTTCACACTTTCTTGTTAAGTAGATAATTCCACATGTGTTCATTCATAGTTTTGATGCATTCAGTGAGAATCTACAATAGTCATGAAAATAAAGAAACACATTGAATGAGAAGGTGTGTCCAAACCTTTGGCCTGTACTGTACATATGTAGCAAATTGTAAAGAACGTGTTAAAGATAGGATATTATAAAAATATGAAGCCATTCACAATGATTTTTGTTATAGTAGGGGAAAAGGTTGCCCTTTTGATGTATACCCTCCTGTTTTTACCTCTTATGAGTTTCTCCTAATGTCAGCAATTGATTTTTAAGCTTTTGCTTCTTCCTATTCCTTTTAGGACAAGGTAAATTAACATTGTGTTTTTGTTATTCTAGCCTTTATTGTGTTTTTTTGTCCATGTTCGAAATGAAGCATTTATTCATTTTCTGAGCCATTGTTTCAGACACTGATGCCTCTCATATGAGCTATATATGCTAGATGAGAAAAAACAAGACAAAACAATTTTAAATGGTGGTATAAATATGGTAATGAAAATGTTGAGGAGTCTTATGAACTGTGGAAATAAAGGTGTGTTGCAACTATACAGAGTGTTATTATGGCTTAAAGGGGTGATAGAATGATTATATAGGGTATTTTACACTGTTCCTTAAAGGTATTGAGTAGGATTTTCTTTTTCCGGGTGGATCATCAAAATAATTGGTCCTCCTAGTTGTCAATCAGTCTGGTGATATGTATACGTAAGGCCGTCGTACGTGCACGTCCCTAGGTAGTTTTCGCTTTCTGCACATGAGCACTTTCAGGTGTATATGTGTGGTGAGCTACAGTTTCAGCCGTTCATGGAAGCTCACCGTTCTCAAGACAAGAGTGTTTTTGGGAGACCATTTCACACGCTGGCGTGCGCTAAAAGCACAGGTTGGGCTTTCCACTGATTCCTCAGTCGCGAAGTTTCTACTCGTAAAGTTTGGCATGCTATTTGGAGAAATCCTTTTAAAATCACTGCTACTAAAAGTTGATGTAGCTAAGCTATGATTAGCGATGCTAGCCCTGGCACAAGTCACGCACCGCGCACACACGGTAAACATCTCAATTTGTGAAGAAGTGCAAATCTTCTTTTGGAAAGTAGGCTTGTATGAGCCATGCCGACAGCAACTTGTAAACAGTGCACTCTCGTGCACACGTTTAATAGGCGTTCCCTCTCGGGAGCAGGCAGAGTGTTGCGCATGTGCATTTTTTCAAAAAGTACAGAGGGCGGTTCTTTTCTAAAATTCGGGAAAATCCTCCACAATACCTTTAAGGTCTCCTAACCTTGGTTGGGCTGAAAATTGCCCGAATGTTATTTTATTAAGCCCTTAACTACCCTGTGAATATGGCTCTATTTGGAACAAGAGCTTTTCTTCCAAATATGGTATGCTCATGAATATTTAGAATGAGCTGCGCGCTGATTGGTTTGAGCAAACTACATAGAAACACATGGGAGACTCGACAGCAGGTCTCATATTTCAGACACTGCAAAGTTATACATTGTATAATTTTTAGTATATATTATACATTGTATACTGAGACTTTTTTAAGCGAGAAATCAACTATATAAAGCTCAAATATGGGCCGTTTTACGAAAATGTATGGCTAATTGCAAATTTGGTAAGACTGTGTGTCGGAGTTCAGCGGCCGGTGCTTAGTGATGGTCAAATGAAGCTTCGCGAACCAGTGTCTTTATTTTCTGAGCTCACTAGTTCAAAGAAAAAGGTGAAATGAATGGCAATTCAATGGGTTTTCAAACCCTTTGTTGAACCGAGAGCACTATCTAGTGAGCTCAGAAAGTAAAGACACTGAATCGCGAAGCATCATTTGACTATCACTACCGGTGCTGCCTGTGTTGCTGCCTCACCGCCCGGCCTGCCTTCCTTCATAGCCTGCTATGAGGTACTTGGAGCTCCGTCACGGCTGGCAGCCCACAGCACTCCATACCCGCGCTAAGTCACAGTTTTTTGGGCTAATGGCCTACCAAACACCGCTGCCCTGACAGAGCTCCAGGGCCTGCAGCTCCCCTCTTCCAGCTAGCTAGCTAAATGGCTCGTGTGTGAGAGTGAGAGCGCGGTCAGCGAGGTTGTTACACCAACAATCTCTTACCACGTTTGGTAGGCCATTAGCCCAAAAAAGGGTGACTTTGCGCGGGTATGGAGTACTGTGGGCTGCCAGCCGTAACGGAGCTCAATCGAGCTCACAGCAGGCCGGGGTCTGTGAAGGAAGGCAGGCCAGACGGCGAGGCAACAACACAGGCAGCACCGGCCGCTGAACTCCGACACACAGTCGGACAAAATTTGCAATTAGTCATCCATTTTCGTAAAGCGGCCCATATTTGAGCTTTACATAGTTGATTTCTCGCATAAAAAAGTTTCAGAATTGAATTTTGTAATGGAATAGCAGAGATCTGCGCAACCTAGATTCAGAAGACTACCTGATCTCAGGTCAGTTGTGTAGCCTATGTAAATGTTGGGGCGTGACCGTTCTCTTAATACACCCATGGGCGTGACAAAGGTCCAGGTTTTGAGATGCTTACGTAAGCAACTAGCTTTGTTGAGATTCGCCCGTTTTCAGCGGCAGTTTCAAAATATGAGATTTTCATAGTAAAGGGGTGTCAATGGGATTTTGAGCTTCTATGTATGTCCTATTTACCCACCGAACTGTTGTTATTCAACTATGACAGGGTAAAATCGGTTTTGCATTATATCACCCCTTTAATAAATTATAACCAATATACAGCATTTGAATATGTACTTTTAAATATGTACATTTATTGCACATTTCATTAACAGAAGGAAGTGCACATCTTCTAGGTGAGAGAAGACTGCCTGCAGTAAAAGGTTTTTTAGAAAGTGACCATTATATTCTTCACTGAGAGTCTCTGGACATGGAAACAGGACTGACTATAATAGTACTATTGAAGGGAGAGGGGGCTATGTACAAAGGGTTATGTTGGTGCTATGTAGAAAGTGTCATGTTTACCTAACAAGTGTTCGGTATTGTTTTATGTTGTTAAGTGTTAGGGTTAGACCTCTGCAGGCTGCCGGGGGCAACTTGCCTGGGGCATCTTGGACCCCATTCATACCTGCTTGCTTGTTAAGGCTGGGTAAGGGTTAGGGAGTGTGCTGCATAGGCTGCTTTTATCATATCATGATTATATCATGTTGTTCAGGTCATGAAAATATTGTGCTAAATAGGGCTGTCCTCGACTAAAGATATTCTTAGTCGACTAACACTTATAGGATTTTGTCGACTAATCGATTAGTTGATTTAATTGACAGAGCTGTGCGCTTTGAGAGGTGGTTAAGACTAGAAAAGCACAATATAAATGTAGTTAATTAACCATCTGTAAAACTGAGTTTCTCCACATTAAATGTGCTCAGAAGTTTCCTGAAATAAATAATTAAGCATGAATAAGCATAAAAAATGACTAATCTACTAAAGAAATCTTAGTCCACTAAGACCAAAACGACCGATTAGTCGACTAATCGACTAAGAGGTGGCAGCCCTAGTGCTAAAGCGTTTTATAAAACCGTGAGAAGCTACAGATTGTTGCTTTTAGGGATGAATTGTATAGCGAGACGACTGAAGGAGACACACCTCTACTTACTAATTGTACCTGCTATTATGTCCATGGAAATTCTAAGAGATGCATTTTTCTACTGAATTGCATGAAAATGCAAGTAATACAATAGGATGACATCAATTGACAGTGTGAAACATTTTATGATTGCAAAGTAAACCCGTTTTTTACCCAGAGGGTTGTAGCAATGCAAAATCCAAGAAGAAATACATCATTCGTGGGGAACTCTAATCTCTGTTTTTTGTTTTTGACATCCAATCAAAATCTACAGCCATGTCCTGTTTTTATTTCACTATCGTCACCCATCCTCTTGGCTCCCGCCATTTCTAAATTCTTTGTGAGTCTGATCCAATCTGTACAGTAACCTTCATTATTAATTTCTCACACTGTACTTAGTACACAATGTACTAAGTAACACATACTGGTTACAAGTGCCTACCACCTTGTTGTCCTTCGAGGAACGGAATTTGTTGTTGAATTTTGTTTCCACTAATTTAAATGGTAACTACTGTTTTTTTCAACCTATTTTCCTATGTTTTTTTGTCTAAGTGACTGATGGGAACAACAATCTTTGACAGCGGCGAAACAAGCTTTATGGTAAGTTAATAGGGCAATTGTCCAGCTTGTATTTACCTTCACAAAAGTGCTCGTTTTGCCACTGACAGGCTCAGATTAATATTCTAAGAGTCTGACAACATTATGGAAAGGATCCCTTCATAGATAGACCTTTAAAACCTCTTTGAGACCGTTCTGTTTAACCAGAAACAGCTCTGAAATCTCTAGTGTAAACCCACCAGACTCCATGTAAATGAACAGTAATTTTAGCATCGTAAAATACACTTAATTCAAAGTTGACAGAAACAAAATAAAACTATGAAAAGCCGTTTTGGGTCGTCTTTCCAATTTTTCAACCATCACAACTCTAGTTTTGGTTGAAATTAACACATAGTTTACAGATTTACATGTGAAGTATGTATTGGCTCTATACACACTAAAAGTATTGCTTTTTTAAATGGAGTCTGGTGGGTTTAGCTAACGCAATTTTGCAAATGTTTTTATGTTTAAAAAAGGATCTTACTCTTTAACAGAAAGGTCAACCTCCTTAGAAATCCTTTCCATAATGTTGTCAGACACTTAGAATATTAATCTGAGCCTGTTAGTGGCAAAACAAGCACTTTTGTGAAGGTAAATGCAAGCTGGACAATTGCCCTATTAACTTACATTGTAGCTTGTTTTGCCGCTGCCAACTGCAGCGATCTTGCTTAATACTGGACCAATTTCAAAGATTGTTGTCCCAACTTAAACACAAAAACATAGGAAAATAGGGTCTAGGTTGAAAAAAAAACGGTAGAGTTTGTTAGATCAGCCTACTGTGTAGTATTAACAATTTCTATACAGGATTACTTTTTCAGCATGAAATTAAATAAATCAGAAATGAACTATAGTTATAAATCATATCCACATATATGCATAGCATCAGGCTATCAGTCATTTAATAAAATGAAACCTAACGCACAACTTTAGTTTAACCACAATTAAATTAATGTCAATGAATACCTGCTAATTATAAAACACAAATGTAAATTAAAGCTGCGAGCAGCGATGGACGTGCCCTCGCGCCTCTGCGCACGTCGGGGTTACCGGCGGACGCCGCTCCTTGCGACCGTGCATTTGCGCGGCACTCAGACACCACAAACCGTCACGAATGAAAAGGGAACTCCCCGCCGAGTTCAATGACACCTCACACAAGACTCTACCTTAAACGGTTCATATGTTATGAAAGGGGGCGTGGCCTGAGTAAGTGGGCGTGGACATATTATAGGAGTCGGCTCAGTATCACATGTAGACCACACATTCTAAGTTTCATGTAAATCGGATGATGTTTGTCATATAAGGCGCATTTCCTGTTGCCAACGGGGGGCGCTATGACCAAAAGTCAATTTTGGCCTGTAGGTGTCCTCAGGCCTGGACCCTTGTCCATCGTGAGAAATTTCGGGCAGATACGACAACGTACACTCAAGTTACAACAACTTCTTTGGTCATCGCTAAACACTCAAAATGGCCGCCACGCCACGCCCACACCGTGTGACGAAAAGTTTTTCTTTTAACAACTTTTCATCGTTAAGATGTTGGGATGGTACAGACCAAGTTTGAAGTCCATCGGATGAAATCTCTAGGAGGAGTTCGTTAAAGTATAGCACCTTGACTTTTAGGCCTACTTCCTGTTGCCACTAGGGGGCGCTATGACTTTAAGTAAATATCGGCCTTTATTTGTCCTCAGGGTTGGACTCTTATGAATCCTGAAAAGTTTCGAGGTAATCGGACAACGTACACTCGAATTACACCCACTTCCTGTTTCGGCGGCGAAACACACAAAATGGCCGCCCCGCCACGGCCACGCCCTATGACGAAAAGTTTTTCTTTTAACAAATTTTCATCTTTAACATCTTAAGATGGCACAGACCGAGTTTGAAGTTGATCGGATGAAATCTCTAGGAGGAGTTCGTTAAAGTACAACATGTGGAAATGGCCAAAATCGCACTAATTTCGAACTTTGAAATCAAAATGGCGGACTTCCTGTTGGGTTTAGGGTATGGCTCTAATGAAGTTTTTTGTACATCTTGACATGTTACATATGTGTACCAAGGTTCGTGAGTCTACGTTAAACGCACTGGAGGGGCTCAATTTTCTTAACTTTGTAGGGGGCGCTAGCGAGCCATTTTTGTGCGCCTATTCCCGAAACCCTAAAAATACGTAAATGTTCACCAGACTTGATGCGACCGCCAAATTTGGTGAGTTTTTGAATATATTAAGCCCCTCAAAAAGCCAATTCATTTGACGGGAAAATAATAGAAAGAAAGAAGAAAGAAGAATTCCTTCAGTTTCAATAGGGCCTTCGCCGCTGTCGGCGCTCGGGCCCTAATTAAAGCTGCGAGCAGCGATGGACGGGCCCTCGCGCCTCTGTGCGCGTTGGGGTTACCGGCGGACACCGCATTTGCGACCATGCATTTGCGCGGCACTCAGACGCCGCAAACCGTCACCAATGAAAAGGGAACTCCCCGCCGAGTTCAACGATAGCTCACAAAAGATTCTACGTCATACGGTTCATTACCTGTGAAAGGGGGCGTGGCTAAAGCACAGGGGGCGGGTCCAACCATCACCAATTAAAAATGAAGCCTCTGCTGAGATGAACGATACATCACACAAGACTCTACCTTAAATGGGTCAGCATGTATGAAAGGGGGCGTGGCTTGAACATAGGGGGCGGGCCAAACCAACACCAATCAAGAAGGAAGTCTCTGCTGAGTTCAATGATACCTCACACAAGGGTGTACCTTAAACGGTTCAAATGTTATGAAAGGGGGCGTGGCTTAAGCATAGGGGGCGGGCCAAACCATCACCAATCAAGAAGGAACTCTCTGCTGAGTTCAATGACACCTCACACAAGACTCTACCTTAAACGGTTCAAATGTTATGAAAGGGGGCGTGGCCTGAGTAAGTGGGCGTGTTTATATCATAGGGGGTGGCTCAGTATCACATGTAGACCACACATTCTGCTTTTCATGCAAATCGGATTATGTTTGTCATATAAGGCAGATTTGCTGTTGCCAGCGGGGAGCGCTATGACCAAAAGTCAATTTTGGCCTGTAGGTGTCCTCAGGCCTGGACCCTTGTCCATCCTGAGAAATTTCGGGCAGATACGACAACGTACACTCAAGTTACAACAACTTCTTTGTTCATCGCTAGACACTCAAAATGGCCGCCACGCCACGCCCACACCGTCTGACGAAAAGTTTTTCTTTTAACAACTTTTCATCGTTAAGATGTTGGGATGGTACAGACCAAGTTTGAAGTCCATCGGATGAAATCTCTAGGAGGAGTTCGTTAAAGTATAGCACCTTCACTTTTAGGCCTACTTCCTGTTGTATTTGTCCTCAGGGTTGGACTCTTATGAATCCTGAAAAGTTTCGAGGTAATCGGACAACGTACACTCGAGTTACACCCACTTCCTGTTTCGGCGGCGAAACACACAAAATGGCCGCCCCGCCACGGCCACGCCCTATGACGAAAAGTTTTTCTTTTAACAACTTTTCATCTTTAACATCTTAAGATGGCACAGACCGAGTTTGAAGTTGATCGGATGAAATCTCTAGGAGGAGTTCGTTAAAGTACGACACGTGGAAATGGCCAAAATCGCACTAATTTTGAACTTTGAAATCAAAATGGCGGACTTCCTGTTGGGTTTAGGGTATGGCTCTAATGAAGTTTTTTGTACGTCTTCACATGATACATATGTGTACCAAGTTTCGTGAGTCTACGTTAAACGCACTGCAGGGGCTCAATTTTCTTAACTTTCTAGGGGGGCGCTAGCGAGCCATTTTTGTGCGCCTATTCCCGAAACCCTTAAAATACGTAAATGTTCACCAGACTTGATGCGACCGCCAAATTTGGTGAGTTTTTGTATATGTTAAGGCCCCTCAAAAAGCCAATTCATTTGACGGGAAAAAAGAATAGAAAGAAAGAATTAAAGCTGCGAGCAGCGATGGATCGGGCCCCTCGCGCCTCTGCGCACATCGGGGTTACCGACGGACGCCGCTCCTTGCGACCGTGCATTCGCGCGGCACTCAGACGCCACAAACCGTCACCAAAGAAAAGGGAACTCCCCTGCCGAGTTCAACGATACCTCACACAAGACTCTACTTCATACGGTTCATTAGCTGTGAAAGGGGTGCGTGGCTAAAGCATAGGGGGCGGGTCCAACCATCACCAATTGAAAAATGAAGCCTCTGCTGAGATGAATGATACCTCACACAAGACTCTACCTTAAATGGGTCAGCATGTATGAAAGGGGGCGTGGCTTAAACATAGGGGGACGGGCCAAACCATCACCAATGAAGAAGGAAGTCTCTGCTGAGTTCAATGATACCTCACACAAGTGTTTACATCAATCGGGCCATTAGTAATGAAAGGGGGCGTGGCTTGAACATAGGGGGGCGGGCCAAACCCATCACCAATCAAGAAGGAAGTCTCTGCTGAGTTCAATGATACCTCACACAAGGGTATACCTTAAATGGTTCAAATGTTATGAAGGGGGCGTGGCTTATGCATAGGGGGCGAGCCAAACCATCACTTATAAAAGGAACTCTCTGCTGAGTTCAGTGACACCTCACACGAGTCTCTATCTTAAACGGTTCAAATGTTATGAAAGGGGGCGTGGCCTGAGTAATTGGGCGTGGTCATATTATAGGGGGCGGCTCAGTATCACAGGTAGACCACACATTCTAAGTTTCATGTAAATCGGATGATGTTTGTCATATAAGGCAGATTTCCTGTGGCCACGGGGGCGCTATGACCAAAAAGTCAATTGTGGCCTGTAGGGGTCCTCAGGCCTGGACCTTGTAAATCGTGAGAAATTTCGGGCAGATACGACAACGTACACTCAAGTTACAGCAACTTCTTTGTTCATCGCTAAACACTCAAAAATGGCCGCCACGCCACTCCCACACCGTCTGACGAGAAAGTTTTTTTTAATAACTTTTCATCGTTAAGAGTGTTGGGATGGTACAGACCAAGTTTGAAGTCCATCGGATGAAATCTCTAGGAGGAGTTCGTTAAAGTATAGCACCTTGACTTTTTAGGCCTACTTCCTGTTGCCACTAGGGGGCGCTATGACTTTAAGTAAATATCGACCTTTATTTGTCCTCAGGGTTGGACTCTTATGAATCCTGAAAAGTTTCGAGGGTAATCGGACAACATACACTCGAGTTACACCCACTTCCTGTTTCGGCGGCGAAACACACAAAACGACTGCCCCGCCACGGCTACGCCCTATGACGAAAAGTTTTTTCTTTTAACAACTTTTCATCTTTAACATCTTAAGATGGCACAGACCAAGTTTGAAGTTGATCGGATGAAATTTCTAGGAGGAGTTCGTTAAAGTACGACATGTGGAAATGGCCAAATCGCACTAATTTCGAACTTTGAAATCAAAATGGCGGACTTCCTGTTGGGTTCAGGGTATGGCTCTAATGAAGTTTTTTGTACATCTTGACATGTTACATAGGTGTACCAAGTTTCGTGAGTCTACGTTAAACGCACTGGAGGGGCTCAATTTTCTTAACTTTCTAGGGGGCGCTAGCGAGCCATTTTTGTGCGCCTATTCCCGAAACCCTTAAAATACGTAAATTTTCAACAGACTTGATGCGACCGCCAAATTTGGTGAGTTTTTGAATATGTTAAGCCCCTCAAAAAGCCAATTCATTTGACGGGAAAATAATAGAAAGAAAGAAGAAAGAAGAATTCCTTCAGTTTCAATAGGGCCTGCCGCTGTCGGCGCTCGGGTCCCTAATTAAAGCTGCGAGCAGCGATGGACGGGCCCTCGCGCCTCTGTGCGCGTTGGGGTTACCGGGCGGACACCGCTCCTTGCGACCGTGCATTTGCGCGGCACTCAGACGCCGCAAACCGTCACCAATGAAAAGGGAACTCCCCGCCGAGTTCAACGATAGCTCACACAAGACTCTACGTCATACGGTTCATTAGCTGTGAAAGGGGGGCGTGGCTAAAGCATAGGGGGGCGGGTCCAAACCATCACCAATTAATAAGGAAGTCTCTGCTGAGTTCAATAATACCTCACACAAGACTCTACCTTAAATGGGTCAGCATGTATGAAAGGGGGCGTGGCTTAAACATAGGGGGCGGGCCAAACCATCACCAATGAAGAAGGAATTCTCTGTTGAGTTCAATGATACCTCACACAAGGGTGTACCTTAAACGGTTCAAATGTTATGAAAGGGGGCGTGGCTTATGCATATGGGGCGGGCCAAACCATGACCAATCAAAAAAGGAAGTCTCTACTGAGTTCAATGACACCTCACACAAGACTCTACCTTAAATGGTTCAAATGTTATGAAAGGGGACTTGGCCTGAGTAAGTGGGCGTGGTTTATATCATAGGGGGTCGGCTCAGTATCACATGTAGACCACACATTCTGAGTTTTCATGCAAATCGGATTATGTTTGTCATATAAGGCAGATTTGCTGTTGCCAGCGGGGGGCGCTATGACCAAAAGTCAATTTTGGCCTGTAGGTGTCCTCAGGCCTGGACCCTTGTCCATCCTGAGAAATTTCGGGCAGATACGACAACGTACACTCAAGTTACAACAACTTCTTTGTTCATCGCTAGACACTCAAAATGGCCGCCACGCCACGCCCACACCGTGTGACGAAAAGTTTTTCTTTTAATAACTTTTCATCGTTAAGATGTTGGGATGGTACAGACCAAGTTTGAAGTCCATCGGATGAAATCTCTAGGAGGAGTTCGTTAAAGTATAGCACCTTGACTTTTAGGCCTACTTCCTGTTGCCACTAGGGGGCGCTATGACTTTAAGTAAATATCGGCCTTTATTTGTCCTCAGGGTTGGACTCTTATGAATCCTGAAAAGTTTCGAGGTAATCGGACAACGTACACTCGAGTTACACCCACTTCCTGTTTCGGCGGCGAAACACACAAAATGGCCGCCCCGCCACGGCCACGCCCTATGACGAAAAGTTTTTCTTTTAACAACTTTCTCATCTTTAACATCTTAAGATGGCACGGACCGAGTTTGAAGTTGATCGGATGAAATCTCTAGGAGGAGTTCGTTAAAGTACGACATGTGGAAATGGCCAAAATCGCACTAATTTTCGAACTTTGAAATCAAAATGGCGGACTTCCTGTTGGGTTTAGGGTATGGCTCTAATGAAGTTTTTTGTACATCTTGACATGTTACATATGTGTACCAAGTGTCGTGAGTCTACGTTAAACGCACTGCAGGGGCTCAATTTTCTTAACTTTCTAGGGGGCGCTAGCGAGCCATTTTTGTGCGCCTATTCCCGAAACCCTTAAAATACGTAAATTTTCACCAGACTTGATGCGACCGCCAAATTTGGTGAGTTTTTGAATATGTTAAGGCCCCTCAAAAAGCCAATTCATTTGACGGGAAAAAAAGAATAGAAAGAAAGAATTAAAGTCTGCAGTAGCAGCCGCTATCGGCGCCGGGCCCCTACTAGCGCGAGCAGCGATGGACGTCGCGCTCGCGCGTGTGCTACCGGCGGACGCCGCTCCTTGCGACCGTGCATTTGCGCGGCACTCAGACGCCGCAAACCGTCACCAATGAAAAGGGAACTCCCCGCCGAGTTCAACGATACCTCACACAAGACTCTACGTCATACGGTTCATTAGCTGTGAAAGGGGGCGTGGCTAAAGCATAGGGGGCGGGTTCAACAATCACCAATTAAAAATGAAGCCTCTGCTCAGATGAATGATACCTCACACAAGACTCTACCTTAAATGGGTCAGCATGTATGAAAGGGGGCATGGCTTAAACATAGGGGGCGGGCCAAACCATCACCAATGAAGAAGGAAGTCTCTGCTGAGTTGAATGATACCTCACACAAGGGTTTACATTAAACGGGTCATTAGTTATAAAAGGGGGCGTGGCCTAAACATAGGGGGTGGGCCAAACCAGCACCAATGAAGAAGGAAGTCTCTGCTGAGTTCAATGACACCTCACACAAGGGTGTACCTTAAACGGTTCAAATGTTATGAAAGGGGGCGTGGCTTATGCATATGGGGCGGGCCAAACCATCACCAATCAAGAAGGAAGTCTCTGCTGAGTTCAATGACACCTCACACAAGACTCTACCTTAAACGGTTCAAATGTTATGAAAGGGGGCGTGGCCTGAGTAAGTGGGCGTGTTTATATCATAGGGGGTGGCTCAGTATCACATGTAGACCACACATTCTGCTTTTCATGCAAATCGGATTATGTTTGTCATATAAGGCAGATTTGCTGTTGCCAGCGGGGAGCGCTATGACCAAAAGTCAATTTTGGCCTGTAGGTGTCCTCAGGCCTGGACCCTTGTCCATCCTGAGAAATTTCGGGCAGATACGACAACGTACACTCAAGTTACAACAACTTCTTTGTTCATCGCTAGACACTCAAAATGGCCGCCACGCCACGCCCACACCGTCTGACGAAAAGTTTTTCTTTTAACAACTTTTCATCGTTAAGATGTTGGGATGGTACAGACCAAGTTTGAAGTCCATCGGATGAAATCTCTAGGAGGAGTTCGTTAAAGTATAGCACCTTCACTTTTAGGCCTACTTCCTGTTGTATTTGTCCTCAGGGTTGGACTCTTATGAATCCTGAAAAGTTTCGAGGTAATCGGACAACGTACACTCGAGTTACACCCACTTCCTGTTTCGGCGGCGAAACACACAAAATGGCCGCCCCGCCACGGCCACGCCCTATGACGAAAAGTTTTTCTTTTAACAACTTTTCATCTTTAACATCTTAAGATGGCACAGACCGAGTTTGAAGTTGATCGGATGAAATCTCTAGGAGGAGTTCGTTAAAGTACGACACGTGGAAATGGCCAAAATCGCACTAATTTTGAACTTTGAAATCAAAATGGCGGACTTCCTGTTGGGTTTAGGGTATGGCTCTAATGAAGTTTTTTGTACGTCTTCACATGATACATATGTGTACCAAGTTTCGTGAGTCTACGTTAAACGCACTGCAGGGGCTCAATTTTCTTAACTTTCTAGGGGGCGCTAGCGAGCCATTTTTGTGCGCCTATTCCCGAAACCCTTAAAATACGTAAATGTTCACCAGACTTGATGCGACCGCCAAATTTGGTGAGTTTTTGTATATGTTAAGGCCCTCAAAAAGCCAATTCATTTGACGGGAAAAAGAATAGAAAGAAAGAATTAAAGCTGCGAGCAGCGATGGACGGGCCCTCGCGCCTCTGCGCACATCGGGGTTACCGACGGACGCCGCTCCTTGCGACCGTGCATTCGCGCGGCACTCAGACGCCACAAACCGTCACCAAAGAAAAGGGAACTCCCCGCCGAGTTCAACGATACCTCACACAAGACTCTACTTCATACGGTTCATTAGCTGTGAAAGGGTGCGTGGCTAAAGCATAGGGGGCGGGTCCAACCATCGCCAATTGAAAATGAAGCCTCTGCTGAGATGAATGATACCTCACACAAGACTCTACCTTAAATGGGTCAGCATGTATGAAAGGGGGCGTGGCTTAAACATAGGGGACGGGCCAAACCATCACCAATGAAGAAGGAAGTCTCTGCTGAGTTCAATGATACCTCACACAAGTGTTTACATCAATCGGGCCATTAGTAATGAAAGGGGGCGTGGCTTGAACATAGGGGGCGGGCCAAACCCTCACCAATCAAGAAGGAAGTCTCTGCTGAGTTCAATGATACCTCACACAAGGGTATACCTTAAATGGTTCAAATGTTATGAAGGGGGCGTGGCTTATGCATAGGGGGCGAGCCAAACCATCACTTATAAAAAAGGAACTCTCTGCTGAGTTCAGTGACACCTCACACGAGTCTCTATCTTAAACGGTTCAAATGTTATGAAAGGGGGCGTGGCCTGAGTAATTGGGCGTGGTCATATTATAGGGGGCGGCTCAGTATCACAGGTAGACCACACATTCTAAGTTTCATGTAAATCGGATGATGTTTGTCATATAAGGCAGATTTCCTGTGGCCACGGGGGGCGCTATGACCAAAAGTCAATTGTGGCCTGTAGGGGTCCTCAGGCCTGGACCTTTGTAAATCGTGAGAAATTTCGGGCAGATACGACAACGTACACTCAAGTTACAGCAACTTCTTTGTTCATCGCTAAACACTCAAAATGGCCGCCACGCCACTCCCACACCGTCTGACGAAAAGTTTTTTTTTAATAACTTTTCATCGTTAAGGTGTTGGGATGGTACAGACCAAGTTTGAAGTCCATCGGATGAAATCTCTAGGAGGAGTTCGTTAAAGTATAGCACCTTGACTTTTAGGCCTACTTCCTGTTGCCACTAGGGGGCGCTATGACTTTAAGTAAATATCGACCTTTATTTGTCCTCAGGGTTGGACTCTTATGAATCCTGAAAAGTTTCGAGGTAATCGGACAACATACACTCGAGTTACACCCACTTCCTGTTTCGGCGGCGAAACACACAAAACGACTGCCCCGCCACGGCTACGCCCTATGACGAAAAGTTTTTCTTTTAACAACTTTTCATCTTTAACATCTTAAGATGGCACAGACCAAGTTTGAAGTTGATCGGATGAAATTTCTAGGAGGAGTTCGTTAAAGTACGACATGTGGAAATGGCCAAAATCGCACTAATTTCGAACTTTGAAATCAAAATGGCGGACTTCCTGTTGGGTTTTGGGTATGGCTCTAATGAAGTTTTTTGTACATCTTGACATGTTACATAGGTGTACCAAGTTTCGTGAGTCTACGTTAAACGCACTGGAGGGGCTCAATTTTCTTAACTTTCTAGGGGGCGCTAGCAAGCCATTTTTGTGCGCCTATTCCCGAAACCCTTAAAATACGTAATTTTCACCAGACTTGATGCGACCGCCAAATTTGGTGAGGTTTTGAATATATTAAGCCCCTCAAAAAGCCAATTCATTTGACGGGAAAATAATAGAAGAAAGAAAGAAAGAAGAAAGAATAATTCCTTCAGTTTCAATAGGGCCTTAGCCGCTGTCGGCGCTCGGGCCCTAATGAATAGAATCGGTAGCAAACTGGAGTTGCTGCAGCTAATGCTCATAGCTCCCATTTAGCTAAAATGGCAGTTTTGGGGGCATATATTAAAGAGTGCCTTTGTGCCTCTTAACAGACATAAAATGCAGTTAAAGCTGCAAGCAGCGTTGGACGGGCCCTCGCGCCTCTGCGCACGTCGGGGTAACTGGCGGACGCCGCTCCTTGTGACCGTGCGTTTGCGCGGCCCTCAGACACTGCAAATCATCAGCAATGAAAAGGGAACTCCCTTCTGAGCTCAATGATACCTCACACAAGAATCTACCTTAAACGGTTAAAATGTTATGAAAGGGGGCGTGACTTAAGCATAGGGGCGGGCCAAACTATCAACAATGAAGTCCCCTTCCATAACTGGTGACCCTTTTAAGGTAGTCTTATGTGAGGTATCAATGAACTCAGCAGAGACTTCCTTTTTCATTGGTGATGGTTTGGCCCGCCCCCCCGATGCTTAAGCCACGCCCCTTTCATAACTGGTGACCCGTTTAAGGTAGAGTTTTGTGTGAGATATCATTGAACTCAGCAGAGAGTTTGTTTTTGATTGGTGATGGTTTGACTCGTCCCCGATGATGTAGCCACGCCCCCTTTTTTATAACTTATGACACGTTTCATGTAGACGCTTGTGTGAGGTATCATTGAACTCAGCAGAGAGTTCCTTATTCATTGGTGATGGTTTGGCCCGCCCCCTATGCTTAAGCTACGCCCCCTTTCATAACTGGTGTCCCGTTTAAGGTAGAGTCTTGTGTAGGTATCATTGAACTCAGCAGGTAGTTCCCTTTTCATTGGTGACGATTTGCAGTGTCTGAGTCGCAAATGCACGGTCACAAGGAGCGTCGTCCGCCAGTAACCCTGACGTGCGAGGGCCCGTCCAATGCTGCTTGCAGCTTTAATTATTATTATTATTATAACAAGATGCATTTTCAACTCAGACATCCTGCCGCTAGCTCGCCCTGCTAGCTGCATCATCTATTGTGTGTGACATTGATCTGGCGTTGGTGAGTAGGAGTCTTGGCTGTGGCGATCTGTTACTGGTTCGGCCGACAACAATCCAACAAGCGCCCGCTGGTCTGGTGGATGTCCTCCAGAGGACCGGTCATGCCTTTGCAGCGAAAAACTGTAATTTATTTCCCCCTCAAAAATAGGTAATTGAGCACTGTAGTGATTATGACCATATCGGTGACTATGTAACTACATGGAAACGGACCAGATTATGTCTGTGGCTTGAACAGTGATAGCAGAGAAGGCTAGCTGTAGTCTCACGCTGAAGTCCCATGGGAATTCAGTTGTAGCAGGAAAAGGTAGTGTGCAGATCGGAGCGTAGTGTGTGAAGAGTGAAGATCGGAGGTGTTCACAAGGGAAGAAGCTTGGAGTAAGAATAACTGTCCTCTGGAGGACATAGCCAGAACAGTGGGTGCTCGGTGGAGTGTTGTCGGCCCCGGCAGGTGACTAAGGGGGGGAGAAGCAAGGATGCCAGGCAGGCCTGCTAGCCCAGCTAAGGGAACTATCACACAGATCGCCAAGCCTCCTACTCACCAACGCCAGATCGATCACACACAAAATGGATGAGCTACAACTACACACGGAACTGCTGCGTGCTGAGTATCACCGAAGCCTGGCTGACGGCCAGACGGCAGCTAGCAGGGCGAGCTAGCTACTGGCAGGATGTCTGAGTTGAAAACGCATCTTGTTGTCACGTAAGGGCCCTGTTCATGTTGTACAGATATTTGAATTGTATTTTGTGTCTGTTAAGAGGCACAAGGGCACTCTTTAGATTATGTCCCCACAACTGCCGTTTGAGCTAAGTTGGAGCTCTGCATGTAGCTGCAGCAGCTCCGTGTTACTAGCACCAATTCGGCTCATTTTTTTTCTTCTACCTTTAACTGTGCTCGTTAAATTGGCGTCTTCTCCACATGGATGTAGCAGAAGCAAAGTATTAACAAGTATTAACGATCTAAATTTATAAATGTTTTATTTTATATTACACTAAACTAATGATAAAATAACAAATTATAACATTACTAATAATGAGTAAACATAAATCATCATTTCATTTGTTAACAGTAAAATGCTACAAACTAAAGTTTAATTAACTATCAATTTATAATTTATTAGTGATGATTATCATAAAGTGTTAGCATCCAGTCTTGTGCCAACGCTCTGACATGCAAAAACCCTAACGTTCGTGTCCTGATAACCGTTTTCTAAACAGTTATTTATTTTAGGGAAACTCACAAACAACAAGAATCAGTCTCTCATTCATTGATTTGCACTGCGCCGATAGCTTGCATAGGGAAAAGTTAAACACAATTGAACTCTTACAGACGAGCACGACCGCAACCGTTTTAAGAGATTGCGCCCACTTGTAGCTCCACCTGTCAAATTGCCCGTGCCCCCCTACCTGCCCACTCGCCTCTCATTGAAAATTAATTACCAGGCACATCAATCGCTTCCCTCTGAAAAGACCTTAATGGAGGCTCGTCCTGTTTTGCAGGGATACATCTGCAGCAGTGATAAGCCATTCTCCCAGCAGCAGCTACGACACAGTGGAGGCTCGAATTCAGAAGGAAGAAGAGGAGATTCTCATGGCCAATCGGCGCTGTCTGGACATGGAAAGCAGGTAAAGCACTTTCCACATACTGTACATGCAGCCTCGCTGAGACCTGGGCATATTAATATAAATGCATGGAGTCAAATAACAGCTTGGTAAATATTACTTTAACCTGGGAAGGTTATCATGTGAGATAAATATATATATATATATATATATATATATATATATATATATATATATATATATATATATATATATATATACACATCTTTTTTTTTCAGTGATTTGTTTTTCAGATAACACGTGTGTGTGTGTGTGTGTGTGTGTGTGCGTGCGTGCGTCTGTGTGTGTGTGGATGTGTGTGTGTGTGTCTGTGTGTGTGCATGATCAATCTGGGACAAAGAAGGATGGATGGATGGGGGTGATGGTGATGGGCTTGAGGGGAATCAGTGGAGAGAAAATATATGTACATCAAAAATAGTAATAACACTAAATAGGAGTCAGGAGGAGAGCCGCCCCATCCACTGGCAGTGAAGTAGGATCGGGGCATCGTCAGGGACTCCGGAGAGGGTCAGCAGGGTTGGTCCAGCTGGGTCTACTGGATTATTAGGGCCCGAGCGCCGACAGCGGCGAAGGCCCTATTGAAACTGAAGGAATTATTAGGGCCCGAGCGCCGACAGCGGCGAAGGCCCTATTGAAACTGAAGGAATTATTAGGGCCCGACAGCGGCGAAGGCCCTATGGAAACTGAAGAAATTATTAGGGCCCGAGCGCCGACAGCGGTGAAGGCCCTATTGAAACTGAAGGAATTATTCTTTCTTCTATTATTATTTTCCCGTCAAATTAATTGGTTTTTGAGGGGCTTAATATATTCAAAAACTCACCAAATTTGGCGGTCGCATCAAGTCTGGTGAAAATGTAAGTATTTTAAGGGTTTCGGGAATAGGTGCACAAAAATGGCTCGCTAGCGCCCCCTAGAAAGTTAAGAAAATTGAGCCCCTGCAGTGCGTTTAACGTAGTCTAACGAAACTTGGTACACATATGTATAATGTCAAGATGTACAAAAAACTTCATTAGAGCCATACCCTAAACCCAACAGGAAGTCTGCCATTTTGATTTCGAAGTTCGAAATTAGTGCGATTTTGGCCATTTCCACATGTTGTACTTTAACGAACTCCTCCTAGAGATTTCATCCGATCAACTTCAAACTCGGTCTGGGCCATCTTAAGATGTTAAAGATGAAAGTTGTTAAAAGAAAAACTTTTCGTCATAGGGCGTGGCCGTGGCGGGGCGGCCATTTTGTGCGTTTCGCCGCCGAAACAGGAAGTGGGTGTAACTCGAGTGTACGTTGTCCGATTACCTCGAAACATTTCAGGATTCATAAGAGTCCAATCCTGAGGACAAATAAAGGCTGATATTTACTTAAAGTCATAGCGCCCCCTAGTGGCAACAGGAAGTAGGCCTAAAAGTCAGGGTGCTGAACTTTAACGAACTCCTCCTGGAGATTTCATCCGATGGACTTCAAACTTGGTCTGTACCATCCCAACACCTTAACGATGAAAGGTTATTAAAAGAAAAACTTTTCGTCAGACGGTGTGGGCGTGGCATGGTGGCCATTTTGAGTGTTTAGCGATGAACAAAGAAGTTGTTGTAACTTGAGTGTACGTTGTCGTATCTGCCCGAAATTTCTCACGATTGACAAGGGTCCGGGCCTGAGGACACTTACAGGCCAAAATTGACTTTTGGTCATAGCGCCCCCCGCTGGCAACATGAAATGTGCCTTATATGACAAACATCATGCGATTTGCATGAAACTCAGAATGTGTGGTCTATGTGTGATACTGAGCCGGCCCCTTTAATATGACCACACCCACTTACTCAGGCCACGCCCCGTTTCATAACATTTGAACCGTTTAAGGTAGAGTCTTGTGTGAGGTGTCATTGAACTCAGCAGAGAGTTCCTTCTTTATTGGTGATGGTTTGGCCCGATCCCTATGCATAAGCCACGCCTCTTTCATAACATTTGAACCGTTTAAGGTATACCCTTGTGTGAGGTATCATTGAACTCAGCAGAGACTTCCTTCTTCATTGGTGATGGTTTGGCCCGCCCCCTATGTTTAAGCCACGCCCCTTTCACAGCTAATGAACCGTATGACGTAGAGTCTTGTGTGAGGTATCATTCATCTCAGCAGAGGCTTCATTTTTAATTGGTGATGGTTGGACCCGGCCCCTATGCTTTAGCCACGCCCCTTTCACAGCTAATGAACCGTATGACGTAGAGTCTTGTGTGAGGTATTGTTGAACTCGGCGGGGAGTTCCCTTTTCATTGGTGACGGTTTGCGGCATCTGAGTGCCGCGCAAATGCACGGTCGCAAGGAGCGGCGTCCGCCGGTAACCCCAACGCGCACAGAGGCGCGAAGGTCCGTCCATCGCTGCTCGCAGCTTTAATTATTATTTATTTCTCCCTGCTGATCCAAATGAAGTTTAATTTGTCTTTATTTATTTTTTTGTTCTTTTTTGTCAAAAAAAAAAAAAGATATATATGTGTGTGTTTATATATATTTACAGTACAGGCCAACAGTTTGGACACACCTTCTCATTCAATGCGTTTTCTTTATTTTCATGACTATTTACATTGTAGATTCTCACTGAAGGCATCAAAACTATGAATGGACACATGGAATTATGTACTTAACAAAAAAGTGTGAAATAACAAAGTAGCCACCCTTTGCTCTGATTACTGCTTTGCACACTCTTGGCATTCTCTTGATGAGCTTCAAGAGGTAGTCACCTGAAATGTTTTTCCATTTCCAACAGTCTTGAAGGAGTTCCCAGAGATGCTTAGCACTTGTTGCCCCTTTTGCCTTCACTCTGCGGTCCAGTTCACCCCAAACCATCTTGATTGGGTTCAGATCCGGTGACTGTGGAGGCCAGGTCATCTGGCGCATCACTCCATCACTTTCCTTATTGGTCAAATAGCCCTTACACAGCCTGGAGGTGTGTTTGGGGTCATTGTCCTGTTGAAAAATAAATGATGGTCCAACTAAACGCAACCGGATGGGATGGCATGTCGCTGCAGGATGCTTTGGTAGCCATGCTGGTTCAGTATGCCTTCAATTTTCAATAAATCCCCAACAGTGTCACCAGCAAAGCACCCCCACACCATCACACCTCCTCCTCCATGCTTCACGTTGGGAACCAGGCATGTAGAATCCATCCATTCACCTTTTCTGCGTTGCACAAAGACACAGCGGTTGGAACCAAAGATCTCAAATTTTGACTCATCAGACCAAAGCACAGATTTCCACTGGTCTAATGTCCATTTCTTGTGTTTCTTGACCCAAACAAATCTCTTCTGCTTGTTGCCTCTCCTTAGCAGTGGTTTCCTAGCAGCTATTTGACCATGAAGGCCTGATTCGCGCAGTCTCCTCTTAACAGTTGTTCTAGAGATGTGTCTGCTGTTGGAACTGTGTGTGGCATTCATCTGGTCTCTAATCTGAGCTGCTGTTAACTTGCGGATTTCTGAGGCTGGTGACTCGGATGAACTTATCCTCAGCTGCAGAGGTGACTCTTGGTCTTCCTTTCCTGGTGCAGTCCTCATGTGAGCCAGTTTTGTTGTAGTGCTTGATGGTTTTTGCGACTGCACTTGGGGACACATTCAAAGTTTTCGTAATTTTCTGGACTTGTAATGATGGCCACTCGTTTCTCTTTACTTAGCTGATTGGTTCTTGCCATAATATGAATTCGAACAGTTGTCCAATAGGGCTGTTGGCTGTGTATCAACCTGACTTCTGCACAACACAACTTATGGTCCCAACCCCATTAATAAGGGAAAAAAATCCACTAATTAACCCTGATAAGGCACACCTGTGAAGTGAAAACCATTTCAGGTGACTACCTCATGAAGCTCATTGAGAGAACACCAAGGGTTTGCAGCTCTATCAAAAAAGCAAAGGGTGGCTACTTTGAGGAATCTAAAATATAAGACATGTTTTCAGTTATTTCACACTTTTTTGTTAAGTACATAATTCCATAGGTGTTCATTCATAGTTTGGATGCCTTCAGGGAAGAAAAGATAAGTAAATTATGAAGTAAAACATTGCTACAATTAAAAAAAGGTATGCGGGTTGTTGGTGTTTATGTAGAGTATAGTGGCTGTATTACAGGAAAGGAATTATTGGTCCAGTTGATTGATGATATTTCTACTAGGTGGAAAAAACATTGTCGTTAACTGAAATAAAAAAAAAAAACGAGGCATTACAAAAAAACGATAACTAAACTAAAACTTTAATGTCTGTTTGCAAAATTAACTAAAATAAAATAAAATTATCGAGTAAATTTCCTTAGTTTTCGTCTTTGTCAATGTCTTTCACCGAGCAAATAACGTTCAGAGTTGACATTTCCGACCATAGACATGTTTTATTCAGTCTATGCCGTAGACAAATAGTTTCTGACTGGGAACCCAGAAATTCCGACATTCCATGTCAAATTGAACACAACACGTCCGTAGCCCTCGCCCATGCCCCTCGCCTGGCATCATAGCGCTACCGAAATCGGAAAAAAGCGGCAGAGTCCTATTTGAGGAGGCTAACCTAGCTTACCTTAACAAGCAGTGACAAGGCAAGGAGAACGCAAAGCCCCCTTCCCCTGAAACAGAAGCTAACTCCGGGCCGGTACACGGCATGGATGTATGGGGCCAGGGCCAGGCAGCATGACGGAGACAACCGCAGGACAGAGAACACTACAGGCGGGCTTTCACCGGCGACCCGACAGCTGCTGGTTAGTAAATACGAATGGACACTAAAAGCTTGAGGAAGCGTGCTGTGGGTTAATATGTGTGTTGATTCCTAGGATGTCTAGCTAACAACTGTGTGAGTCGACTGACTTCAAAAAAGTTTGCAACTTTACTCGAACCAAAGTTCAAAACACCTGTTGATGTATGTCTTCTTTAGTCTGTTGGCTATTTAGGTTTTTTCCTGGAACACATTTTGCACTTACTGCTGCGTCTTGTGTAGACTGTTTACATTTTGTGGTCATCATCATATGTACATTTTATGTACTGGTGTTATTGGTGAATACTAATATATTATTACACAATACTTTACCTTTTTGAATCTTGCCCCCGACAAATAACCCATATTAAAATAAAAAAGACTAAAACTAATGAAAACTAAACTAAAACTAAGCATTTAAAAAAAATAAAAAATAAACTAAACTAAACTAGCAAACCCGCTTTAAAAACTAATTAAAACTAAACTGAATTTGAAAACAAAAAGTCAAAACGAAATAAAAATAAAAACTAATGAAAAATGCAAAACTATAATAACCTTGGTGCAATGTGAACAGATTTCTGATGAAAATCCAATTTTAAACATTGTTTGCCCAGTTAAGTGAATTATGTTAAGTATTTTATATTGTATAAATTGTAAGTTGGCATTTTTAGTCATAAAATAGATATTTTTGCAAATTTGGATACAGAGGTTGGCATCAGGATTAATTGTAAGGTGTAGTTCCCATATTTTTATGGATGAGGTCAGATTGTGAAATTAGCCTGTAGATTTTTGAGAGGACTTTTTTGAGGAGGTGTTAATAAAATCTGAAGATAAGGGAGGAAGATCAAAGTTGTGGTCATAATGTCCAAACAGTTCTGACACATTAAAGATGCAGTAGGTAAGTCTTATAAAACTAACTTTCTGTCACATTTGCTGAAACTGACCCTATGTTCCAGTAGAACTACATGAATTATGTAATTTAAAAAAAATCCAGCTCCTCTGGCACCACCTACTGCGATTGGCAAAATTCCACCGCTCCCGGTTGATTTTCTCCAATCAGGGCCACAGGGGTGGTCTATCTGCCTGTCAATCACTGCTCAGGCATGTAAACGCATATATAGCGTTCTATGATTTATCTTTCACTTGGTTATTAGTAGTCAAAAGTCCACAAAGCCATTTTGGTGAGGATAATAGTAACGTTTGCACAGTGGTCGGTCTGATATGATGCTGAAATGGCTAACGCTAGCCTGTTAGTTAGCATCGTTTTACTGTTGGTGAGTAAAGTTAACATTGTGTTAGTGTTTAGTTATTGAAAATGTTGTCTGTCTGACATGCCGGCATTTCTGTCAAACTCCCTTGTGTGGGAGGGGCTTAGGAGACGGTTTGGGCTGCAGCAGAAATGGGGGAGGGACTGAGAAGTTGTCGATGTTCAAATTTGTTAGCAAAGTCCTGGCTCTTCACAATCTTACCTACAGCCTAGCAGCTTTAATGCCTAAATATGTGATATGGCCTGTGCACAAAAGAATATGTGGTGTTTGGGCTGCCACATCCTAGCTATTGTCATGTAATTGAAGAACGGAAGATTTTTTACAGTTAATGGAGTAATCTGAGATATTCGAGAATGAGTCAATGAGTGTAATGGTTTTTTGCTGTGATGGTTGAGTGTTTTGAAGAAACAGCAATATAGCATCGGCATAAAGACTGATTTCATTATGTGTGTTGGATGTTTGGAAACCTGTTATATAGATATTGTGGCTGTGTTCATGTGTGCTGGAAATATTGAATTTTGATTTATTTCAATTATCAATTTGTTGAACAGCGGAACCAGAATGGACCAGAAGTGTTTATAGAACTCAGCAGGGAAGCCATCAGGACCTGGTGTTTTATTATTGAGCATAACATGCAGTGGATAGTTTGTCTAATAGGAAGCTTTTATTTGCCACTGTTGCACTAAATGCTTGCTTTGGAGGAATTACTGGAATTGTTGGGTATTTGTGTGTAGAGGCATAGAGAGTGGTCTCGACCTACTCTAATCTGTAAAGTGTCTTTGTTATGATTTGATACTATAAATAAAATAAAGTTGAAATTGAATTGAATTATTGGTGAATCCAGTATATTGATTTCTTCTTTATTAAGCTGTGGTAATTCAATGCTGTTAAAAAATGAATTGATGTCCTCTTACTTGGGTCTTTTTCTGATGAGTATAAATTAGTAAAAAAATAAAAATAAAAAAAAATAAAAATCTCTGAAGATTGTGTTTCTCTTCTGGTGAATTTGTGGGCTTCCCTGCTGAGTCTTTAATAATAGAGATAGTTGATTTTTCTTTATTTCTTTGAATTTGATTTGCCAAGTATTTACCAGATTACTAAAGTAACTAGTGCAGTGCCCGTTCAAAATGTGCCTGTTTGGAACGGGACGATTGCTTGGCCTGTGGTATTGCTGCTTGTAGAATTCATCAAAATCAAATTGTACCGCAAAATTACTTACAGAAGGACCCCAAACCACTTCATATGCAACTCCCCTGTACAGCCTACTATTAATTACTGATTTACCTGACAGAGAACATTGCAGATTCAGATTGTAATCACAAAATATCACAATGAGTAATTGTCTGTAATTGTCTGAGTAATCAGACATTAGACTCATGGACTCATGGCAGTGCGTTACCCACCTGGCCTGTTATGAGAGCTAATCAGCACATATCTGCGTTAATCAACCACCAGAACCGGACTGTGTGTGTGTGCATGTGTGTGTGCGTGTGCGCAGAGAGAGAGAGAGAGAGAGAGAGAGAGAGAGAGAGAGAGAGAGAGAGAGAGAGAGAGAGAGAGAGAGAGAGAGAGAGAGAGATTTACAGGTTTAGTTTAGGCTTGACGTTTAATGGTGAAGTAGGGGATTTGATTCATGGGGTATTTTGGCTAAGGTTGTTAGTTAGCAGTATACTTAATTAACCCGGGGTGAGTCTGACGAAAAGTGCTGTGTCTGCCCAGTTCAGCTTTGAGATTTTCTCGCATTGCACAGCGCTGTGAAGGAATAATCTCCGAGATTAATTTATATTCTGCCTCTGGTTAGAAGTGGTGAATGTAGGCTACAGCTCAGCAACTTAATACTATATAGTGTCTGGCTTTTGTTTGATATTTAGTGTTGGCAAATGGCTTTTTGTTGAGTGGGATTCTGAAACGTCCTTAAATTCGGGAATTGTCATTTGTTTATTCAAGTCAAAGTAGTTCTACTTTGCACATTTTTGTGGGTCTGAGGTGTATTTCACATTTTAGCTGCCAAAGCTCCGCTGCTTTCTTCACCCCTCTCTGTGTCTGGTCCTGCCCTGTGCTCAGATCCGTGTTACAGCGTGAGAGGGGGAGTGGCCAGCGGCTAGAGCGGCAAAAGCCAATGTGTGCTTCTTTTACGATATATATTTAACGATATCGTTTGCATTTCTAATCCAAACGACGTCAAACTTGGCACTGCATGACTTTATTTTATCAAGCACTTTTCTTCTTTTTCATTACAATCAATTAAAGACAATAAGCAAACAGTTGTAAATTAAATTAGTAAATGTAAAGAAGCTAACATTAGCTAACTGGTAGCATTATTGTCCAATTTTGCTTTCAGTGTATGATGTTTATGGATGTTGTGTATCTTTGAGAATGAGTAGCATTATGAGAGTCAGTCAGCTCTTACGGTGTGTTCGTGAATATGATAACTGTTACTGTCTGTAAATATTGTAAATAAAATCTTTAAAGAGAGTTTGAGAGTTGGCCATTGCTAGCTGGAGATGCTATACACCTTACTAGCCTAAAGTCAACCAGAAGCCTATCCAGGTAATCTCTGCACCTCTGGATGTTGTGTTTATTTTAAACGCACAATATGTAATTTTCTGCCGCTAGGGGTCTCTCAATCAAAACAATGGACATGGACTTTTGTTGACGTAGTGAAATAGCGTGGGATTATGGGAGTTGTAGTTTTCATTGTTTAACACAATTGCTGATTAAAATATATCTGTTCACATCCATAACAGTTTTATCCATGTTAAGTTTAGTAACATTTAGTCATTCTGTAAAAATTGCTGCAGTTTCCTCCACATAATTACATTTTATTGATTCAATTTGTATTGGACAATGCACCAAATTAACTGAAGTAGCTCTTAGGCTTCATTCTGGTCCTCTCTCTTGTTCTGCCTAATCCAGGATAAAGAATCTCCATGCCCAGATCATAGAGAAAGATGCTATGATCAAGGTGCTTCACCAGCGCTCCAGGAAGGAGCCCATCAAGCCTGATGCGCCATCTGCTATGAGGCCCTCCAAGTCACTTATGTCTATTTCCAACACTGGCTCCAGCGGTTCAGGACTACTCTCTCACAGCCTGGGCCTCAGTAGCTCGCCCATCACCGAAGAACGTAAGGACACCAGTTGGAAGGGCAGCCTGGGTAAGAACTTACAGTCCTTACAGAGTATTTAGCATGTGTGACACTTTGAAGAACAGCAGCTGTAAGAAATGCTCCTACACCTTGACTAAAAGATTAAACATTGTCTGGTTCCACTTAGGTGAGAACTGTGGATAAGCAATCACTTTTAGCTACAGTGCTACTGTGTTTGTGAGTAATGATTGCTCTCTTCTCATCCTCCAGGGGTTCTGCTGGGTTCTGAATTTCGCACAGAGTCTCTCAGGACAGAGTCAATCTCATCATCCCCCTCACCGGTGCTTCCTTCCACCCCAATGACCACAGGCCACTCAAAGACAGGCAGCAGGGACAGCTGCACACAGACTGAGAAGGGACAGAGTCAGGACACCAGCAAGCCCAGCACTCCAGCACTGCAGAGCATGACGCTGCCAGCTCGCCTGTCCAGCCCCAGCCCAGTCTACATTCCGGACCGCATAGCAGGTCAACTCACACTCACTGTAATGAGCTGGAATATGTCTGAAGTCTCTGATCACACCCACAATATGGCTCAGTTGGAGGGTAGTATCTTGTAGCAGTCGGGCAAAAACTGTTTTCCCCAAAGTGTTGTTTGTGTCTCACAAGAGTCTTTGACCACCTCTAATGTAAGTTTAGCAGTTGATCCCAATGCTAAATAACATCAACTAACTAATTTTCAGTATCAATCAATGTGTTGACTATTTTCTCAATTAATCGTGTAGTCACTAAAATGTCAAATTTGACATCACAAGATTGTGGTGGAACCAGATCATGTTTAGTCTTTGCTTAAGTCAAAGTTTAGGAGCATCTCTTTCACACATAAAGACCCAGAGGTCCACAATGTTTAACTGGTTATGGTGTAATAAATCAGGACAAACACATTAGAATTAAGCCCACACAACATGTATCATCATTGACATAAATGTGACACTTTATTGTGATATAAATTGTAGGTCATATGGTCCCGGCCTAACACCTAACATCTCCAAGGAAATTTTTCCTGTGCTGTATAACAGATACAGGTCAACCTACATTTAGAGGTTTACAAGACTTTTATGTTTTTGTCATCTCTGTGCAGATGTGCCAATTTTTCACAGCAGCACCTTGGAGCGGAGGCTCCCCGTCCAGTCCCACCCACAGCAACAGGCCCCTCCTCCAGCCCACCCAGCCCAACAGGACGTGGACAACGACATGGTGGAGATCCTCATCTGACCCCGTGACCTCTGGCAAAAACATCATTCAAACAAGTGATAGGAGGGCAGCTCCATCAGACAAACACAGTGACAATTATCCAGGCTAATCCTCAACCTGCAGCTCTGTCTGTGTGACCCACACTAAGAGACATATTCATACACTTATGTTTACATGTGCATTCACTTTAAGCCTATCCTGGAGTTTTTACACATTTCCTTCATTCCTTCCAGTAAAGGAATAGAGGAAATGTGTTAACTGTTTATCATCATCTAAGGAAAACCCAGAAACCAGAAGCAAAAAGCAGAGGTCTCATCTCAGCTTTGGCAGTTTCCTAAATGCATTTGTTAATATGAAGTGGAGCTTTAAGATTTTAAAGTTCATTGTCTCATATTTATTTTTTTGATGCAACTTTGTAAGACAGTTTTGGCGCTTTTTCGTTCACATGGTTAAATGGAAGTTATTAATCATGAGGTTAGACATAATTTTGTTTTAAATCTCTATGTATGCTCATAAAAATTGACAGTTAACATTGAGATAGAAGAAGTGGTCCAAACCTTAAAGCTTAAATCGTCCTGTTAAAATTCAATACATGGAGCATACATATCACACATATAGTTTTATTTTCAACTTTTTAAGTTGAGGTGAAGGATTTCTCTTTTTGTCACTGTTGTATGACAGCTTTGTTTAAATGCACTACTTTTTGTCCGGGGGGGCGGCTGGGGGGGCACATTAGTTACTGCAGCACCAATGGCATAACAGCACATTTGGGAATGTTTGCGAAGCTCAGCATTTGCCTTTTTCTTCCTATCCTACGTTCAAGCAAATTATTAATGATGAAAAACACCAGGGGTCTCATTTATAAACGTGGCGTAAGCACAAAACAGGGCTGAAAATGTGTGTACGCCACTTCCCACGCAAAAGTTGTGATTTATAAAAAACAAGCTTGACAGGAGAATGTCCGGTCCTCCACGCAAACTCTGACCTATGCGTACGCACATTTTGGAGATAAAATAGTGATTGGCGATGCAGATGGTGAGGTGGTGAACTGAAGTCAGGCTGCAGAAAGTAAATTTGGGAATAACGATTACTCGTAATATTTTCAAGTATTGATGCCTCACGCACATTTTTTCACTCCATATCATCCACATTACCATGAATATTAAATCCAGCAGTGTTATTTGCGCTTGTACTGAGTGATAATTGTTCCATAAATACCTCCAACTCAAATCTTAAAGGGGTGATAGAATGCAAAACCGATTTTACCCTGTCATAGTTGAATAACGACAGTTCGGTGGGTAAATAGGACATACATAGAAGCTCAAAGTCCCACTGACACCCCTTTACTGTGAAAATCTCATATTTTGAAACTGCCGCTGAAAACGGGCGAATCCCAACAAAGCTGGAAGTTGTCGTCAACCTCACAAAAACCGGAACCTTTGTCAGCCCATGGGTGTATTAAGAGAATGGTCACGCCCCAACATTTACATAGGCTACACAACTGACCTGAGATCAGGTAGTCTTCCGAATCTAGGTCGCGCAGATCTCTGCTATTCCATTACAAAATTCACTTCTGAAACTTTTTTATGCGAGAAATCAACTATGTAAAGCTCAAATATGGGCCGTTTTACGAAAATGGATGGCTAATTGCACATTTTGTCCGACTGTGTGTCGGAGTTCAGCGCCGGTGCTGCCTGTGTTGCTGCCTCGCCGCCCCGCCTGCCTCGCCTGCTCTGAGGTAGATGGAGCTCTGTTACGACTGCAGCCCACAGCACTCCATACCCGCGCAAAGTCACCGGTTTTGGTTTTAATGGATTACTACACGCTGGTGCTCTGACAGAGCTCCAGGGCCTGCAGTTCCCCTCTTCCTAATGCCAGGTGTGTGTGAGTGAGAGCGCGGTCAGAGAGCTTGTTACGCCAGCAATCTGTTACCACAGGTTCCAGTTAATCTTATAATGTGTGTAATTATAATGTGTTGAGTTATTTAAACAAACGATCGGTGAAATACACGCCTCTTGTCCGCGAGTCTCATTGATAGAGCCTGCGGCTGGATGGAGCTATAGCTAGAGGAGGCTAGCTATAGCTAGCCTCTTCTTAGAATTACTCTGGAATTCACAAAAATTCATTAACTTGAAATCGGACACCGTTGTTAGCTTTATAAAACATTTAGTTAGATGTGTAAGTGGCATGACGAAATTCTAACAGTAAATATACTCTAATTACGACCAAAAATGAAGCTAACTAGCTGCAATCTTGTACACCTAGGATTGTAGGGACATCGCAGCTAACGAAACCATAACAGATCACAAATATTCATTAAATTGAAATCGGACACTGTTGTTAGCTTTATGAGACATTTAGTTAGATGTGTAAGTGGCGTGACGAAATTCTAACCGTAAATATACTCGAATTACGACCCAAAATGAAGCTAGCTTACTAGCCGCAAACTTGTACACACAGGATTGTAGGGACTGTCGCAGCTAACGAAACCCTTACAGCTCACAAATATTCATTAACTTGAAATCGGACACCGTTGTTAGCTTTATAAGACATTTAGTTAGATGTGTAAGTGGCGTGACGAAATTCTAACCGTAAATATACTCTAATTACGACCAATAATGAAGCTAGCTTACTAGCCGCAAACTTGTACACATAGGATTGTAGGGACTGTCGCAGCTAGCTAACGAAACCCTTACAGCTCACAAATATTCATTAACTTGAAATCGGACACCGCTGTTAGCTTTATAAAACATTTAGTTATGTTGTATAACTGGCGTGACAAAATTCAAACTAATTAAAGCTGCGAGCAGCGATGGACGGGCCCTCGCGCCTTGGCGCGCGTCGGGGTTCCGGCGGACGCCACTCCTTGCGACTGTGCATTCGCGCGGCACTCAGACGCCGCAAATCGTCAACAATAAAAAGGGAACTCCCTTCCGAGTTCGACGATACCTCACACAAGACTCTACGTCATACGGTTCATTAGCTGTGAAAAGGGGCGTGACTAAAGCATAGGGGGCGGGTCAAACCATCACCAATTAAAAATGAAGCCTCTGCTGAGATGAATGATACCTCACACAAGACTCTACCTTAAATGGGTCCGCCTGTATGAAAGGGGGCGTGGCTTAAACATAGGGGGCGGGCCAAACCATCACCAATGAAGAAGGAAGTCTCTGCTGAGTTCAATGATACCTCACACAAGGGTCTATCTTAAATGGTTCAAATGTTATGAAAGGGGGCGTGGCCTGAGTAAGTGGGCGTGGTCATATTATAGGAGGCGGCTCAGTATCACATGTAGACCACACATTCTAAGTTTCATGTAAATCGGATGATGTTTGTCATATAAGGCGCATTTCCTCTGGCCAGGGGGGGGCGCTATGACCAAAAGTCAATTTTGGCCTGTAGGGGTCCTCAGGCCTGGACCCTTGTCCATCGTGAGAAATTTCGGGCAGATACGACAACGTACACTCAAGTTACAGCAATTTCTTTGTTCATCGCTAAACACTCAAAATGGCCGCCACGCCACGCCCACACCGTCTGACGAAAAGTTTTTCTTTTAATAAATTTTCATCGTTAAGGTGTTGGGATGGTACAGACCAAGTTTGAAGTCCATCGGATGAAATCTCTAGGAGGAGTTCGTTAAAGTATAGCACCTTGACTTTTAGGCCTACTTCCTGTTGCCACTAGGGGGCGCTATGACTTTAAGTAAATATCGGCCTTTATTTGTCCTCAGGGTTGGACTCTTATGAATCCTGAAAAGTTTCGAGGTAATCGGACAACGTACACTCGAGTTACACCCACTTCCTGTTTCGGCGGCGAAACGCACAAAATGGCCGCCCCGCCACGGCCACGCTAGGGATGCACGATATTGAAAAAAATGTGATATTGCAATATCGATAATGAATATTTCAATATCGATATTAATTTTGATATTTTTAAACATTTGCAAAATTACCAAAGTTATGGGAAAACGCATCAAAAATAGATTTCATATTTCCCAGTGCTAAAACAATACATTTAAAATGTTGCCTGAATTGAAAGAATTATATATATATTCAAAATGTAATGATTTATTAAAAATGTAGAAAACAACAAAAAACAATAACTTATAACAATATCTTATTTCACCAGTAAATTCCTGTTAACGACAAAAAAAAATACACTGGCTGGGAAAAGGGTATTTTACAATTTCTTTGAATGCAGCACGAGGCTGGAGAGGCCAAACCTATGTCAATGGGCCAAACATTGTATGGGAAAGCGTATTTTACAATTTCTTTGAATGCACCACGAGGCTGGCGAGGCTGACAGTCTGTGCTGTTTTTTAGACAACGGCAGCTCCAGTCTGGTGTTACAGTTCTCTCAAGTGAAATACAGACACACTCTTCACCGTTTAGCTGTCGGCATTTTAACCTCATTTTTTACTCTGTTAAAATGCTCGGTTAGCTGCTAGCTAACGTTACCTGCTGTCAGGTGTAGCGCTAACTAGCGCTAATGCCAAGTGTTTGTTAACTAGCCTCCCGTCGGCGATGTTTCAGTTGAGTTCCCTCTAACGTCCGTTTTCGGATCATCAGAGAGAAGCGCAGGCATTTAAGAGGCACTCCACGCAGCTGATGTTTGTTTATACTTCTCCGCTGGTGTGTGCGTTGAGCCAGCCGGTGTGTATGTGTGGTAGAGCGAGGAAGAAATGAGAGAGTGATGGCGTTTTTCTTCGGAGTGAGTAGCGACTCTAACGTTATAGTGAGAGAACCAAAGTGACTCCCCTATTCTTTCTGAACACGGTGGGAAATCTGGAGCAGGAGAAGTTAACCCTCTCCTTGATTTCATGTTGTTTATGGAGAAGGAAAACCAGGAAATGAGTCGGGGAATTGCAACGCTACCAAGTGATGTGTATTTTTCGAGAGGTGCATCAAAGAGTGTAGACGTAACAAGAGGCTAAACTCAACAGAACGTTGTGCTGCAACTTGCAATGGAACAGTCTATTGAGTGCAGCTCCGCCATCTTGGACCGAATGCAACACAATGTTCTATTGAGTTTCTCTTCTTGTTGCTTCTATACTCTTTGGTTACATGTCGGGCGGGATGCAACGTAAACAAAATATCGTGTAATTATCGCGAGACTTCCGGTATAATATCGCGCAACGTGATATCGCGATAACGATATTGAGTCGATATATTGTGCACCCCTAGGCCACGCCCTATGACGAAAAGTTTTTCTTTTAACAAATTTTCATCTTTAACATCTTAAGATGGCACAGACCGAGTTTGAAGTTGATCGGATGAAATCTCTAGGAGGAGTTCGTTAAAGTACGACATGTGGAAATGGCCAAAATCGCACTAATTTTGAACTTTGAAATCAAAATGGCGGACTTCCTGTTGGGTTTAGGGTATGGCTCTAATGACGTTTTTTGTACATCTTGACATGTTACATATGTGTACCAAGGTTCGTGAGTCTACGTTAAACGCACTGCAGGGGCTCAATTTTCTTAACTTTCTAGGGGGCGCTAGCGAGCCATTTTTGTGCGCCTATTCCCGAAACCCTTAAAATACGTACATTTTCACCAGAATTGATGCGACCGCCAAATTTGGTGAGTTTTTGAATATGTTAAGGCCCTCAAAAAGCCAATTCATTTGACTGGAAAAAGAAAGAATAATAGAAAGAAAGAAAGAAAGAAAGAATTAAAGCTGCGAGCAGCGATGGACGGGCCCTCGCGCTTCTGCGCGCGTCAGGGTTACCGGCGGACGCCGCTCCTTGCGACAGTGCATTCGCGCGGCACTCAGACGCCGCAAACCGTCACCAATGAAAAGGGAACTCCCCGCCAAGTTCAACGATACCTCACAAAAGACTCTACGTCATACGGTTCATTAGCTGTGAAAGGGGGCGTGGCTAAAGCATAGGGGGCGGGTCCAACCATCACCAATTAAAAATGAAGCCTCTGCTGAGATGAATGATACCTCACACAAGTGTTTACATCAATCGGGCCATTAGTAATAAAAGGGGGCGTGGCTTGAACATAGGGGGCGGGCCAAACCATCACCAATAAAGAAGGAACTCTCTGCTGAGTTCAATGACACCTCAAACAAGACTCTACCTTGGATGGGTCAGCATGTATGAAAGGGGGCGTGGCTTGAACATAGGGGGCGGGCCAAACAATTACCAATGAAGAAGGAAGTCTCTGCTGAGTTCAATGATACCTCACACCAGGGTATACCTTAAACGGTTGAAACATTATGAAAGGGGGCGTGGCTTAAGCATAGGGGGTGGGCCAAACCATCACCAATGAATAAGGCAGTCTTTGCTGAGTTCAATGACACCTCACACAAGACTCTACCTTAAACGGTTCAAATGTTATGAAAGGGGGCGTGGCCTGAGTAAGTGGGCGTGGTCATATTATAGGGGGCGGCTCAGTATCACACGTAGACCACACATTCTGAGTTTCATGCAAATCGGATGATGTTTGTCATATAAGGCACATTTCATGTTGCCAGGGGGGGCGCTATGACCAAAAGTCAATTTTGGCCTGTAGGTGTCCTCAGGCCTGGACCCTTGTCCATCGTGAGAAATTTCGGGCAGATACGACAACGTACACTCAAGTTACAACAACTTCTTTGTTCATCGCTAAACACTCAAAATTGCCGCCACGCCACGCCCACACCGTCTGACGAAAAGTTTTTTCTTTTAATAACTTTTCATCGTTAAGGTGTTGGGATGGTACAGACCAAGTTTGAAGTCCATCGGATGAAATCTCTAGGAGGAGTTCGTTAAAGTATAGCACCTTGACTTTTAGGCCTACTTCCTGTTGCCACTAGGGGGCGCTATGACTTTAAGTAAATATCGGCCTTTATTTGTCCTCAGGGTTGGACTCTTATGAATCCTGAAAAGTTTCGAGGTAATCGGACAACGTACACTCGAGTTACACCCACTTCCTGTTTCGGCGGCGAAACGCACAAAATGGCCGCCCCGCCACGGCCACGCCCTATGACGAAAAGTTTTTCTTTTAACAACTTTTCATCTTTAACATCTTAAGATGGCACAGACCGAGTTTGAAGTTGATCGGATGAAATCTCTAGGAGGAGTTTGTTAAAGTACGACATGTGGAAATGGCCAAAATCGCACTAATTTCGAACTTTCAAAATGGCGGACTTCCTGTTGGGTTTAGGGTATGGCTCTCATGACGTTTTCTGTGTCTTGACATGATACATATGTGTATCAAGTTCCATGAGTCTACGTTAAACGTACTGCAGGGTCTAAATTTATTTAATTTTGTAGGGGGCGCTAGCGAGCCATTTTTGCGCGCCAATTCCCCGAAACCCTTAAAATATGTAAATTTTCACAAGACTTGATGCGACCGCCAAATTTGGTGAGTTTTTGAATATGTTAAGCCCCTCAAAAAGGTAATTCATTTGACGGGAAAAAATAATAGAAAGAAAGAAAGAAAGAATTAAAGCTGCGAGCAGCGATGGACGGGCCCTCGCGCCTCTGCGCGCGTCAGGGGTTACCGGCGGACGCCGCTCCCTGCGACCGTGCATTTGCGCGGCACTCAGACGCCGCAAACCGTCACCAATGAAAAGGGAACTCCCGCCCGAGTTCAACGATAGCTCACACAAGACTCTACGTCATACGGTTCATTAGCTGTGAAAGGGGGCGTGGCTAAAGCATAGTGGGCGGGTCAAACCATCACCAATGAAGAAGGAAGTCTCTGCTGAGTTCAATGATACCTCACACAAGACTCTACCTTAAACGGTTCAAATGTTATGAAAGGGGGGCGTGGCCTGAGTAAGTGGGCGTGGTCATATTATAGGGGCCGGCTCAGTATCACACGTAGACCACACATTCTGAGTTTCATGCAAATCGGATGATGTTTGTCATATAAGGCAGATTTCCTGTTGCCAGGGGGGGCGCTATGACCAAAAGTCAATTTTGGCCTGTAGGTGTCCTCAGGCCTGGACCCTTGTCCATCGTGGAGAAATTTCGGGCAGATACGACAACGTACACTCAAGTTACAACAATTTCTTTGTTCATCGCTAAACACTCAAAATGGCCGCCACGCCACGCCCACACCGTCTGACGAAAAGTTTTTCTTTAATAACTTTTCATTGTTAAGGTGTTGGGATGGTACAGACCAAGTTTGAAGTCCATCAGATGAAATCTCTAGGAGGAGTTCGTTAAAGTATAGCACCTTGACTTTTAGGCCTACTTCCTGTTGCCACTAGGGGGCGCTATGACTTTAAGTAAATATCGGCCTTTATTTGTCCTCAAGGTTGGACTCTTATGAATCCTGAAAAGTTTCGAGGTAATCGGACAACGCACACTCGAGTTACACCCACTTCCTGTTTTGGCGGCGAAACGCACGAAATGGCTGCCCCGCCACGGCCACACCCTATGACGAAAAGTTTTTCTTTTAACAACTTTTCATCTTTAACTTCTTAAGATGGCACAGACCGAGTTTGAAGTTGATCGGATGAAATCTCTAGGAGGAGTTCGTTAAAGTACGACATGTGGAAATGGCCAAAATCGCACTAATTTCGAACTTTGAAATCAAAATGGCGGACTTCCTGTTGGGTTTAGGGTATGGCTCTAATGAAGTGTTTTGTACATCTTGACATGATACATATGTGTACCAAGTTTCGTGAGTCTACGTTAAACGCACTGCAGGGGCTCAATTTTCTTAACTTTCTAGGGGGCGCTAGCGAGCCATTTTTGTGTGCCTTTTCCCGAAACCCTTAAAATACGTACATTTTCACCAGACTTGATGCGACCGCCAAATTTGGTGAGTTTTTGAATATGTTAAGCCCCTCAAAAAGCCAATTCATTTGACGGGAAAATAATAGAAAGAAAGAAAGAAAGAATTAAAGCTGCGAGCAGCGATGGACGGGCCCTCGCGCCTCTGCGCGCGTCAGGGTTACCGGCGGACGCCGGTCCTTGCGACCGTGCATTCGCGCGGTAGTCAGACGCCGCAAATTGTCACCAATGAAAAGGGAACTCCCCGCCGAGTTCAACGATAGCTCACACAAGACTCTACGTCACACGGTTCATTAGCTGTGAAAGGGGGCGTGGCTAAAGCATATTGGGCGGGTCAAACCATCACCAATGAAGAAGGAAGTCTCTGCTGAGTTCAATGATACCTCACACAAGACTCTACCTTAAACGGTTCAAATGTTATGAAAGGGGGCGTGGCCTGAGTAAGTGGGCGTGGTCATATTCTAGGGGCCGGCTCAGTATCACATGTAGACAACACATTCTAAGTTTCATGTAAATCGGATGATGTTTGTCATATAAGGCAGATTTCCTGTGGCCAGGGGGGGGCGCTATGACCAAAAGTCAATTTTGGCCTGTAGTTGTCCTCAGGCCTGGACCCTTGTCCATCCTGAGAAATTTCGGGCAGATACGACAACGTACACTCAAGTTACAACAACTTCTTTGTTCATCGCTAAACACTCAAAATTGCCGCCACGCCACGCCCACACCGTCTGACGAAAAGTTTTTCTTTTAATAACTTTTCATCGTTAAGGTGTTGGGATGGTACAGACCAAGTTTGAAGTCCATCGGATGAAATCTCTAGGAGGAGTTCGTTAAAGTATAGCACCTTGACTTTTAGGCCTACTTCCTGTTGCCACTAGGGGGCGCTATGACTTTAAGTAAATATCGACCCTTATTTGTCCTCAGGGCTGGACTCTTATGAATCCTGAAAAGTTTCGAGGTAATCGGACAACGTACACTCGAGTTACAACCACTTCCTTTTTCGGCGGCGAAACGCACAAAATGGCCGCCCCGCCACAGCCACGCCCTATGACGAAAAGTTTTTCTTTTAACAACTTTTCATCTTTAACATCTTAAGATGGAACAGACCGAGTTTGAAGTTGATCAGATGAAATCTCTAGGAGGAGTTTGTTAAAGTACAACATGTGGAAATGGCCAAAATCGCACTAATTTCGAACTTTGAAATCAAAATGGCGGACTTCCTGTTGGGTTTAGGGTATGGCTCTAATGAAGTTTTTTGTACATCTTGACATGATACATATGTGTACCAAGTTTCGTGAGTCTACGTTACACGCACTGCAGGGGCTCAATTTTCTTAACTTTCTAGGGGGCGCTAGCGAGCCATTTTTGTGTGCCTTTTCCCGAAACCCTTAAAATACGTACATTTTCACCAGACTTGATGCGACCGCCAAATTTGGTGAGTTTTTGAATATGTTAAGCCCCTCAAAAAGCCAATTCATTTGACGGGAAATAGAAAGAATAATTCCTTCAGTTTCAATAGGGCCTTCGCCGCTGTCGGCGCTCGGGCCCTAATAATTCCTTCAGTTTCAATAGGGCCTTTGCCGCTGTCGGCGCTCGGGCCCTAATAATTCCTTCAGTTTCAATAGGGCCTTCGCCGCTGTCGGCGCTCGGGCCCTAAATATACTTGAATTACGACCAAAAATGAAGCTATCAGTGATTTGTAGCTACACATAGATAGGATTGAAGGGACAGTCGCAGCTAACGAAACACCTAGCTAAACTTCACAACTTCACACAGTCTTACCATATTTGCAATTAACCATCAATTTTTGTAAAACGGCCCATATTTGAGCTTTATATAGTTGATTTCTCACATAAAAAAGTCTCAGAAGTGAATTTGGTAATGAAACCTTGCAGTGTCTGGAATATGAGATTCTGTTGCTTCTCTAATGGTTGTGTATTGGGGATTCGCTCAACCAATCAGCGCGCATCTCTAATGTCTGCCTATGGCAATTCGCTCAACCAATCAGCGCGCAGCTCATCTAAATATTCACGAGCATACCATATTTGGAAGAAAAGGTCTTGTTACAAATAGGGCCAAAACACAGGGATGCATAAGGGCCAATAAAATATCAACCAGGCCATTTTCAGCCCAACCAATGTTACATACCCCATTAGGAGACCATAAGTGTGAAATAGTCTATATAATCATTCTATCACCCCTTTAAATAAAAATTTCTTGGAATACAGGAAAGCATCAAATACCCTAGCATTAGATAACGGCAGAACACAGTGTAAATAACTAAAGATCTGTCTTTAATACTGTGCATATATCATCAAAAGTCAAAGTCTGGAAATACAGCCGTTAAGCCGTTGTGCAATCGTTACCCTTAATCTCCTCGTTATCAGTCCGTAGCTTAATACTTTTTGTGACAAAACCTGCATGAAGAAAAGTGTGTTTGCCTATTACACTTTCTTTCATCTTCAAATTGTATATCGGGGTTGGGGATACCACTAGATGATGCTGCCAACAGGCAAGGTGTTAATCACAAATTGTTGTAAACATAAATACTGCGGTGACCCCGTGCGTAATGCTGCATGAAAGCACTGCTGGCCCTGCAGGAGGACTATGCCAATGGAAGAATCAGGAGAAAAAGAGACTTCAGGAACCATGACAATGACTGGCTAAAATGCCGATTTAGATTCCCTAAAGCTTAGCTCTTGGATCTACAGTGAGGAAAATAAGTGTTTGAACACCCTGCTCTTTTGCAAGTTCTCCCACTTAGAAATCATGGAGGGGTCTGAAATTTTCATCGTAGGTGCATGTCCACTGTGAGAGACATAATCTAAAAAAAAATAAATAAATCCAGAAATCACAATGTATGATTTTTAAAACTATTTATTTGTATGATACAGCTGCAAATAAGTATTTGAACACCTGAGAAAATCGATGTTAATATTTGGTACAGTAGCCTTTGTTTGCAAGTACAGAGGTCAAACATTTCCTGTAGTTTTTCACCAGGTTTGCACACACTGCAGGAGAGATTTTGGCCCAGTCCTCCACACAGATCTTCTCTAGATCAGTCAGGTTTCTGGGCTGTCGCTGAGAAACACAGAGTTTGAGCTCCCTCCAAAGATTCTCTATTGGGTTTAGGTCTGGAGACTAGGCTAGGCCACGCCAGAACCTTGATATGCTTCTTACAGAGCCACTCCTTGGTTATCCTGGCTGTGTGCTTTGGGTCATTGTCATGTTGGAAGACCCAGCCTCAACCCATCTTCAATGCTCTAACTGAGGGAAGGAGGTTGTTCCCCAAAATCTCGCAATACATGGCCCCGTCATCCTCTCCTTAATACAGTGCAGTCGCCCTGTCCCATGTGCAGAAAAACAAAGCATGATGCAACCACCCCCATGCTCCACAGTAGGGATGGTGTTCTTGGGATGGTACTCATCATTCTTCTTCCTCCAAACACGGTTAGTGGAATTATGACCAAAAAGTTCTATTTTGGTCTCATCTGACCACATGACTTTCTCCCATGACTCCTCTGGATCATCCAAATGGTCATTGGCAAACTTAACACGGGCCTTGACATGTGCTGGTTTAAGCAGGGGAACCTTCCGTGCCATGCATGATTTCAAACCATGACGTCTTAGTGTATTACCAACAGTAACCTTGGAAACGGTGGTCCCAGCTCTTTTCAGGTCATTGACCATCTCCTCCCGTGTAGTTCTGGGCTGATTTCTTACCTTTCTTAGGATCATTGAGACCCCACGAGGTGAGATCTTGTATTGAGCCCCAGTCCGAGGGAGATTGAAAGTCATGTTTAGCTCCTTCCATTTTCTAATGATTGCTCCAACAGTAGACCTTTTTTCACAAAGCTGCTTGGAAATTTCCCCATAGCCCTTTCCAGCTTTGTGGAGGTGTACAATTTTGTCTCTAGTGTCTTTAGACAGCTCTTTGGTCTTGGCCATGTTAGTAGTTGGATTCTTACTGACTGTATGGGGTGGACAGGTGTCTTTATGCAGCTAACGACCTCAAACAGGTGCATCTAATTTAGGATAATAAATGGAGTGGAGGTGGACATTTTAAAGGCAGACTAACAGGTCTTTGAGGGTCAGAATTCTAGCTGATAGACAGGTGTTCAAATACTTATTTGCAGCTGTATCATACAAATAAATAGTTAAGAAATCATACATTGTGATTTCTGGATTTTTTTTTTTTAGATTATGTCTCTCACAGTGGACATGTACCTACGATGACAATTTCAGACCCCTCCATGATTTCCAAGTGGGAGAACTTGCAAAATTTATTATTTTATTTATTGAAATTATTAAATATTAAAATAGCAGGGTGTTCAAATACTTATTTTCCTCACTTTATGTACTGAATTGGGTCCAGTAGAGAGGGCAACGCGCCGGAACCATGCCATCCCGGTCCAAATACAGGTACTCGCCACTGTGGGGGAAACCGGCTGTTTCCAGACGGAAATGTCAGACACCTTAGTGTTTTTTTTTTAAATAAATATTATATATAATCTTCAACTTTATCACTAAAGCTTGTTTGGATATAATATATAGTTCTGTTAATACGTCTGGTATATCGAAGCTTTCCCTGAGTGCAGTAATGCCTGCCATTTTGGACGTATTATTAATAAATGTAGTCTATAGATCATGTTTCCCTACACTGTGAAGAACACACTGAAATTATAATTCAATTTGCAGCAATTCCTGAACGTCTGAGAAGTTTTTTGCTTTTTCTCCGCCAGTCATCATGATTCGGTATAACAACTGCCAGTGTCATTCATATACTGATCAGCATTCAAGGTGCTTTGCATTGACTATTTATGGTTATAAATGGGCATGTACAGGGCGGGACAAGAGGCTGATCCACGTATGCACACTTGTAGGTAATCTCTGATTTATAAAGGGAACATTGCTTACAGATGCAACTTATTTAACACACGGTTTTATAAATCTGATTTTCTTTTGCTGTACGCCATTTTGGGCTTTTGGGCATACATACACTTTTAAACTTAATACAAAAAGTAATGAAATTTGTGTTTGGTGGATTATTTCTCTGTGGTAACAATAGGCCTCATTCACCAACCATTCTTAAGAAGAAATGTGTTCTTAAACCCTTCTTACGCACTTTTTTATGAAGATTCTGGCATTCACTAATGTTTTCTTAACTTGGATTTGTTCTTAGCTAAGAACAAAATCTGCGAACACTGAAAAGCACTCTTACGCACATTTGAGTGATGAATATTTGCTCCAAATGATTGCTTACTGCATTTTATTTAATTCTACAGTCGTTTACAATGATAGTATTGTACTGTAATGTATTTCTGATCATTTGTTGATAAAAAATCATATTATTCAAAAAAGACACTAACACTGCAATTTACATCAGCAATTAAACTGTAGTGGTAGAATGTAACAAAGTACAAATTCTTCATAACTGTACTTAAGTACATTTTCCACGTATCTGTACTTTACTTAAGTAGACTCAATAGTGCATAGCCTACTTTTGACTTTTACTTTGTTACATTTTGCAGCAATTATCTATACTTTCTACTCCACTACATTTCTACAATTTTCCGTTACATTTTCTGATCAGTTTCCCCCCTGCCAAAACATCTTCCTGACCGTCACACGTTTGTCTCACCAGTAAAGTTTGGTTGCCGTTGATACTGTATATATGGGGCACCGCTGATCCAAGCCGGCTCCGGTGCTGCAGAGCCCGGGCGCAGCGCCGCTGACCCTCGGTAATACAGCCCCGGGAAAAAGTGAAAATGAGAATGTTTGTTTTTTTATTATTCCCGTTTTTAAATCATAGTTGCTATATCTATTTCTCTCCACACCGTCGTTTACTCCTCCGCCAGGCTGTGTAAGACGCGTTCATATCTTATTTATTTGGCTGGACCTCTTCACATCTCCCCATTTGCGCTGCTTCACACACTTTATTTGCTTACTTGCATGGTTAAAGCAAATAAAATACATCCATGAATAATACCAACCGCATTCCAATTCTAACAACATATTTCCGTTTCATGGTTAGGATAGGAACTTTTCTTAAAAGCCAGGCCTTGTTTGTGGTTGTGGACACCTTCTACTTTTACTAAAGTAAATATGTCTCTGGTTATTTGTACTTTTATTTAAGTACTGAGATTCATTACTTCCTCCACAGCGGCTCCGACAAGCTCCAACAACCTGTCTCCCAGGAGGTGCACAGGAAGTGACATGTCCTTATATGGGAATTTTTGGGGCGTTTTCTTATGCTAATTAGGAACAACTGGCACGCGCTTTCAGTTACGAAGACGTGGGATTCATCAATCTTAAGAACACAGGTGCGAACAAATCGGCTGTTTAAGAACACGTCATGAATCCGGCGTAAACCTTTCTTAGAAACCTTCTTAAGAACATATTTAAGAGAAAACTTAGGAAGATATTGGTGAATGAGGCCCAATGCTCTTTGGCAATAAGTCTTATACCGTTGGAAAGCCTGTTTAGTTCCCTTTCAAATGGTGCCCCATTTGTAAGGAACATGCAGCGCTGAGTATGTGGGTTGCGCCCATGACAAATTTGCCAAATCTTCTCTGCCAATGCCAACAGCTTATTCTGCCATTGACTCGTTTGGTGTTTGGTGGACTGGATGATTGAAATTTGAAGAAACAAGACATATTGGCAATATAACAAATCATTAATTTCACAAACAGGAGCCTAAGTAGCACAGAAGAACCATACACAGCCACAACAGCCTGGCACCTCATCCTCATGCTGGTCACCAGCCTGGTCACACACTGCTGTGGGATGGCATCCCATTCTTCAACCAGCATTTGTCGCAAGTCAGCCAATGTGGTTGTGTTGGTCACGCTGGCACGAACAGCACACCCAAGCTGATCCCACAAGTGTTCAATGGGGTTGAGGTCAGAACTGCTGGCAGGCCATTCCATCCTCTCCACTCCCACATTCTGGAGGTAGTTTCTGATAAACGCTGCCCTGTGGGGGCGAGCGTTGTCATCTTGGAGGATACAGTTCAGTCCAAGACTGTGGAGATATGGGATTGCCACTGGTTGCAGAATCTCATCTCTCAATCTCTCTGCATTGAGATTGCCTCCAATGATGACACGCCTCGTTTTTCCAGTGAGGGAGATGCCACCCCACACATCACACTGCCTCCACCAAAAGGTGTTACTCTATCGGTGCAGCAATCAGCATAGCGTTCTCCGCATCTTCTCAACACTTTGACCCTGCAATCCAACTGCCATAGGCAGAATTATCCAATCCACCAAACACCAAACGAGTCAATAGCAGAATAAGCTGTTTGGCATTGGCAGATTTGGCAAATTTTTCATGAGCGCAACCCACATACTCAGGTTACTGCTCATCCCACAAATGTATGTTCCTTACAAATGGGGCACCAGAACTAAACAGGCTTTCCAACGGTATAAGATTTATTGCCAAAAAGCATTGTTACCACAGAGAAATAATCCACCAAACACAATTTTTTTTATAAATGAGACCCCTGGTCTTGCTACAAGGGTTTAGCTGTAAGAGGAAGCAGCTTGTTACTTAGACAGTGATAGAGATCTGTAAACTCCCATAGTGTTGCTGGAGGCTGGTTGGACCAAATGTATTGGCTACATTTTTTGTTGCATTTATTGCACTACTTATTTTTTAAGAGTGTGTTTCTTTGCTATATTACTTTAAAATGTCTGACATTAGGTATTGTATTTATGTGTATTGATTTATAAAAAAACTATAGTTAGATTTCCAGAGCCAATGAATTAGTAGATAGGATGTTGCCTTTTTAATAGACTTGTTTTGCTCCATGTTTTGTGCAAAGTACCTAGCTTCTTAGTAGCCCTGGGCTTTTACTGTTTGCGAACTGTTGTGGCATGTTGACTTCAGGCACACAAAGCTCCCTGAGTAAAACTGCTAAATCTGATGAGCTTTCCTTTTTTGTTATCGAATTGTCCTAACATATGTTGCCCTAAAATGTGTCCTTCTTTTATGCCTGTGCTGGAAGATGGAGTGAGCAGAGTTTGTTATATGTACTGCCATGTTATATTTATTGTATGATTACAGACATGTTTACTGTAATGTGACTGGCAGTAAATATAACAGTGACATCTGCTTTAAATAGCAACAAATGTAAATTTTCCTGACAGAGATGCATTTGAAAATACCCTTGGAAGAACTACAAAAAAATGAGATTGTGTGCTATTATGAAAAAATATCTTTAATTTGATTGGCAGAAAAGGGTTCAACAATTTCAAAAATAGGATAATTCTAGCAAACTTACTTCTTGAAGCCTTGGCCACCTAAAGTCAAAGTGCTGCTTAGGTCAGTAAGCGTGCACAGTCCTCACAAGTGATTTCGAAACATCATGCAGGTTGCACTAGCTCCAAACAGGCTAAGGGCTGATTATGAGGGTATCATGAAGAACATTCTTTTGTTTTTAGAAACATGGTGCCCACTACATGACTGTGTTGGGCCTCAGCCACAAGAGGGGAGTGAGAGTCTGACAGTATGGTTGGCTGCCTCCATGACCCCACTGGTTGTGGTCAATCTAATAGCAGAGGCTCTTAAAGTCTTTGAGCATTTCACTTTGCATGCTTAAAGAAGAAGATGGACGGGATTTATCTTTTACTATGATGCACATCATGTCATAAAATTGCACATATGCACACTGTATTGTGAATATTTAAAACTGCAGGCATTTGTATTACCATACAATCCATCTGACTTGTTACTCAAATCGAACAATGAAAAGTATTTTCAGACACCATTTAACTGACTTAAGGTTTGATTTGAAGTCATCGGTTTGGATGTGAACATGAAATGTATGCAACAATTGACTAATTCTGCGCTTCCATTAAGTATCATTTTGATAAGTTATCAGGCTAGGACACTTTTGCATTACTTAAAGTGCTCATATTATGCTTTTTGGCTTTTTCCCTTTCCTTTATTGTGTCTTTTATCTTCTTGTGTGCATGTTTACAAAGTGAAAAAGCCCAAAGTCCACCCCAAAGAGACTTACCATCTCCAACAGAAAACACTGTTCTAAACCGCTCCAAACTGCTCTATTGTATTCCAGCCTATTACTTACGTCACTTTGTAACACACGTTATAATGCTCGCCTAGCTGCTAGCGTGGCATGCCCTCATACTCTGCTTCTGACTGGCTTATAGTTACTGTGCATGTGCGACTCCCAACAAAGATGGAACAGAAGTGAGATGCCTCACTCTAGCTAAAACAGAGAGCTCAACACAAAGAATAAAAAGCGGTGCTGAACAATGTGCAGTAAAACAAAAATATGGTGTTTTTTGAAAATGAAACCATGTAAACCTATTCTGGTACAACCTCAAAATACAATTATGAACTTGAAAATGAGCATAATATGAGCACTTTAACACTATGCATAGTAAATGACTGTGAATGTCGTCCATTAGATTTCAGACGTAGCCTCTCAGATCGACATATCATGCTTTTGACCAAAGGTAATACAATGGATTAATACTCATCCCTGTTGTGAGCTCCATCTTAAAAAGGCATCACATAAAATCAGGTGAAATAAACTTCAAGAGGGGTGAAGTCATTCCTCCAGTTTCAAGAATTTGGTTGAAAATAAGTGACAATATTTTGAGACTCTCAATTATTTCAAGACAGCCAGTCATGCTTTTTCAGAAATTGAATTAAGTGAGTGAACTCATGGAGTGATATGGTGGTGACAGGTGTTGTTGGTTTTAAATCAAGCCACCATTCCAGAATAATTGGGCTTTGCAAAATCAGATGCTTTTGTTTTGCTTTTGTTGTTAAATATAAAATTTCCTATAACTATATTAACCTTAATCTAACTAGATAAGAGGTCCACTGACCACAAATGTTGGACCAAAGAAGCTAAGAATAGTCAACTAATTTGTTATTTGCAGAGGGTCATTAGTCATATGTCACTAAAGGACTGTGGAACTAAATAAGGAATGCACTGCATATACCTGACATGTTATATAGGAATAAGGACTTAGACCACTACTTAAACTCATCAGCCAAAATGAATGGTCTTTTTCTCCACTACATCAATCTATAATCCTTGTGTGTGAAATAATTTGAAAATCAAGTTGCTTTGCTTCCTAATACAGATATGCATCCTTTGGTATGACTGAAACTGCCAACACATTTTTAGTACACTATTGCTTTTGTGTCCAATCCCATATGGTTGGTGGATCCTTAAATGTAAAAAGCACAAGGCTAATCAATATGTCCACAAATTTTTGCCATCATCAGCACATTGTAAAGTATCCTTTATGCTGGTACTGTAGACCTTGTTGAAACTGTAATGCATCAGGTGGGATTGCTGCAGGTTTCTGATGGTAGACCTCAACCTCCACAAAGTCATTGGATTTTGGTCAGGGTTTAAATGGGTTTCATATGCCCAGTACCATATGAACCAAGTAAAAACACTAAAATGTAGCTGCAAAAAGTAATTTACGTATCTGTTGTTGGTTTTCCCAGCCTTGAAACACAATTCATAGAATGTTCTCTTGGGACGGATATTTTGAGGAGGAGCCTTCATTCATCACACCAGAACATTTCAAGATACAAAGATCTTTTCTTAGCTGGTTGAGAAGGTGAAATGCCAAATACCATAAGATGTGCAGTTGGAATCAATTAAACTCTGTGTTCTTTGTCAATCAAAACACGATCTTGTTTAAAGTTTGGATTTCAATAACTAGCCTTACAACTACAGTGTAGAGCTCTGAGAAAGATCACAAAATGAGCTGGAAAATATCTGTGATCAGACCAACTGTATGTCTCTTAATTGAGAGAGGACTAACAAAACAAGCATAGATATAAAATCCAAACTTGAAATCCAAACATTTAACGTTGGAACCAGTGAATATTTGGCTTTTATGCTTATAAATATATTTGAATCAGTAAATTATCAAATGGTTGCCCATTTCTGTTAATCAAGTAGGTGGTTGACAGTTTCAGCTCTACTACATTGTGTTTCCATAAGGCACTTATGGTACTTAAAATTCTTGTAGTTAAGGATTGTTTTCGTACTGGCACTTAAATGAACTGCTTTATGACATATTGCCAATATGCACTGTTGCTGATGATGCCTCTGTCTCTGCCAGATTTGTTTTTTAAACCATCTACTAAAAAGCTTGAACAGAAACGTTTTGTAACTGACAGATATGCGCTTTCATCGTCCCACCTGAGGGCTCACCACAGGCCTCAGTTCTGCACCAAAGCAGAAATAAAACTTTGAAGCCATTTACGCCACTTTTTTGCAGTTAATGCTTTAAAAAATACAAATCGTGTTACAAGTGCTTCTACACTTGCCGCAACATAGATGACTAGTGTCATGTGGACATTTACAACATTTGTAGTTCAGTCTCATTTGTCTTTATCAGGCAATTGTCATAAAGTGTTTCTGTACTGGCACTTTTCATTCACAATTGTCATTCACTGAATTTCTGGATGTACAAAATTCCTGGATGTACAAAAACAGTTTTCCCATAATGTTACAAATACCTGGCAAAGAAAAACTGAATTCAAACTGTTATTCCAACTTGCTGAAAATATAAAATTGAAGCAGTTTACTGAAGCAATTTTAATAACTGTAAAAATGTCAATGTTTAATGAATGTGTTTCCAGTCTGTTCATACACATGCTGCTTAATGTTGTCATCAATTCACGTAAAAGCAATTTTCTGATTAATCATTTGTTCTTTTTCAAAGTTCATCTCATATAGTTTCTTGTATGAAGTCATTTATTTTTCTTTCTGTATACCTTTTCTGACCAACTCCCAAATAACCAAATGTTTTTTCATAAATAAATTAATGCTAAGATGTAAAGGTTGTTCCTGGAGTTAAGTGCTCATAAGTCACCAATTCCTGTTTCTGCCAATGAGAAGTAAGTTTGTCCCAAAGCTTGCTGCTCTATTTATACCAGGGCTTCTCAAAGACAAAGATCTGTATCCGGACCAAACAGCAAGTCGATCCGGACCCAGCCCATACCTTGTATTATGAATACAATATTTTTTAATACATTTCCCATTGATCAATACATTGTTAGTGTTGTTGTTGTGCTGTTATGGATTGTAGATGATTCATTATCCGGCATGCAACGGATTAATTGTGAAGTTTAACCATCAAAGTGTTAAATAAAGTTTTACTACCACTGTTAGGTTAACGGGCTGCAGCAGAGCTTTAGTGGAGACAATGAGACTATGATGCCTCTGCAGCTTGTTCAAGTCACACAAAGTCAGGGCAATGTCGATAGTCGTTGCACTTTAAAACTCCACACAGACAATGTTTACTGCAATATAATATAATGGCAAGAAGACTGACTGGAGGTTATAGGGACAGGTTTGGGAGTGGAGAGGGAGGTAGGGTTATATTTTGTGTGGTGTGTAAAATGTTCTAAATAAAAAAATTAAAATTAAACAGGATACATACGTTTGGACTTTACAACTGAAATAAAATTGTTATTACACTGAAAAAAGTAGGCTACCGAAGCAAGGTATCTTGGGTACTCCAGGTCTCTGTATCGTTATCATTATTCGTAAAAATATTGACGTTGACAACTTAAAAGTGGCTAATGGTCAGCCACTGTGGTCATAGGCATATGCCGATCCCCTGGCGGCACATACCACTCACTACACCGACCTCTGCCAGTTGTGTTCCACCGGCTAACCGTTTACGTGGTAACATTAGGCAATGGTCAGTGACAAACAGTTAAGTCATTTCATATACCCTTGCAGATGTACCCAAAGTATTAGAGCTAACATGGCTATTGTTAGCCTCGCTACAGTAGTGGTTTATTCCCACAGACTGCTTAATGTTATGCGAACCATTTAACGTTAACGTTACTCATTCAAAGTGGCCTTGTGGTGAATAACTTGTGGTAAATAACGTTATGCCATACTTGTTATTGTTCAAAAATACTTGTTTTGTTCAAAAGTATCACTCATGTCATATCCCAGCAACAGAATGGACACTAGAGAGAGAAACGTATAACATTACGTGCCTTTTACTTGGTTTATTTATATAATGAAATACAAATATGTATAATTATACAGTCTATGGTGGCGGTATAAGGCATAACGCTTCCCCTGGCGGTACATGCCACTCACTACAGCGGCATTTGATGGCATATGCCACTGAGTACAGTGGCATAAACTGATGCCTGGTGGCACTGCCCGCTCACTAAGCACACCAGCCATGGTGGCTGATGGCATATGCCACTGTGGTACGTTAATACATCCATGGAATAAGCCACTACTGTTATGGTTTCAGTGTTTTGCTTTGCATTTTGTTCCATTTCTGTTACCTGTTGGTTCATTTCTGTTGTCTGTATCCGGTTTTGTAGATTTCTATTTAGTTTTCTCCCTGTTTATTGTGTTAATCCCCTCTTGACTGTGTCCTGTGTTGTGTCACGTTTCTGTGTTTAGTTGTCCTCATGTTTTCTGTCTGTGTTCCTGTTTCCTGTTTTATTTTGATAGTCTGCTTTCTGTCTTGTCATGTCTAGCTTTACTTTCGGTGTTTTCCCGCCTTTGTTGATTGTCCTGCCCCGCCCTGATGTGTTTCACCTGTTGTATCACCTGTCCCTCATTTGTTAATTACCTCATGTATTTAGCCTCTGTGTTCCCTTTGTCTTTTGTCGGATTGTTTTGTGGCCATGCCCTTCTGTTTCTGTCCTGTGCCTTGTGTCTGTTCCTGCGTCACTTTACTCCTACCTGTGTTTTGCCCGTCAGTTTATGTTTGTAAGTTTTCCAGTCTTTGTGCTGCCGCTTTTTGTTATAATTAAATCCCTGAGTTCCACCATCTCCTGCCTGCCTGCCTCTCTCTCTGCATTTGGGTCCTCACTCTCCCGCTACACATCACAACAGAACGATCTGACCATCATGGACCCAACGGAGAAGCTTCTTTGTAAGAAGAAGGTGTTGGAGTTTGGCTGGACTGTGCAGTGTTTGCTCTGCTCTGAGCTGGAACGGCACCCTCCTCTCCTGGAGAAGCTCGCCATTCAGCGGCAGTGGTTGTCAGAGTGACCTTGGGTGAGTCACTTTGTTCCCCAGCTGGAGGAATTCAAGCACTGGCTAGAGTATTTTCTACAAGCCACCCCCAGTGACTCCCCCACCACCAGCCTGCCTCCTCCCCAGTCGGCCAACACCGTGGCCGTCGGTGCATGCTTTGTCAACCAGCCTGCCCCTTTGCCGGCTTCCCCAGAACTCTCATTGGACTGCTCAGATGCCCCCAACCACCAGGAGTCCTATGAGGGCACCTGCCTGGCAGTCTTCTGTGGGACCCGTGGAGGCCGTAGACGTGAAAAGGCCATCGTGGCTCCAGTCGCCATGCTCCGCAGTTCACCCCAGATTCCTCGCTCCCTAGCGACCCCGGGCTGACGTGTGGCTCTCCTGACCCCGGGCTGACGTGTGGCTCTCCTGACGCCGGGCTGACGTGTGGCTCTCCTGACCCCGAGCTGACGTGCGGCTCTCCTGACTCCGAACTAGTTTTCTCCCTGTTTATTGTGTTTATCCCCTCTTGACCGTGTCCTGTGTTGTGTCACGTTTCTGTGTTTAGTTGTCCTCATGTTTTCTGTCTGTGTTCCTGTTTCCTGTTTTATTTTGATAGTCTGCTTTCTGTCTTGGGACGCAAGGATTCAATGGGAAAGGCACTGAGACACTACGGGAATGTATGAGAAGGAAATCAAGTCAGACAATTCTGAACCAACTCGTCTTCGAGATGAACGTATGCTAACACATTTTAGTCTATAAAATGTAAACACAATAGTACATTTAAATTTTAGACATTTTAGGGGAAGCTGAGCTTCCCTTGCAGTCTTAAAGAAATTGCCACTGGTTACCACGGCCACCTGCCGTTAAACGGTGTGCCGGTGGAACACAACTGGCACAGGTCGGTGTAGTGAACATTTTTTATTTATTTTTTCATTTGAACAACAAAAACAGAACAGACAAACACACTTGAACAAGAACAACCACCCTCTCCCACCCCCCACTCTCAAGAAAGAAAGAAACAAGAACAGAAATCATACCTTGCCTAGTTGCTCCTCTACTTCTTGTGATGCTGTGGTCATTATGACTGATACTTGCTGCTGCACCTTTCCATAGGTCTATAGTCGATGACTTGGCTTTGTTAATCCTTGCTGTAGAGAGCTCAAGCATAACTATGTCCAGAAAATACGGCAACCACTGTTATACAAAGCGAGTTGGGGGGGGGAGCCAGCGCTGAGCTATCATTTTCTTGGTCGCAGTTGAGCCAGCTAACCAAACTTTGTTTTGTCTCCCAAGCAGATGTAATTTAGAGTCGTCATTAAGTAACAAAACAATTGGGTCAGTAGAAAGTCAACATCCTATCACATCAGATATTATTGATGTTGTTTTATTCCAAAACTCATGCATCTTCATACTCCCAGACCATGTGAAGGAAAGTTCCAGTTTGTTCAGGTTGGCAGAACGTGCTTTTGGAGACGTATCTCTTCTGAGGAGTATAAGAGGAGTTTAGTTTTTATTAGTTTTAGTTATAGTCTTAGTTTTAATCTTAGTTTTAGTCTTTTTTTTTTGTAATATGGGTTATTTGTCAGGGGCAATATTCAAAAAGGTCAGAAAAAAGTATTGTGTAATAATATTAGTATTCAACAATAACACCAGTACATAAAATGTACATATGATGATGACCACAAAATGTAAACAGTCTACACAAGACGCAGCAGTAAGTGCAAAATGTGTTAGTAACGTGTTCCAGGAAAAAACACCCAATTCAAATAACGCGAAACGCACAAACTTTTTTCAGTTTTGTACGCTAGCGAGCCATTTTTGTGCGCCTATTCCCAAAACCCTTAAAATACCTAACTTTTCACCAGACTTGATGCGGCCGCAAATTTCAGTGAGTTTTTATATGACAAGCCACTCAAAAAGCCAATTTACTTTCAGAAAATAATTACAATTCCTTCAGTTTCAATAGGGCCTTCGCCGCTGCCGGCGCTTGGGCCCTAAATATATTATAGTTATGCCGGCAGCCGGCCGCGGAGCCCCGGTAGTGCAGTAATCCACAAAGTATGACTTTGCCCTGGGTATGGAGCCCAGCAGGATGCCGCTTGCTCGTCAGACTGTGTAGAGCTCCTAAAGTCTGACTTTACTTTTAAGGCATACCTAAGAGGAGTTATGATCGGATATGCATCAAAAAAGAAAGCAGAATTTGAAAGGGAATTAGATAAATTGAGAGAAGAGATAAAATTACTATAGAGAGCACATAAGACTCAAACTTAACTTAAACTTAAACTTAAAAATTATTTTTTTCTAACAGAAATTTCAGAGCAACTGCAGGGCAACTATGCACATACAGTACATGACTTCAGAATTTTAATTGGGAATCATTTTTAATTGCTGCAAACCACTGTAGCCTGTAACCACAAAGCAGAAATTATAAAAAACTACAGGAAGCTAAATTAAAACGGGACAGTCTGTTATTTAAGAAAGCAGAGGACTTTAAGCATCATTCTAACAAAATAAATCATATAGCTACCAATAAGTCAGGCAAGCATCTGACCTCTTTAATAAATAAAGTTTGGAAAAGGAAACTTATAGTTTTAAGAGATGTAAACTCAAACAAAGTCCACACAAATAATCAAGCCATAAATAATGAATTTAGATGATTTTATGAAGAATTATATACTTCAGAAATAAAAGACCAGGACCCTCTCCCTTTTCTTAAAATCAATTAACCTAAAAAGTATTTCTCCTGAGAAATTGAAGATCTTAGCAAGGATTTAACCAACATAGAAATACAATCTGCTATAAAAAACTTTTCCCCTAAAAAAGCTCCAGGAATGGACGGTTTTCCTATAGAATTTTACACCACATTCTGGGCTAAAATTGATTCCCTATTCACAGAAGTGGTTAACTCGGTGCAAAAAAAACAATAGTCTTCCTGAAACAATGTACCAAGCGACTATATCTGTTATACCAAAACAAGACTTGCGAAGTACCCTCTAAAATCAATTCAACTTGAGTGTACATGTGTGACCATCAAAAAAACTCTAGGGCAGTAAAATTAAAGTAACTATTTTTTAGGAGTTGATCATTTAACCCTTTTCAGGAGTTAAAACTGAACTATTGTGGGAGTTCAACACTAATCCCATGTAGAGTAAAATAAAACTCTAACCTTGAGTCAGTTTTAATGTGAACTCCTTCAACTTCAAGTGTGCTTCACTTGTGCTACAAGTGTAGCACAAGTTTGTTTTATTTAACACTTATAGAGTTGATGTCTAAAAATAAAAGCTTGTAGGTGAAAAAGTGAAATGAAAAACAATACACCATTATTACTACAAATATTTATTTGTATTGACAAATCCATACAGCAGACATGGGGGATATAGTTCCCGGTTTGTTTACTGTTAAAAGACGGCTGTGTCTCATGTTATGTTGTTTTTTGTACAAGCTGTGACTCTACAAATCACAACATGTAAATAGGAACATGTTGGTGTTATTTTGTCACTTATTCGGAGCAGTAGGATTACTGGAACCATTAACCTGCATGTTCTGTGCTGGCCTGATGCCGCTGGAGCCGTCAGACAGCATTACAGCACGCACGGAGATGAGAAGGGTATGTATTGACTTTTCTTACTCTGGGGGTTACGGTGAATAAGCTAAATTCCCAATAAGTCGGCGTGTTCCTTTAACATTACGATTTTAGTGCTGTTGCATGCACAGGAACATGTTGATATGGCGGTAGACCGTCAGTAAACGAGACTGGCAACGGATAGTATTTTAACGTCATGGATCCCTCTGCACAGAAAATAATAAAATTTGGCGGGGAGAGATTTGGGTTCCAGTCCCCATATTCAGCTGAACCACTATTTGGACGTTTGTGATGGACAGAACTCCCTTCAGTTGGCAATGAATAAGCACACCCTCCCCTCTTTGTTCAAGGTGGCGGTAAGAGCGAATAAAACTAGGCACACATACACACACAACACAAACTGCTCTCTCTCTCTCTCTCTCCGTCTCCCTCTCTCTCTCTCTCCCACAAACACACACACACACACATGCAGACGTAAGTATGTGTATAAAGCTAGGCACACATACAGCACACTCTGCACCAGTGTTCGAATTATCTTTTTGTCTTTAAGGGGGTCCCTCTATCTCATAAAAAAAGTTGTCACACCCCGCACATAGCCTAACAAGGCTATACAATTAAATAACATAGGCACGAGTGGCGCTTTTGCACAGTATATGCGCACAGTAGGCCTAGGCTATAACTTGACACACGCACACAACAGAGATTTTTTTTTACAGAAATGGATTCCTTTTAATTAATTTCAACATATTATTGATTGTAATAGTCCATATTTCATTTCAATTTCACAATACAAATAAATAGACTAAACAATTTAGTCTGAGTGTCATTCTCAATTTCAAAATGAATAAAAACATAATTTGAACCAGACCACAGTCTCAGATATCCTCAGTGTCAAACACAATAATGCATGTAGTCTTTAAATCCAGAACCATTCACCCAATAAGAGAGCTGCTAACCAACATACAGTCATGTGAAAAAATTACTACACACATGCTAAAATTGACTAAAAAGAGGAATAAAAAAATCGTCTTTTGAAATTGATCTTAATGCCTTAATTAAAAAAATAGGAAAAATCCAATCTTTAAGGACTCCAATTTTGTTTGTGAATGAATAATGTATCATCAATAAATAAATGTTCTTTCTTAAAGGGAAACTTCACCGATTAGCGTTTAGCTTTGTATCGGTAGAACCCCGGTAGTATTTTTTAATGACCATGCTTCCCTCCCTCATGTCCCCCTGAGAGGGGAGATCTCTGTATTGAGGGTCTGGAAAAAAGCTGCAGATGACGCAAAATGACGATTTTTGCGTCATCTGAGGCTTTTTTGCCCAGAGGCAAAAGACTACAGCCTGTATTCATTGTGTAAGGAGCCACTTCCGCATAGCCCAAAGGGGGTTGGACTGTCGGCTTTTTCCGGAGATTGCCGAGGAAAAAACGAGTGTCAGCCATCTTGAATCCTCGCTTAGCTTCTCTTATATATATGTCAATGTTCTCAGCCAGGAGCAGAAACCTGACGTTCATCCCGACGGAAATTTTGGGACGCGAGCTTTTATTTTGAAAAGTAGACGGGACGGCATGATATGGGACGCTCCAGGCTGCAGCCATACAGTCTTGGAAATTTTAGAACAACAATTATGTGCATTCAAACTACCACACACGTGTACCACCGGGATACATTGGAACACATCGGAGAATATGCAGGACACTTTATTACGGACGCAATACTCGACACACTACGCAAGCTTTGCCTGCACGGAGACCAGCGGTGTTGCTCGATTCCTGTGGCCGGTAAAGTGACCTCATCAGTGGGGTGCGTTGAACGAGTGTGACGGTGGAAAGCTAACGCTAGCCAGCCATCTGTTCACCAATCGTGCTTGCAAGTGTCCGCTCATTAAACAAACTGGACTACATCCAACTTCAACGAAACTCCCAATGCAAGTTAAGAGACTGCTGTGCTGTGTTTTTGTTGTTGTGGAAATATTGCTGTGGACAATCCAGCCTGCTGTCACCGGGTAAGACTACTAGTGGAGGTGGGCTGTGTTACCCCGGACTGCCTGTTGCAGAAATGGGGTGATTTGTATCCAACTAACTGTAAACTGCTGGTGTAGTTTGTGACTGTAAAATGCCGACAATTCTAGCTACATCCCACGCAAATGTACGGCTGTGTTTAAACTCGATATTTATACCACAGCCCACCAAGAGCTAATGCTAGTAGCTATGAGTTAGCCTTCTTTTATTAAATGGCTTGGTTGTATTCTAATGTAGAATTCGGTAGCTATGTTTTTTCTTGATAACAGACCGCTGCTAAGGATAACACACCGTTGCCAAGGATAACACACCGTTGCCAAGGATAACACACCGTTGCCATGGACACAGTTCTGTTCACTCAATCAATCCGCTGAAAGAAGTCCGGATAATGTATCAGCTGTTCGCCAAAAAAAGCATGTTTTAAATGTGTAACACCACTTGAGCCACGGTGAAACGTTTTTTCGTGTATATGGTTGAAATGACAATAAAACACACTTGTTGAGTTGATCGTCTCACTGTCTGTCTGTAAAGGGCAGGCGTGGCTTGGGAGTGGCCTCATACAGCAGCAAAGCAAGTGCATTCTGGGATTTGGTGTCTTTCATCCATATGAGCCAAAAACACATTTTCTGTCTTATCTTGGCCTAGAAGGCACCAATTTCATTTTTTTTTCACATTTCTACTACATAAGTGACCCAATTTCAAGATATATTCAGCTTCCCAGCGGTGAAATTTCCCTTTAAAATACAGGGGGCATATGGTTTTATTTCAGTTAGCCTAATAGCTGGTTTGATTTGCATTGAGAGATGATCTTATGGAACATACCCCATGCCAATATCTAGGTATGTTGAAGGGTATGTGATGATGTGGGGCTATTTTAATTCCAAAGGCCAAGGGAACTTTATGAGGAGGCATAGTATCCTGGATCCATGAAATAACTGGCTTTTAAAAATAAAAATCTGCCTGCCTCTATGGGAATTTAACATTGGGGTGTACTTACTTATGCTCCCTGTATTTTAAGGAAGAACATTTATTTATTTACGATACATTATTCATTCACAAATTAAAATGGTTTCCTTAAAGGTTGGATTTTTCCTCATTTTTTTTAATTAAGACATTAAGATCAATTAGCAAAAGATGATTTTTTTATTCCTCTTTTTAGTCATCTTTAGCATGGGTGTCCTATTTTTTTCACGACTGTACATACATGGGAAAATGCACTAACTGGCAGAAATTAATGTTAAATGCCAAACTATGTTCTAGTCTTATAATGTACACATAGTGATAACAACACATGGATGTTCAGTTGTCTCGTGTGTTTAACCATGGAAATAAATCCATCTGTGTTGGGCTTTACGGAGACAAAACAGACCAAATTGCCCTGCTCTCAGCTGGCTGGGGCCTGCGTCCAGGAATCCATGATGCTGATGTCCGGTGTCCACTCTTAATCCATGACTGGACAAACGGCACAGGGTTAAATTTCTCAATAGGAGGTCCATTCAAGTCTATGAACAACAGGGCAGAGAGGCTCAGGGCACGTAGTCTGTTCCTAGTATTATCATCTGTATCATTGCAAGCCGAGAAACCCCTCTCACACTCCGCTGAGGTCGGCAGTACAGTGCGGCATGCAACGATAAGTTTGTTAAGAGTCTTCCCCTGAGAACCTTGGAGCTTCCAATCTCGGAATTCCTCAATAGCCTCAGTAGAGGATTCACAGAGGAGTTTTGCGAATTTCCCCACTTGATGTAACGTAGATGGCAGCCAAACTCAGCTCTACAACTTTGGTGGGCAGAACATCTTTTTGTTTGAGTTGTGCTATTTCCACTGCTCTTTTATGAGCAAGGCTGTCACGGTGCAAGTAAATCTTCTTACGTAATTGCTTTTGTAGTGGGCTACTGACGGTCCCATTAATACATGCTTCAGAAAGGTGCACCGCAGTCTTTTTTTCATGGAGCAAGAGTTTTTGCTGCCTGACAGGAAGTACACCCAAGACCACTCTCACTTGTACACAGCCATGGATTTCTCTCCTTCCACGATCGCCACTGACTGAGCCCCCAGTTCTTAGGAAGGTGATGCAGGTGCTTCAGCTCCATCATACCGGACCCTGTCTCCCCAGAATCTTGGTCTCCATCGAATTCCTATGAAGGTAAATATGGTGTAAAATGTGAGAGTTTGTTAGCCTGACAAGCCAGACCCACATCCAGATGTAGGGTCTGGGAACTCACCATTGACGGAGCTCGATCAGAAGGGTGGGATAAACGGTTGTCTTTCAAATTCCCTCTGCACGTAATAGGATAGGGCTACAACCAGGCAGAGCAATGTAGAAGGTAGCTGAGCTAGTTGATAGATTAAACTTTTGCCGTATCCGGTCGGCAAAACTACGAACACATCTTCCTTTTTTAAGAATAATTTCTGTGCCGTTCTTTGTTCTTTTATCACAGAAAAGCTTAACTCCAAGTCTTCCAGAAGTCCGCTGTTCCCAGCAGCAGCAGCCATAAGCCCCGCCCACCGACTCTATACACAATGTGATTGGCCTGACCGAAATTTGGTTTTTGCAGCTTGAAAGTCAACGGAGAGAGTGCCTAGACCCCCCCTTGCTGCCAAATAAATTTGCTGCCACTAGGGGGAGTCTAGATTTCTAGGCTAAGAGTTTGCAGAATAACAAAAAATCTGAACTTGTATGTTAAACTTTGCACTTGTAAAAAATATTCACACACATCTGAATTTGAAGTCACATAAAGAAAAAAAAACACATGAGAGCTTGTAAAAAAAGATCTGAGATTTGCACTAGTAGAAAATTTTAGAAAACACCTGTATTCTGAATGTGAAGTCTCAGAAAAAAATATTCACAAATGTGTAGATTAGACATGAACACAATGACAGCTGCAAACTTGTAATTCAACATACTCGTATACTTTTTTTTTTACTCTGGTTCATTTTCAACACCTTTTCGCGGTACATTTGTGTAGCATGGCATACATTGTATTCTACAAGCTCTCACATTTTGCATAATTGCACCATATTATTTACCTCCAGAAATTCCTCCTCGACGTCCTCGTCACTGGTAAGTGCCCCAGCAGCAACATGATGACTGGTTGTAGTAGCCACGACGGCCTCAATAGAGCTAGTAGGCGCATGGCTAGAACTAGCTGTTGCTAGCATATTTTCTGATTCTAAATCTGTAACTCTTTTTAGTTTTTTGGGGGTAAAACCAAACTTGTCAGGGCCGAAAAGGAATTCGGCGCAGGTGGCCTTTTTTTTGGCGGCATAACTGACAGTGCTATTTTATGTATTGGTATTTAGCTCAAAAGCACATTAAGCTAAAAGCAAAAGCAAGGTCACTTCTTCGGACTTGCGAGTGCTGTGAAATCGATCGTATGCGGTTTGCTCACGTTGCCTAGTGGTGTGGTGGTGAAGTGCAGTCACGCTGCGTTCATGAGCGTAAGGTAGGCTCAGGTCTACATCCGTAGTAGCCTATATTTTAATTAATTTAACGTCTTTAATGGTAAGAGATCACACAGGGATGGATAATGAGCGTTGATTAAGATTAAATTACAATGCCACATATGGCAGACACCTTCAGATATGAGAGACCCCCTCAGACTTTTTACTTTGGTGCTTTCATGGGAGCCAGTCCTCACTCTATGGGAGCTCGGCTCCCTCTGGCTCCCACGTAATTCGAACACTGCTCTGCACTCTCACACACACACGCACATGCACATTCACTCACCAGTATTAAGAACTTTTCACTCACTCTCTCTCAAACATGTACACATTCACTCACAAATATACTGACAAATATCAACATATACTTTCCAATCCATGTGATAAGCAAAGGTGGTGGGATTCAGCTACTTTTAAAGAATATGTTTCGTTCTTTAAGAGAAGGAAAGGTTAAAGGATGTGTTTCTGTCCCATAAAAGTGAGGCATGTTTGAAGAATATTATTTGAATTAGGAACCATTATACTTGAATTGTTTGAAGGAATTTCATGATTTGATGTCATGTTTGAGGCATATTGAGCTTTATTGTTGGCCAAATAAGCCACAGTTTTAGGCTGTGCTTTTTTATCTGTGTTAATTTAAACTCTTCAGATGTATGTGGATGCAATGTCTTTTGAATATTGAGTAGGAAAAAATGAAAATAAAACTCCAGCAGTTCATAATCACTGTCTTTAGCTTGTTTAAAAATGGAAACTTTTATATGACTTGACTTGTGACTTGATTGTCACAAAAAATGACTTGGACTTGCTTGACACTTGAAAGTTAAGACTTGAGACTTGCTTGTGACTTGCCCATGTGTGACTTTGTGAAGTAATATTTATTATGAATGTATTAGTTAATATTAATTGAAATAAGTAAATATTTTTACTATTCTAAATAATAATTCAATATTTTCAAAAAAAATATTTGCAGCTTAAGGATGTTTGAAAGACACTTTTATTTCACATTTGAAATGTGAGATGTATGTGAAAATATCTACATAACATTATAACCACAAACACATGGCCATAGTTCTATGGCCATGTGTTTGTGTTCTTGCTAGCAAATTTCAAAACAGTGCATTTACATATACATAGAGTACATACATCAAGGGAGTTCAGAGACCGTTATAAAGCTCAAAAGTAAAGCAGTGTAAAATTTGAAAAATTAAATGCGGAATGACAAAGCCTAACTGACTTTAGGACTGATATTCCAGCATACAAACGAGTACAGTGTTACAGTTGACTTTTCACTGTAATTCCATCAATTGGGCTCCATTACAAGCTTCAAAAGATTGAAGCTGTCACTTCCTCATGGATTTTATAGGCAGAAGTTCATTGAGGAGGAAAAAAAAAATCCTCCAAGTTTCAACCAATGAGATAGCTGGCCTTAGCAGTGAAAAAAAATGCTATTCAAAAACTGCACTGTCCCCTTTCTTCTAATCAACTTGCAGAACGATTTGATGAGATCCGTCCAGAAATTTGGGTTGAGGAGGAACAATGCGGATTCCGTCCTGGTCGTGGAACAACGGACCAGCTCTTCACTCTCGCAAGGATCCTGGAGGGAGCCTGGGAGTATGCCCAACCGGTCTACATGTGTTTTGTGGATTTGGAGAAGGCGTATGACCGGGTCCCCCGGGAGATACTGTGGGAGGTGCGGGAGTATGGGGTGAGGGGGTCTCTACTCAGGGCCATCCAATCTCTGTACGACCAAAGTGAGAGCTGTGTCCGGGTTCTCGGCAGTAAGTCGGACTCGTTTCAGGTGAGGGTTGGCCTCCGCCAGGGCTGCGCTTTGTCACCAATCCTGTTTGTAATATTTATGGACAGGATATCAAGGCGTAGTCGGGGTGGGGAGGGGTTGCAGTTCGGTGGGCTTGGGATCTCATCGCTGCTCTTTGCAGATGATGTGGTCCTGATGGCATCATCGGCCTGTGACCTTCAGCACTCACTGGATCGGTTCGCAGCCGAGTGTGAAGCGGTTGGGATGAGGATCAGCACCTCTAAATCGGAGGCCATGGTTCTCAGCAGGAAACCGATGGAATGCCTTCTCCAGGTAGGGAATGAGTCCTTACCCCAAGTGAAGGAGTTCAAGTACCTTGGGGTTTTGTTCGCGAGTGAGGGGACAATGGAGCGGGAGATTGGTCAGAGAATCGGCGCAGCGGGTGCGGTATTACATTCCATCTATCGCACCGTTGTGACGAAAAGAGAGCTGAGCCAGAAGGCAAAGCTCTCGATCTATCGGTCAGTTTTCGTTCCTACCCTCACCTATGGTCATGAAGGCTGGGTTATGACCGAAAGAACGAGATCCAGGGTACAAACGGCCGAAATGGGTTTCCTCAGGAGGGTGGCTGGCGTCTCCCTTAGAGATAGGGTGAGAAGCTCAGTCATCCGTGAGGAGCTCGGAGTAGAGCCGCTGCTCCTTTGCGTCGAAAGGAGCCAGTTGAGGCGCCTCCCTAGGGAGGTGTTCCAGGCACGTCCAGCTGGGAGGAGGCCTCGGGGAAGACCAAGGACTAGGTGGAGGGATTATATCTCCAACCTGGCCTGGGAACGCCTCAGGATCCCCCAGTCGGAGCTGGTTAATGTTGCTCGGGAAAGGGAAGTTTGGGGTCCCCTGCTGGAGCTGCTCCCCCCGCGACCCGACACCGGATAAGCGGACGAAGATGGATGGAACTTGCAGAACAGTAAAGAATACATACATCAACTCTGTCCATTAACAGCTGCAATCACTACCTTTGCGGACATTCTCAGGATGTTCAGGACAGAAAGAACTTATGTAAAACCGAGCAACACTTGAAATCACTGTCAGAAAAACTGACACATAATGTAAACAAATTGTGCTGGACAAAAGCACAAATAAAACTGCCGCTTTAAGTTTCTTGTGGAGAGACTGGACCGTTGCTGACATTCTCAAGATGATCAGGACAAAAAGAACTCATATAAAGCTGACCAACACTTGAAATCACTGACAAAATGTAAAGATTGTTTGTGCTGGACAAAAGCAAAAATAACACTGGAACACTCACGCTAAAAGTTTCTTGTGGAGAGACTGGACCTTTGCTGACATTTTAACGATGTCAAGCTCAAGAAACAGCTTCTGAAATAGTTCAAAAGTATATTTCAGTTTCAGTAAGTAACTTAAGTTGCCAGCATAGATGACACCCATGAGCAGGAGGCAAGCGTTTGTCACACTTCCGCAGTCTTCCAGAACTTCTGTCCCCTCAATGTTGACTGACACGTACACAGGATCTTGGTTTTCCTGTGCCACATTGGGATGGATGACTGTGATCTTCATCATGTGATTACAAGAGTCCTCTTTCACTGCTTCTTGGCTGACGTCCCTGTGAAAACAAATAAGCCACAATTAGAAATAACTAAGAATAGATTCCAACCAAAAGAAAAGGTTAAGAGAAAATATTTGAAAATAAAAACAAAGAGGTATACTCAATTTAGCGTTCTCAAATCAAACATTATTCATAAGGCACTTTTCATACGTAAAGTTACACAACATGCTTCACAGAGGCAACAAGATTGCATTTTAACATTATTTTACGCTGGCTTGCCCTTAAAACTGTGCTGTATCCTGTCGGAAGTGGCTTTATGTCAACATGCCTAAGAAAGACGATAGTCAGAGGGATACATCCAAGACAAGTTCCTCAGCCGCTAGCAATGATGCTATATTAGCGGGTATTGCTAACCACGGGGCTGAGCTGCTGAAAATCACCTCTCTCGTTAGATGGCTTAAAGAAATCCTTGGACGGCCGCCTCGACGCAATCGAAGCAACGCTATCATCACTTCAGAAGAAAAACCATAAAACTGAGCGCCACTTTGATGACTTCAACGAAGTCTTGTCAGCTAACGACGCATTACAGCTCTGGAAGCTACGTGCAACGAGCTACAGGTAGCTAACGGTCTCCTCAGGGCTAAAGTGAATGATTTGGAGGGCCGGTCCCGCAGACTCAATGTCAGGATTGTGGGCATTAAAGAAGGGGAAGAGAAAGGCAGCCCTACTGATTTTGTTTCTAAGCTGATCCCAGAGCTACTCGGCCAAGACAACTTTAGCGGACCCGTAAAAATAGACCAGGCCCACCGTAGCCTGAGACCAAAGCCTCAGCCTAATGAGGCCGCAGATCATCATTGCCAAGGTCCACAATGACCGAGACGTGATCGACATACTACGACTCAGCCGTCAACAAGCACCCCTGCACTACCACGGTGTGAGTCTCCATTTTCCCCGACTACAGAGTAATTTGAATTGGCTGTAGTAAAACTTCCACCACAAACATTTAAATAGAGTTTCACACAGTGTGCTTTCTCAGGTGCATAAATCTAGCACCGGGACAATTTTATTTTTTACCTTTTACGCCCCATTTACGCCCCAAATTTCGATAACCCAGATTTTTTCTGTAAAATATTCAACCATGTCACAGAATACAATGATCACAATATGATTATCGTTGGCGACTTTAATTGTTATTTTGATCCGCAATTGGATAGGTCCTCCTCGTCCGTGGCCCCATTATTGAAATCTGTCTCACTGACTCAATAACCTTGCCAAATCTCTAGACCTGGTTGATATTTGGAGGCACCAGCACCCCTTAGAAAGGAATTTTTCTTTCTTCTCCCCCATGCATGGCAGTTTTACAATAGTTGATTATATGCTGGTTGACTCTAGACTTATTTTGAATATAATAAGTTCAACTTACATCTTGCATCTTAATTTCCGACCATGCACCCCTCTCATTGATGATTGACTTCAAACTTTATGCCCCTCAATATAGTTGGAAATTGAACCCCTCTCTATATTTTTAGATGACACGTTCAGTGGCTACATATCGACCAAGATTGCAGATTTTCTGTTCTACTAGCTGAACTGGAGGAGGACTATCGAAACACAGGTTCTGAAGACACACATCCCATTCCTCCCCTTAACCCTAACCCTTTGCCTTATCCCTAGCCCTTGTCCCTTGAACCAAGTGGCAAGGGCTAGGGGTGAAAACATACCCCTATGAAATGGGACACCACTTGGTTACAGTTATGTCACCACACAGTATGATCACAAACTTCCAAGATACTGTCTGCAAGTGTGTGTATGTCTATTGCATGGGTTTTGACAATTGTCATATGCATGTATATATTTTATAGTTCTTTTATGTTCACTTTGGTGGTGTATATGTTCTTATCTGTGTGCAACTTAGGTTTGTCTGCAATACATATTTTTAAACCCACTGCATGGTGTGTTGTATATCTGTTTCAGTTATCACTGTTTTGAATGTCATTGATGTTCAGAAACACTTTCTTTGTTAATAAAAATCTGTCTTTATTGCCCAATAAAATAAAAACAACAGGCAAAAACATTATATAAAAATACATTATGTTACAGAACCATTCTCAACTATTAAAACCATAACTTACACACACACATAAAAAGGCACTCACGCAAGACCACAAAAAACCTACAGTTATTCAGAAATTCCAGCCCACAGTCTGATGACTGTTAGCCAGTAACCTTTCCCTCCTGTATCATAACCAACAACAACGTACAGGTACATGAACAGGTATGCATTACAAATGATTACAATAATACAGTACCACCAATACAATAATGAATGGCTACAACATGAACGCATGACTCACTCCCATAGTTGCTTTGCAACATATTTTGATTTTAGAAACACTCGTTTTCAGCCTGAAAGTGGATCAGCTGCTGGGTTTCCTCCTGCGTCCCTGTGTGATACAGGACGGTATATGTAAAGCACGTAGCGATGTCTCCAAAGCAAATAGTGTTATGCACTGATATCAAACGAAATTCGCTGCTAATGGAGTTTAGTTAGTAACACTGTAGACATGCATGGATTCCTTTCAAGGCAGAAAAATGCAGAAAATGCAAAAATGTTGTGCAAATACGCAGTGCAGCGTTAACGTTACCGTTAGCATTAGCATAGCAAGCTAGCGATTTTTAAAAATGTTTCAATTACAAATATAGTTGCCAATATGTATGTACAGGACTGTGTAGAGCACTAAACAAGACTGTCGTAATTTTTAAATCAATTCTTTAAGCCGAAAATACTTACATTTGTGGGTCTCTCTGGTCGACCAGGCAGCCATGTTCCTTGTTACGCAACTTCTCTGGATACCCCTGCTGGCCAAGTGAGCTCGCGTCCTTACTTGGTCTGAAGGGACCTCTGGCCCCAACACTAGACCCTAACACTCGATCAAGACGAGGATTGGGACAGCACTAGCTCTCACGTGAACGTGCACAACAAGGGTTAAGGGAAAGGGTTAGGGTTAAGGAGAGGAATGGGATTCAGCTTTAGCTCTATTCTGAAAGTGAAATATGAATACAACCATATTCTGGGCGAGCAGGTCGGGAACTATATTCGTAAACTAAAGAAGAAGCACTTTGAGCTGGGTGAGAAGGCCGATAAATTGCTCGCTAGGCAACTGAAGGGGGTCATATCTGATAGGGCAATACATAAAATTTCCTCATCCACCAGCCAACTATTAACTGATCACAAGCAGATCAATGACAGATTTTTTAGTTTTTACAGCCAGTTATATACTTCCAGATCTTCTACCACCGATACAGACATTGCCAATTTTCTTGATAATTTTGATATTCCAGTCCTTTCTGAGTCCGCTAGACTGGAATTGGACTGTGAATTTACACTGGAGGAGATCAGAATTGCTATTTGTTCTTTTCCCAGTGGCAAAGCCTGCGGTCCAGATGGGTTTGGGATAGAATTTTACAAGATGCACATTGACATTATCGCCCCCCTCTTGCTTCGGATGGTCAATTGCTCAGTGAAAAATGGTACTTTCTGTCATACTCTCTACGACGCACATATCTGTGTCCTCTTAAAAAAGGGCAGAGACGAAACTAATGTCTCTTCGTATCGTCCCCTGTCTCTGCTTAACTCTGACCAAAAAATTATAGCAAAAGTCCAATAGATTTTCCTTCTCAAACACAAGGTATTTGCTTAATTTAATGTATTCAACTAAATTGCCCCACTCTGCTGTGATCTCACTAGATGCCCAGCAGGCTTTTGACCAGGTAGAGTGGAGATACATGTTCGCTGCTCTTGACAAATTTGGTTTTGGGTCAAAATTTATGAATATATTAAAAATGCTGTATGCTGGTCCCCAATCTTCTGTTCTAACCAACCACAAAAGATCCCCCCTGTTCCCGTTGCACCGCGGCACCAGGCAGGGCTGCTGCCTCTCTCCAATGCTTTTTGCATTAGCTCTTGAAAGCTCTCGATAGTGCGGCACATCACTCAGATGTGCCGGACCTTATAGAGTATAAGGTCCGGCACATCTGAGTGTACCATCGGTCTGTACGCAGATGATGTAATTCTGACCCTTTCAGATGTAAAAACATCCCCAGAAATCAAAAACTTCTATTTAAACTTAATTATATGGATATGATTGACAGGCTCAAGTGTATGATAGATAAATGGAAACTTCTCCCCCTTTCATTGATTGGCCGTGTCAACATTGTTAAAATGGTCATGCTCCCTAAATTTACTTATTTATTTCAGAATGTGCACCTATTCCTCACTTCCTCCTTTTTTAAGACGTTAGACTCTATTATCATGCCCCTTTGTCTGGGCCTCCAAGCCACCCCATATTTCAAAGGCCCATTTACAGAAGCCCACTGAGGAGGGTGGTTTAGGCCTGCCTGTCTTTCGGCATTACTACTGGGCCTGTAACGTGCAGAAGAGGGCGAACCCGGCCCTAGATGGCCTGAGATTGAGCTTAGTAAGGCTATGTCACTTACTGGTGCCTCCTTGTCAGCCATTCTGTTCTCAAAACGTGATATTAAGATTAAATCGCTACGCAATAATTTCTTATTCTGCAACTCGATTAAAATTTTAAAGCAAATTAAGGGAATTCTGAACCTCCCAGAAGAGTCAATTCATGCCCCCATATGTCAGAACCCCTCTTTCAAGCCTGGTTTGATGGATGCTGTCTTTAAGCACTGGTCAGATGAAGGCTTAACTACCATCAGGGATCTCTATATTGATAATCATTTTGCATCTTTTGCCCAGCTCCAGTTCAAACTCCCTACTACTTATCTACAAATTAGGAATTTTGTCAAGCATTCTTTTCTTCGCCTAGATGCGGCCCCCGTGCAACATGACTTTTTTGATATTATGACCAAACCTCCCACCTCCAAACATTTGATCTTTCGATTTGTTAACCTCTTCGTAGTGGCAACCCCTTCTCTCCATAGTAAAGAGGCGTGGATCAAGGACACCGGCAAAGTAATATCTGACGAGCTATGGGCGAAAGCGTTAAACAGGATAAAAGCTTGCTCTATTAATGCTTGACTTCAGCTCATTCAATTTAAAGTAGTTCATAGGTTGCACTATTCCAAGACTAGACTGAACAAAATTTTTCCTGCTGTCTTCCCCACTTGTGATAAATGTAAATCTCTCTGCCCAGTGAGGGAAGTTTTCTGCCTCATCACTGGACCTGCAGATGAATTTTTCGCAACATAATAGTACCTCCTATCATAAAATAATTCAGTCAAGGACAGGAATTCCCACACACAAGAGTAATATTTTGGGAAATGATTGTGTGGGCAGTAGGAAGCGATCTCGCTGCACTCAGAAGGTCACTTTGAAAATTCTGTAAATTTCTCTGCTTTTGAGCACATATTAAGGGAGAGATGACAGGTTTGTATACACTTGTGGAGAAAATCATGTGCATAAATTGTTAATTGTGGCCACAGTGACAGCATAAGGAGAACAGTTTCAGGCCAACACAGACACTGATCAGATTAAATAAGAGTGATACATTCTCAGTGTGTATGACCTCATCATTAGATTATGTAATTTGGAAAATTTTACATCATTCAATGAGACAAAAAGGTGTTTTATGTTTTCCAGATGGTTATTCTTTTAGATCTCACATACACTTAGTTGCTGCATGAACAATAACTGGATTTACCTGATTTTCACAGAACAGAGAAGGCCATCTCTCCAAGAGGTCTTGGATTGCGGGGCAATCCTTGACAACCTCTGTTCTTCTCATGGCGAATGATTTCTCCATTTTCTCATTAATTGTTCTTTATTTCCTTCAGCAAATCTAGTCTCTCCTTCTCTAAGGTTTCTTCAGTCTCACCAAATGGCAGTGGTGGCAGATAGATGACTTCAGCTTTTTTTAGCCTTAAAGCCTTTTAGTGAACTCTCTTCACTGGAGCGTCGTCTCTTCAATGTGTTCACCTCAAGCTCTGGAATGGGTAATTGGCAACCTCTTAACTTTGCCCTGTAGTTGCCCATTTTAAACTGTATCCTCTGTTGCCAACCATATAGGCCATTAAAAGACCCTGGCTCTGTGAGGCATGGGTATTTTTCTACCAAGACTTCAGCAACAGCTAAAATCTGGACACCAGTTGGATATGCTGTGAAGCCAAATATAGTCTCTGCGAGCTTCTCAAGAATGCTACTTAAATGCTCTTGGGTTGTTCAAAAGTGTGCCATCATTTTCATAAGCTTGCTTTCCTGCTTCCAGTGCAAGGTCTACATCATAAGAAACGACTGGTATTTCAAACTTAAATGGCCATGGCTTAGACCTGTAGGATGGTCCACTCTCATCTGGGGAGGAAAGCAGGATTGTGTCACATCCAGATGAGGAGGAGCTTGCTTCCGTAGATAGTGGAACTGGAGATTCGACTTCTGACATGTCCACAGAAGTGAGACTCAAGATCACTGGTTCAGTTTTTACTACTTTGAGGTTAGCTTTATCTTGTACTTCCTCAATCGAGGTCAAAGTGAAGAACTGTCAAATTCCATGTCATATCAGTAAATGGTCCTGTAATATCAAATGTCTCTCGAAGAACATCAGTGAGGTCCTGAAGTGTGCTTGGGATGCTTGCAGGTAAAAGTAGTTTGCGGACATCATCCTCCCCAAAAATTATCTGCAGTTTTGCTGAGTGTGCCATATGAACAGGAAGAAGCTGCAACAACAGAGAAGAGAAATACACAGAGACATTTATTCACAAGCTTCTCTCCTCATACTTAAAAGGATAGGCAAATGTGGTGCTTCAAAGTTGTCAGGCGTCTTCCTGCAAGGGTGTATGGAGCCAAAGGATAGGATAGGATCTTTAAGTTCTCTTTGCTCAAGTAACTGCAAACTCCCTGTGTTCTCCAGCTCATAACTCCTCAGGTGTTCATTGTACCATGTATCACCATTATCTGCAACACTTCAGAATAGTCAGGCAGTCCTGCAATGGAACCACAACACAACAACATTCCCACTGCATAGTTGGTGCCTAAACTGCACACATTATTGGCAACATGCACAGCTGTAACAGCAGGGAATTTGCATTTCACCAGGTCTTTTAGATCATCCTTAACCCTCATGCCCTCCTTAAAAAAACGTACTCCCGACACCTTCGTGGCAAAAATGTCCACGCACACAAAAACATTTAGTTATTAAATCATCATATATCAATATATTTTTCTGCTTTTTTTCATAAATCACTTAAACAACTTGTAACCTAATCAAAACTACCAAACATTCAATCATTTTCAGGATTTTAACCCTTTAAATGCCAGTTTATTTATTTGAAGTATTTCATTTTTTATTACAAAAAAACACAAAAAATGATTCTGCCCTATATTGAATAATATGTAGATGGGGCTTTGGTGGTGATTAGAGGCTTGGATATGTCAAAGATAAGCAACAAAATTAATTTGATTGCATTAGTATTTTTTACATAGTGCCAGATACTCCCTTTGGACACCTTCGAGGCAAAAATGTACATGTCCAAAAAACTGATATTAAATCATCATATATCAATATTTCTTTCTGCTTTTTTTCATAAATCACTTAAACAACTTCTAAATTGCTCAAAACTACCAAACATTTAATAATTTTCTTGATTTTAACCCTTTAAATGCCAGTTTTAAATCTTTGAAGTAACAATTATTTATGAAAAACCCAACAAAACATTAATTATTTTCCATAAAATAAATCATAGGGGAATGGGGCTTTGGTGGTGATTAGAGGCTTGGATATGTCAAAGATAAGCAACAAAACTGATTTGATTGCATTAGTACTTTTTATGTAGTTCCAGATACTCCCTCTTCGAGGCAAAAATGGCCCCATTTACTTCCATTATAACCACATGTTTTGATCTCACTGCCTTTACAGTATAAAACCATGCACTCTGTAATGTCAGCATTTCATTTTGTACAAAAGTGGTCATATTTAAAATTTTTACAGTATTTCACCAGATTCAACCATTTTGCTCTTGTAGGCCGATGCCTACATGACATATTTGCATGACATATTTATGTGCCGAGTGGGCATGGGTTTGATCTGGGAACACATATATGGGTCTTGCATGACATATTTATGTGCCGAGTGGGCATGGGTTTAATCTGGGAACACATATATGGGTCTTGCATGACATATTTATGTGCCGAGTGGGCATGGGTTTAATCTGGGAACACATATATGGGTCCTGCATGGCAGAGGCGCAAAGTAACTATGTAGGCCTACTGAGTTATGTAATTACTTACTGTACAATTTTTAGTAACTTGTAGTACTCTACATTTAGGCTAATCAAGCATGTTGAGATTTAGAAATTGTAACTCAATACATTTCAAGTCACGCTAGTCACCAAAAAACAAACATTGCATACATGTAGATCTTTTGCCAAAACAATCCATCAGTCATTTTTGTTAGTCGTGCAGAAAATGAAAAATGTAACTTCCCAAAAATGTAAAAAACATCAAAATAGGTCGAAGTTTACGCTGTGTTGAATTATGCTGATTAGTGGACTCTCAGAAAGGTTGCAGGCCTACCGTAACACTTCAAATAATAGCCTAGTCCCAGATGCCTGTCCCTTGGGGCAGAAACACATATTTAGACAAATAACTATGCTCAATATTATCGGCCGATATTGGCTTTAAAATTCAATATCGGTAAATATCGGTATTGGTTTTTGAAATGGTTTAAAATGACTAAAGTATGTCATTTTATACCTTATTGGAAAGCTTGTTTCCTCTCAATGCAAATGCAGACAAAATATGGGTGTAGGTTGTTGGCCAATCAGCATACACACAGGGTTTGTAGAGTAAATAAATTCTTGAGCAGGGCAGATCTAAGCCACAATGAGTGGACTGGAATTAAGCATTGGACAATATTGGTATATCGGATATTGGTACAAAATCAATGTCAAGCATCCCTACAAATAACCCCATACGGTTATCCACATCCCATAGATGCCTGTCCCAATGGTCTATTTGATCAAATAAAACTCCGGGATCCTATTCAAAGTTTTACGGTACTTCATTTTTGAAGATGACGCCAAATACAGTAGCTCACAGACAGCTAGTCCCTTTATGGACATGAATATGATGCATTTATTACCTCTTAGGAAATTGTAATTCAATATTTGTTAGAAAAGGACTTGCAGGAGGCCTCATCATCAATCTGTCTTCCACTTCTCTGTTGTTAGATGTCCTTGGACCAAGGAGTAGCATGTGTTTCTATCAAGGTGTAGCTCATACACCAACAATGACTGATGTGTTGGCTGTAAAAGGTACAGTAGATCTGTTTGAGAAAAAAATGAAAAACACTTGTTTTGTATCTAATCAATTATTAATGATTAATAGATTGTTGGCATTTTAACTTTTGGTAAATGAAAACACACATCCAGCCCTTATCTGGAGAAGTGAGGGTGGTTAAAACTAACTAAGGCCACGTCCACACGTACCAAAATGATCTTTTTTTTACCCATCTTCCCTGGATTCGTTTCAAGAATAGTTGCGTCCAAATGAATCCACTTGTAAATGACTCAATATGCTACTTCATATGCCAGGCCTATAGGCGGCGCTGTTTCTGCTACAGAAATTCACCAAAAAACGGAGAAGAAGAGCATAGTCACTTCACTTCCTGTTCACTGTCTAAGATCATAACATAACTAGCTAGGATATAACGTTCTCTTCATACATCCCTGGACTATAATAACTTTCACCATTGGTCATTTTAATAAAGGCCTTTGTTTATATTGTATAATGTGCTGTTGGATTGCTTTTTATTTTGCAAGATTGCAGCGCGCTAGCAGCGTGCTAACGTTAGCGCGCTCTAACATCGGCAGTCAAACAAACATCAATGATCCATGAATGATGTCTTTTTAATAATCTATACGTTTTTCTTGCAGTAACCTTTCTACAATAAGCCGTGGTAAAAGGTACTAGCAATATATCTTGTGTAGAATCCAGAGGGAAGGGTCAGGGAGCAGAGACACAGTATTTAGATGAAGTGAGCTGGTTTGACCACGGAGATGGGACATGCTCGCTTCACCGCAGTTGTGTGCGTCAGCGGCCGTGGTAGAAGGTGTGAAAGAGGGCTGTGGCGATGACATACTCAATACGGATCCGTATTCACCATCCATACGAAGCCAAACGAGAGCCGTTTTCCGATTTTTTCACCCTGAGACCTGGTTTCAAAAAAGTGCGTTTTCAGGCGGTGCGTTTGCAGGATTCGTATGGACGGTCGGCCCAAACGATGCAAAACATGTGCGTTTGCACAAAAAAACGTTTCCGTGTGGATGGCCCCTAATACTCTGAGTAGTTTTTACAAATTGTACTTTTACTTGAGTATTTCTCTAACACCAGTACTTTTACTTGTAACAGAGTAAAATTTTAGCAATGTAACAGCGCTTGTACTTGAGTACAGCTTTTCAGTACTCTTTCTGCCTGTTATGCACACAACACCTAATTAGGCTCATTCAGAATGAAGCCAGCAGAGCAGTTAACGTTTGTTAATTCTCTCAATTTACGAATTTTACTGTATTTAATTGTTATTTGGTCAGGCAGTTCTTAGGACATCTATAAGGGGCCTGTATGCAAAGGCCTTGTTTTGCGCCCCCCCTTTGCTAATGTGCCAAATGGTTTAGTCCACCTGCATGCATTACGTTAGCCAGTTCAGTTGAGCGTCTGGTGGAGCGCAAACTTATGCTGTAGAAATGTCTTTTCTCAAAGAAAGCCAAATCATGCTACCAAAAAGAAAGGAAAGACAGGAGGAGGAGAGAAAACAGAATGAGGGGAAACAATTGGTAACTGACTTCTTTTCAAAGAAAGGGGAGCACTAACTAGAAAACGAAATCCATGGTGCTTGTCAGGGACCAAGCAGTTAAGCATGAGAAGTCGCAAGGAGATTTTTAAAAATGGGTTTTTTATTTTACCCACAAAAAATTCTGACAACAAATAAAGATAAAGTTTGGGCCCTTAAAAGAGGTCAAACAAACAAACTGAACTTAAGCTCTGAACATAACAAACTCAAAAATACAACTGACCTCCTATACAATAGACCTGTTCGAGTCGTGATTCACTCGGATCTTTAACCCGAGTCTTTAAATTGACTCACGAATCACGAGTCTCTAGCATCATTAACCCGGTTCAGTTGAGTCCTACTACAATTCAATCTAACATGATAACAGCGGCACACACAAACCTCTTGCAACATTAGCTTCTACTATTCCTAGCCATCTTAGCTGCAAAAAGCTTTATAACTTACAATTTCGTAGTTAACAGCAACTCCACAAGTCAACTCAAGCGCCTGAGTGAGCAGAGACAGTCCCGACGGTCCCGACCCGCAGACTTAGAGGCGGAAGCTCGCACACCGTGGGATTCACTCGAGAACTCACGAGCCCTCGATGACTCGTGAGTTGTTGGTGATTCATGAGTTGTTGATGACTCGTGAGTTCTCGCGGGAGTCAGTAAATCCCGCGAATCAACTGAATCAGCTGGCTACGTTGTCATGAGTGGATCTGATTCAGACAAGTGAGCAGTGAGCGGGTGCAGCTTCTCCTCGAGCTCGGGGTAAAGCAAATCAACAACAAAAGCCATTCTTTCACTTTTGAAATAACATACAATGTTCTGCACGTACCCTAGCTAGGCCTACTGTAGGTTTGGTGTATAAATGTAGCATGCTAAATGCAATTAGGTTGAGCAGACAGTCTGAAACATTACAAGCTCGCCTCAGCTCGGCTCGCAGACAACTCATGAGTTGTCGACAACTCACGAGCCCTCGATGACTCATGAGTTGTTGATGACTCATGAGTTCTCGCGGGAGTCAGTAAATCCCGCAAATCAACTGAATCAGCCGGCTACGTTGTCATGAGTGGATCTGATTCAGATCAGCGAGCAGCGAGCGAGTGCAGCTTCTCCTCGAGCTCGGGGTAAAGCAAATCAACAACAAAAGCCATTCTTTCACTTTTGAAATAACATACAATGTTCTGCACGTAGCCTAGCTAGGCCTACTGTAGGTTTGGTGTATAAATGTAGTATATTAAAATGCAATTTGGTCAAGCAGACATTGAAACATTGTAAGCTCGCCCATTGTAAGCTCGCCTCGCCGACAACTCATGTTTTTTTTTTTACTTCACAAAACTTTGTTATTCAAATACAGATGCACATACACATTGAAAACATTAAATGCATACAGTGCATACAAAAAGGGGCGCATGGAATTTTCATTAAAGAGATTTTAAGTCATTGTAAATGTTCATGAGTCCTGATGGCTTTCTTATTTGTCAGTCCTATTAAAGTTAAAAAATATAATTCCATGTCATTTTTAAATGAATATTCGGTTTTCTTTCAGACCATTTATATTTATGGATATTTTTTTTAAAATAAAATTCAAAGATTCTAAATGAAAACATGGCATTTTATCCAAATCAAAAGCTCGCCTTGGACGTAGCATATAATACTGACTCAAGTGATTCAAGTGACTCGCACAACCCGGATCAGTTTAGTGAGTGACTCAGAATAACCTGAATCCTAAAAAAGAATCGAGTTTGCCAGGCCTACTATACAACAAACAAAGGGGACTTATATACTGGGTGATCAGACCAGGTTTAACACCCAGGGGGAGACTAACAATAACACTAATATGTAAATTACAAATAACAAAAGAAAACAACTAAACACTTACTCCAAAAGAAATTTAATCTTAATTAACATTAACTGAATAAATGTACTAAAGACAATACAAATCAAAACTCAAATATCTTGAGGACAAATAAAGCTAACTCCCCCCTGACATAACAAGTAGTGGTAGAGTCCAATTTAGCCACCACTCCTATAAAGCTGCTGTAGTTCCAGATGCCACCCCTTTGTCCCTGCAGCCTGCATGCCTCACTCCAGGGTGTGGAATTCGCAACACTGGTAAGCTCAAAGAAAACAGTTATATTAGAAAACCAATCCAAAACTAATAAAGTATATATGTAAACCAAATCCAGTGCTGTGTAAGTTATTTAAAACTAAATAAATGTTTACAACAAAATAAATAATGTGTCTGAAAAGATATAGAAACCAATCGTAAGGAAAACAGCATGAACTAAGATAAATGTGAGTGTATGAGGTTACCGCCTTTAAGATGGCTGTGTGGCCACAGCTGTGGCCATCACAGTGCTAAACTGCTTGAATATCTCCTTGACTGGTAGCGCTAAAAAACAGACTGAGACAACCCATTGAAAGAGCAGAATATGCACTTGTTGGAGCAAAAAATTACCTTGCTAAATTGACTTATGCTCCTCTGTTTTTAGGTGGACTGAAGAGTAATGCAATGACTCAAAATGTGAAGTGGAAATGGCGCTGTTGAAGTGGTTTACCGGCGCACGTGACCATGGAGGGGAGAGGGCTGCAAGAGCCCAAAGAGAAAAAGGAGCGTCCACCACACAGACGCCATGAGTGTATTTTGTATAAATGTAGTTTTTGGAGAGGTGTTTTTTTTTCAGAGATTTAAAAAAAAAACATTTTTGATTTATTTACCGGTATGTTGTGACATTTAAATAGTTTTTTAAAGTGTTTGTTGTTCGATGTAACAATTTTGTATTAATTTATTTTTTTTGGAGAGATGTTGTTTTTCAGAGATTTTTTAAAAATATATTTTTGATTTGTTTACCGGTATGTTGTGACATTTAAATTTTTTTTTAAAGATCATTTTTGTTGTTCAATTTAACAATAAATTTCTTGCAGTTCAAAGCGTCAAGTGTCTTTTATTTATCTTGGACTTATATTCATTCTTCGTTTTTCTTAGATTGTTTCCTTAAACCATTTTGCATGGTTGGGCTTAGATAGGCCTTGCATGAATTGCCCAGTTATGACCCACATAAGATCCTTACAGAGCTCACTTTAAGCCCATAGGGGCATTCACGGTTGAATCCAGGTGCAAGCCCACTTTAAACCCCTTTAGTCAGGTGTGGCCCAAATGGGTCTGTCATGAATTGCCAGGGTAAGGTCCCACATAACACCCTTATAGGTCCCTTTTAAAGCCCATCTGGGCATCCACGGCTGGATCCTGGGTGCAAACCTACTTTAAACCCCTTTGGGCAGGTGGGGCCCAAATGGGTCTGACATGAATTACCCAGTTAGGACCCACATAAGACCCTTACATGTCCCACTTAAAACCCATCTGGGCATCCACGGCTAGCCCCCGTGTGGATCCCGGGTGCAAGCCCATTTGAAACGCCCTTTAGGCAGGTGGGGCCCAAATGGGTCTGACATGAATTACCCAGATAAGACCCCTACAGGTCCCACTTAAAACCCATCTGGGAATCCACGGCTGGCCCCCGTGTGGATCCTGGGTGCAAACCCATTTTAAATGCCCTTTAAGCAGGTGGGGCCCAAATGGGTCTGTCATGAATTGCCAGGTTAAGATCCCACATGACACCCTTATAGGTCCCTTTTAAAGCCCATCTGGGCATCCACGGCTGGATCCTGGGTGCAAACCCACTTTAAACCCCTTTGGGCAGGTGGGGCCCAAATGGGTCTGTCATGAATTACACAGTTAGGACCCACATAAGACCCTTACAGAGCCCATTTAAAGCCCATCTGGGCATCCACGGCTGGATCCTGGGTGCAAACCCACTTTAAACCCCTTTGGGCAGGTGGGGCCCAAATGGGTCTGACATGAATTACCCAGTTAGGACCCACATAAGACCCTTACAGGTCCCACTTTTAGTATGTCTGGGCTTCCACGACTTGCCCCAATGTGGATCCCGGGTGCAAGCCCATGATGGGGCCCACATTTGCCGCCCATGAAGCCCTCATTTGGGCCCCACATGTCATTGCTGGCTGGGTTGGTACAGGGAGGGCTGACCTTGGGACATAGTGCCGACAGATTCAAACTCTGAAAAATGGGTAAATGGGCTGTCTGTGTAGCTGTAAAGAGCCTATACAGCCTATCTGATGTTGGACCGTCACTCACGTTGTTATCGTAGCCTATCCTACTACCCTTTATATATAGCCTACTGATTTGATTAAAGCAAGACAACATCGGCAGTATTGACTGCAAAATATGTTACAGAATATTTCGTTCTGTATGACCAGTGCAACATTTTAACGTATTATTACATTTATATCTACATTGATGTCAAAACCTAGACTTTCAAACATCAAGATGTCATTTATTAATATGCATTCATGTCTAAATGATATATAAACATATTTTCCTATTCTATTTTGCCTGGAAACGCTTCCAACACGCTCGCGTCTCGCGTGAAAAATACGCGTCGGTTCTATTTCTAGCAGGCACGCGTCTCACGCCGGCAGTGTGTAAGCTCTAACCTGTTAACATGGGAGCCGAAATATAAACTGACACGCCACGCGGCTGACACGCTCGCGCGACGCGTGCAGTGTGTAACCGGCCTTATACTTAGCTTCACTTACAGTGACTGACTCGCTGAATTTACAATTGTTAAAACGCTGTTAGCTAATTTAGCTTAGCCATTAGCAATGGCTAATTCCTCTCCCTCTCCTGCTCTTTCTTGCTCTGTGTGTCAAATGTTTAGCTATTCCTCTGCCTATTTTAGTGATAACGATACATGTAATAAATGTAGTATATTCGCTCCTCTGGAGGCAAGGCTTAGTGAATTTGAGTCACGGCTCCGCACCATGGAATCAGAATCTCATGCTTCCGTAGCTAGCCAGCACCATGTAGTTAATGAGGACCACCATACTGTAGCTTCTGTAGCTTCTTTAACTTCTGCGGCTATAGTACCTACGGTCATATGTGTCCCCGGGGCTAAAAGAACCGTAAATACAGTAAGATCATACTTCACGTAAGGGGTAATGGTCGTAAATCGGAGATCACTAAATTGAATGTTGAGTCACTTTGTGCATACGCAGAGAAAATGTCGGACTCAGTAGTTTTCTCCGGACCCCTGCCAAACCTGACCAATGATGAAATGTACAGCCGTACGTCATCCTTCCACCGCTGGTTGTCGGGGTGGTGCCCAGCTAATGATGTGGGCTATGTGAATAACTGGAGATCACTAAATTGAAATCGGAGATCACTAAATTGAATGTTGAGTCACTTTGTGCATAAGCAAAGACAATGTCGGACTCAGTAGTTTTCTTTGGACCCCTGCCAAACCTGACCAATGATGAAATGTACAGCCGTACGTCATCCTTCCACTGCTGGTTGTCAGGGTGGTGCCCAACTAATGATATGGGCTATGTGAATAACTGGGGGGCGTTCTGGGGAAAGCCTGGTCTGATGGAGAGAGACGGCATTCATCCCACCTGGGACGGAGCCACTCTCATATCAAAAAATCTGACCGAGTTTATCAGACATAAACCATGACAACCCAAGTTTGATATTAGTAATCAGGGGTGCAGTACTACGCGCCCCTCTGTGCTTCCGTTGGAGCAATCACCCACTCATAGTCTAATAAGCATGGTGTCTGTTCCCCGACTCAGATCGGTTAAATCAAAGGTAAACAAAAGAAAGCGCTATACTTAACAACCTAATTGGAATTAAAATGACTGCAACGATAGAACAAAATAGGAAAATTAGATGTGGACTATTAAATATTAGATCTCTGTCTTCTAAAGCATTATTGGTAAACGAGTTGATATCAGATAATAACATTGATTTATTTTGTCTTACTGATACCTGGTTGGGCCATGAAGACTATGTTAGTCTAAATGAAGCCACTCCTCCCAGTCATATTAATACTCAAATTCCTAGAGGCTCAGGCCGAGGAGGGGGAGTTGCAGCCATCTTTGATGCAAGCCTGTTAGTTACTCCTAAACCTAAATTAAATTATAACTCCTTTGAAATTCTTGTTCTTAATCTTCAACATCCAAAATGGAAAACATTACAGCCAATTATATTCGTTGTTATTTACAGGGCTCCAGGTCCGTATTCAGAATTTTTATCTGAATTCTCAGAGTTTTTATCATGTTTAGTCCTTAAATCAGACCAAGTACTTATTGTAGGTGATTTTAATATCCATGTGGACGTTGACAATGATAGCCTTAGTACTGCTTTCAACTCATTACTGGATTCAATCGGTTTCAGTCAGAGTGTGCACAAGGCGACGCACTGTTTTAACCACACCCTCTACCTTGTGCTGGCATATGGTATTGAAATTGAGGATTTAATGATATTTCCGCAGAATTCTGTATTATCAGATCATTCTTTAATCACTTTCGAATTCTTACTACCTGACTATATTAAATTAGATAAAAGCTTCTACACCAGATGCCTATCTGACAGTGCTATAGCTAAATTTAAAGAAGATATTCCAACAGCAACAGACTCTATGTCATGCCTTAAAGGTCCCATGGCATGAAAAGTTCACTTTATGAGTTTTTTTTAACATTAATATGAGTTCCCCCAGCCTGTCTATGGTCCCCCAGTGGCTAGAAATGGGGATAGGTGTAAACCGAGCCCTGGGTATCCTGCTCTGCCTTTGAGAAAAGGAAAGCTCAGATGAGCCGTTTTGGAATCTGCTTGTTATGAGGTCATAACAAGCAAGGTTACCTCCCCTTTCTCTGCTTTGCCCAACCAGAGAATTTGGCCAACCCATGAGAGAGAGACATCATGGCTTTCAAACGAGAAAAGTGGCAGTTGGTCAAGGCCACACCCCCACCCTCCACCTTACCCCTCCCACTCTCCTCCTCAATAGCTTCAGACACAGAAATGGCACATTCTAAGGAAAGCTCATTGTAGGACTAGCTCTAGTGGCTGTAGCTCTGCACCAAAGCTGAATTTCGGGAAAGAGACTTCAGGCACAGTATTAGGGGACAACTAAGGTCTATATAAAAGCATCCAAAGTGCACCATGTCATGGGACCTTTAAACATAACAGAGGACCTCTATGTTAACCTCAGTCCCTCTCAAATTGATACATTTGTAGACGGTGCTACGACTTGCCTACGGACGACCTTAGACTCCGTTGCTCCCCTGAAAAAGAAGATGATGAAGCAAAGGAAATTAGCACCTTGGTATAACTCCCAAACTCTCAAATTAAAACAAATCTCGCGAAACCTCGAATGTAAGTGGTGTTCCACAAAAGTGGAAGAATCCCGTTTGGATTGGCAAGAAAGTCTCAAAACCTATAGGAAGGCCCTAAGAAAGGCCAGATCAGACTATTACTCATCACTAATAGAAGAAAACAAGAACAACCCAAGGTTTCTTTTCAGCACTGTAGCCAGGCTGACAGATAGTCACAGCTCTACTGAGCCATCTATTCCTCTAGCTCTGAGTAGTGATGACTTTATGAGCTTCTTTAATGATAAAATTACAACAATTAGAGATAAAATCCGTCACCTTTTGCCCTCAACTTTTAACGGTTTACCTTTAAACGCAGAGTCGCTAGAAATAACGACTAGTCCCAACATATACTTAGACTGCTTTTATCCTATAGACCTTCAACAATTAATGTTAAAGATATCCTCAGCTAAACCATCTACCTGTCTCTTAGACCCCATCCCAACGAGATTACTCAAAGAAGCGTTACCCGTGGTAAACACTTAATTACTAGATATGATCAATATGTCCTTATTAACAGGTTATGTACCGCAGTCATTTAAAGTAGCTGTGATAAAACCTCTTCTGAAAAAACCCACCCTAGATCCTGAGGTCTTAGCAAACTATAGACCTATATCTAACCTTCCCTTTCTATCCAAGATCCTTGAGAAGGTGGTTGCTAATCATTTATGTGATTTTCTACATAGCAATAGTTTATTTGATGACTTTCAATCAGGATTCAGAAAGCATCATAGCACAGAGACGGCACTGGTGAAAATTACTAACGACCTTTTAACTGCTGCAGACAAAGGACTTGTCTCCATTCTTGTTTTACTAGATCTTAGTGCTGCATTTGACACTATTGACCATTCAATCCTGTTACAGAGATTGGAACACTTGGTTGGCATTAAAGGAATCGCACTAAGCTGGTTTAAGTCTTATTTCTCTGATCAATCTCAATTTGTTAATGTTAATGATAAATCCTCCAAGTACGTTAAAGTTAGCCATGGGGGTTCCTCAAGGCTCAGTGCTTGGACCAATTCTTTTCTCCCTATATATGCTTCCTCTAGGCAATATTATTAGGAAACACTCAATTAACTTTCACTGTTATGCAGATGACACCCAATTATACTTGTCAATCAAGCCAGACGAAACCAGTCAGCTAGCTAAATTTCAAGCGTGCATTAAAGATATAAAATCCTGGATGACATATAATTTTCTGATGTTAAACCCTAACAAAACTGAAGTTATTGTACTGGGACCTAAACACCTCAGAACCTCATTATCTAAAGACATAGCTACTCTGGATGGTATTGCCCTGGCCTCCAGCACTACTGTCAGAAATTTAGGAGTTATTTTTGATCAGGATATATCCTTTAATGCCAATCTAAAACAAACCTCAAGAACAGCATTTTTTTCATCTTCGTAACATTGCCAAAATTAGGAATATCCTGTCTCAAAACGACGCTGAAAAACTAGTTCATGCATTTGTTACGTCTATGCTGGACTATTGTAATTCCCTACTGTCAGGTTGCTCAAATAAGTCCCTTAAGACTCTCCAGCTGATCCAGAATGCTGCAGCGCGTGTTCTCACAAGAACTAAGAAAAGAGATCATATCTCTCCTGTATTAGCTTCTCTGCACTGGCTTCCTGTAAAATACAGGATTGAGTTTAAAATCCTTCTCTTGACCTACAAAGCTCTAAATGGTCTAGCACCATCATATCTAGAAGAGCTCCTAATACCCTATTGTCCCACTAGAGCACTGCGCTCCCAGAATGCAGAGTTACTGGTGGTACCTAGAGTCTCTAAAAGTAGAATGGGAGCCAGAGCCTTCAGTTATCAGGCTACTCTCCTATGGAACCAGCTCCAGATCTGGGTTCGGGGGGCAGAAACTGTAATCGCTTTCAAGAATGAACTTAAAACTCTTCTATTTGATAAAGCTTATAGTTAGGGAGTGAGGAGTTGCAGTGTTCACCTAACTGGCCCAACTGCTTCTCTTCATAATTGTTAGATTAATAATACATAACAAAGTAGAGGGAGGCAGGCCAGCCAAGCCCGATCCGGCAGGGGGAGAGTTCTAAGCCCGAAAAAGCTACCTCTCCTTATGACCTGTCTCTCTTAGTTACGCTGTTATAGTTACGCTGTTATAGTTCTAGACTGCCGGGGGACTTCCTTCCTTTGACACACTGAGCTGCTCCCTCCTCTCCCTCTCTATTACTATTACTATTACTATTTGTGTGTATCCCGTCCCGGAAATGCTAGTTACTAATCCTAGCTTCTGGGGAGTTTCCCCGGAGTCCTTATGTTTTTTCCCCCAGCGTATTTCCTTGGAGAACGTTGGCACCAAGATCCTGGTTCCAGCTGTCGCCGTGGTCCTGCTGCACTCCTTGCTGAGCTCAACGGTGCCCTGCTGCGTCCTGCTGAACCCTGCAGCTTCCTGTTGAACCCTGCAGCTTCCCGCTACATCCAGTCACTGTTCCATTATTAATGTGACTATTATCGCCACTGTTCATCAAACCCCCAACCGGCCCGTCAGACACCGCCTACCAAGAGCCTGGGTCTGTCCGAGGTTTCTTCCCAAGAGGGAGTTTTTCCTCGCCACTGTCGCACTGCTTGCTCTTGAGGGAATTACTGTAATTGTTAGAATTGTTGGTTGCTTTGTAAATTATAGAGTGTGGTCTAGACCTACTCTATCTGTAAAGTGTCTCGAGATAACCTATGTTATGATTTGATACTATAAATAAAATTGAATTGAATTGAATTGAATTGAAATATGGTCTAACCCATGTGTCAACTTAGCAAAATGTGGGAAAAAGTGTTTTGGGAGACATGGTTTAGAATCTGGCCCTAGCCAGATGCCAGTGTTAAAGGAACACGCCGACTTATTGGGAATTTAGCTTATTCACCGTAACCCCCAGAGTAAGAAAAGTCGATACATACCCTTCTCATCTCCGTGAGTGCTGTAATGCTGTCTGACGGCTCCAGCGGCATCAGGCCAGCACAGAACATGCAGCTGAATGGTTCCAGTAATCCTATTGCTCCCAATAAGTGACAAAATAACACCAACATGTTCCTATTTACATGTTGTGATTTGTAGAGTCACAGCGTGTACAAAAAACAACATAACATGAGACACAGCTGTCTTTTAACAGTAAACAAACCGGGAACTATATTCTCAGGTGGAAGAATATAGTACTTGGGCGGAGTGATATGCTCGCAGCAAGCCTGTCTGAGAATATAGTTCCCGGTTTGGTTGCTGTTAGAAGATGGCTGTGTCTCATGTTACGTTGTTTTTTGTACACGCTGTGACTCTACAAATCACAACATGTAAATAGGAACATGTTGGCGTTATTTTGTCACTTTTGTCACAATTTGGAGCAGCAGGCTAGTTGGAACCAGTTACCTGCAGGATCTGTGCTAGGCTAAGCTAATGCTGGAACCGTCAGGCAGCGTTACAGCACGCGAGATGAGAAGGGTATGTATCGACTTGTCTTACTCTGGGGGTTACGGTGAATAAGCTAAATTCCCAATAAGTCGGCGTGTTCCTTTAAAGGTGCACCCTACTGTTTTCCACTGTTGTCTTTCTTGTGGTGTAGCAAGAGTCTGCATAGCAATCACAGACTCTGGAAGGGAGAAGTGATCCTCTGCAGTTAGAGCTAAGGTGTCAAGTGTGAGGGGCAGGCGTGCAGCTGCTTTAGCAGCTAAATCAGCACGACTGTTACCCCTAGAGACAGCATCTTGCGCTCCTGTGTGTGCAGTGCATTTACATACAGCCACCCTTGTTGGTAGTAGAATAGCAGTCAAAAGATCGTTGATCAAATGATGATGTAAAATGGGCTTACCGTCAGATTTCAGAAATTGTCGGTGTTTCCACAGTGCACCAAAGTCGTGCACCACTCCAAAAGCATACCTTGAGTCCGTGAAGATGGTAACAGATGAGCCATCAGCCAACTTACATGCTTCCGTGAGGGCAATGAGCTCAGCAGCCTGTGCAGACAAATTGTTTGGGAGAGATTTAGCAATCATAGTTTCAGTGTCAGAAACTATAGCAAATCCTACCTGTCCCTGTCCTGTTTGTGGGCAGCGAGAGGCTGACCCATCTACATACAAAATGAGGTCTGGATTCTCCAAGGGAGTATCCGAAAGATCTGGGCGAGGTGTGCATGTTTGCGCCAGCTCTGCCAAACAGTCATGTGGTTCTCCCTCCTCTGGTGTAGGCATAAGAGAAGCAGGGTTAAGCACAGTACAACGTTTAACTGTTACGTTAGGCATGTCAAGAAGTACTGTGTGATAACGTAGGTATCGTGCTGCAGACAAATGTGAAGCCTTTTGTTCAAGTAGGATCAAAGAGACAGCATGTGGGACTAGCAGTGTGAGTGGAGCATATCCTACTATGTCACGTGATGCCGCCAAGGCCCTTTCAGCAGCGGCTACAGCACTGAGACAAATCGGAAGGCCTGCTGCAACTGGATCAAGTTTTGCAGAGAAATAGGCCACTGGTCTTAACGTGTCTCCATGCGGCTGCAGGAGAACAGACGTCATGCATCCTACAGGTTCATCCACTGTCTGAGTGAAATGAAGATTTGGGTTAGGCAAACCTAAGGTTTTTTTTCAGGGCCTTCCCGTGAAAGCTGCCAGCACACTGAAGGCTAGTTAAAGTGACATATTTTTCATTGATTTTCAAAATTATTGGAGGCAGTGGTACTCAATTGCCTCAATTCGCGAAGGAGACCCAGAAATGTCATGTCCCAGGAAGTGGACCTCTTGTTTTACAAATTGCAATTTCTTAAGACTGGCTTTGTGTCCCTCAGTTGCAAGATGACACAATAGCGCAATCGTGTCTTGCTCACACAGCTCTTGTGTTGAGCTTCCAATCAAAATGTCGTCTACGTACTGCAGCAGACTTGAACCTATTTCGGTGTGAAGCTCTTTAGGCTGTCGCGCAGTGCGTCATTGTAGATGGTCGGAGATTCAGTGTATCCCTGACAAAGGCGTGTGAAAGTGTATGGTTTTCCATCAAACAGGAAAGCGAACCAGAACTGACTGTCTTTGTCCACCGGGACACTGAAAAAAGCATTAGACAAATCAACAACAGAGAACCATTCAGCATTACTTTTAATTCCCTGTAGGATTGTGTATGGATTTGGCACATTTGGTGCATAAACAGCTGCATTGACAGCTTTCAAGTCCTGGATAAAACGCCATTCCGTCGGAATGCCTTTTGGCCGTATTTTCTTTACCGGAAAAATCGGTGTTCTTACAGGAGAATCTGGACACGGAATTATAACTCCTGTAGCCAATAAGGAGTTAAAAACGGGTCGGATTCCATTGATAGCTTCCTGTTTTAACGGATACTGATGTTTCTGTGGTCTGTAGTCCGAACGTGGTATTATGACGACAGGTTGACAGTTTTTAATCAACCCCACGTCATATTTATGTGTCGCCCAAAGGTGTGTTGGCACTTTAGCTAAAAGTGGTGATACATCAGTAGGTAAAATGTCGTTTTTTCCGTGCAAAAATGTGTCTGTTGTAGGCGCAGTTTCACTCAATATATAGATACTGCGGATACAGGGCACGCGCCATGATAAAAGTTTTCTATAATTTCCTGTTGAGGGAGAATATGAAATACAGTCATCAGCCGTGTCAGTCCAGTCAGTCAGTTCCTCACAGGTCATGACAAAGTGTCCTGGGTCTGTCTCCCGGTCTGTGGGAGACAAAGAGAGAAGGATATGAGCTACAGAGTTAGAAATTCTGAAAAACTTTTTCTGTTTATCAGTCAAGGCTACCGTCACTGCGCATGTGTGCGTGTGCCAGTAGACGTAAGACAACTCTAGCTCGTCCTTGGACTGGTCAAGGAATTTGTCAACATATTCTTCGTCTGGAGTTGGGGAGACATGAGAGATACAAAGCATTTGTTGCGGTTTTCTCAGCACTGCTAAAGGTGATACTAGTTGTTGTGCTTCTGTCAGGAGTTCGATAGCCTGACAAAGGTTAATGTCCCATAGAAATGTGAAAGAGTGTGTGCTTTTCGATTTTAACACAAACATGTCAGGAAAAAGATGATTTTTGTCAAAACGCACAACCCTGAGGCCAGTGGGGGTAGGAATTACCCCTATACAAAAAACACACATCAAATCTCTGCCTAATAAGTTTACCGGGCACACAGGTGAGAGCAAAAAATGAACATTTTGCTCTTCTATCTGGGCCTGGATCTGTAGGATCTGTGTGCACACAAGTCATTGGAGCAGTAAATCTTTTAGGCAATACCATACCACTCGCACTTCTAGAAAGAATTACTCTACCAGAAAGTTTTTGTTTAGGAAACAATGACTTTTTCAAAACCGAATTTGTAGCCCCTGAATCAACCAAGAATTCTATTTTCCTCCCCTGTATTGTCAATACTGTTGTAGGCAGTTTTTTATACACATCTGATGAATACATAGCATAAGTAGGCATTTTCTCTGCTAATTCCTTCTGTTCTATATGCTGTATTGCATCTAATATGTTTTGCCTATTGTTTGGGGGTGATGTAGGTGTTTGTGGTATGCAGGAAAGCATGTCTTCCTTGCAAGCATGTGTATCTGTGCGTGTGTGCATGTTATCCTCCTTAACAGGCGCACTCGTGTCATCCCGTCTGTCCATTCCACTCCCAGCTCCATCCCCCACCGCCTGTCAATCTGCAAACTGCTGAGGGTCGTTGCACTGTCCCTTAGACGAGTCCTTCTTGGGGTGGGTACATTCGTAGGCCAAATGCCCTTTCTCGCCACAGTTGTAGCAAGTGTCTTTGTCCACTACCGGAATATTACCACCCCCCCTGCCTCTGCTTCCTCTTCCTCTTCCACTTGGCCTTCCTCTGCCTTTTCCTCTGACTGCACCCTTTCTTTCTTGAGACATTGCTGCCACAGTTTTTATGAGGAGATTTTCTCAGCATGTCTAGCATGTCTAACAATCTCCTTCAGGGCTGAATCGGGCAGTCCACTTCAGCTCGAATGTCAGGGAGCAGCCCACTCAAAAACACGTTTTTGAAATGAGCTTCCCAAAGTTCAACCACTGCTCCGGCAGCAGTTGTGCGAGCGATGCCGCTGTGTCTATCAAAAGTCTCAGACAATCGGTGCTGGAAGTCCTCCACCGTCTAGCCTTTATACTGCTTGGCGTTTGCCACACGTGACATGTCGATTCTGTCTGGAAACACGGTTTCTATGCCGGTGGAGAGATAGTCCAGCACAGGGACGTCACTAGGATTGAAAGATAGGGGGGCTTAGCCCCCAGGCTATGCAAAACTTTACCTTGTAAAAATCTTACTTACAAATGTTATTCTAATGTTAGCTTTTAGATACTTCAAAGCTGCATCAAAGCTGCATGGGGGGAACGTACTTATATTTTTGTTGCAATGAAGTTGCGAGAGACTGAAAATTGCACAAAAAATTTTTTTTGTGTATACTATACTTTAAAAATAAAAACCAGGGTGATTGGTTGAATTTGCATGAATTGTTGCAATTGCAACATCGCAAATTCCTGGAGGGACTGATATGTATGTATGTTCATGTAGAGCCTAGCCTACAAAATCTACATACTGTATAACATAATATATAAAGTTAAGTTGGTCAGAATATAGCATATATAATAAATATCATAAAATAATTTAGTTTAGGCTATGCCTTAGTGCCTAGACCTGCCAACGAATGCCTGTTTAGGAAGAAAACAAAACGCCTCACATTTTCTTAGCCCTGTAGACCAGTGGTTCTCAAACTTTTATACATCAAGGACCCCTAAACTGAAATGCCGATTAGACCACAAACCCCCATTTGATTAGATTTTGTCCAGAGGTCCCCATTTGATAGGATTTTTGCTTTTAGATGTTTTGTTACATAAAGTCTATGAATGAATCTATGAAACATTGTGTTAATTATGGATGGAATTATAGTGAAAATAAGTTATTTCACTTTTTGCTGGGGACTCCCTCAAGGACCCCTGGGGGTCCCTGGACCTCACTTTGAGAACCATTGCTGCAGACCACTAACATAACTTACCTCAATCAAGCCAATTCCCTCAGAATCAGCTGCCCTGCCAAACTCCTGTTTCTCTCTCTCTCTCCCTTTCTCTCTCTCTCTTTCTCCCTCTCTCAAAATATCATCCAGTATCAATCTGCTCAAAAAATTGAAGGATATAACAGTACAATAGCATTAACAGTGACACTATAACATTTAGTTTTCAGTGACAACATTCTGTGGGGAATGTTAATACTATAGAGATAGCATGCTATATTAATGGCAAAGAATAGAGAACTTCGGATAACTAACTAGGTTAATTAGGTATTTCTTGTATTTCACTCTAGCTAGACTATTGTTTACCATAGTCAGCTAAAACATCCCTTTATCTTTACCTCAAGTAAACGTAGCTAAAGTTAAGCAAGTAAAAGTCATTAACAACAATTTACAATTTCACTCTGTAGCCTATCACTTACTCTGTGTGCAGTAGCAAGTTCAGACCAAAGAAAGACACCAACGAGACGAGACGGGACGGTGTAGCCTATCATCTTCATAGCAATCGACTCTTTGTATTTCTGTTTAACTTTCGATTTTTTTTGTAGCTGGATATATTATTTGTTGTTTCGAAATATGAATTTGGATAACGTTAGCGATAGTGAGATGCTTGCTACAGTTGCATTTCGAGTGATAAATCGGCGAAAACAACGTTTTATTTCTCGGATTTACTGCTTTGTTTTAATGCCGCCAGGCGCTCTCTCTCTTCAGTCACGCTCTACCTCGCTCGTCCACTTACCGTTACGTGCACGCGGGCTCGTTGAGCCTCCGTCTCTGCCTTTTCCACCAGCTGACAGTTCGTGAAATATAAATAAAACAGACTGACTGCAGTGCACGACGACACAAACAGATGAATGGTGAAGGAAGATTGATTCAAAGTAGTGAGTGATACAGAGTGCACTGTAAAAAAAAAGAGAAAAAAAATATATATATATATTATTTTTTCTTATTATTTGGGGGGGGCTTAGGAACATTTTGGGGTAGCTTCAGCCCCCCTAAAACAGGCCTAACGACGTCCCTGGTCCAGCAGGACATTGTAGCCTTCATTTGCTCTATTTGTGAGATTTGGATGGAGGATGACTGGATCATCCGTCGGGTTTTCGGGGAGAAGGTGTCGGATCTTTGCATAGTCCATAGGCCCCAGGTTTACCATCAGAAGACGTCCTATTTCTGGAACAGTGGGCAGAAAAGTCTCAATGAATGTCTTAAGGGCCCTGGTAAATTGTGTACCAGAGTTTTTGCACGGGGGAAGGTGGCTTGTCGCTTGTCTAATGTCTAATTCAGTCCAGGCCCTATACACTAGCCCTATTCCCCTCCTTGTGTAGGGACTTGAATCATCGGGAATGCATCAGCTTCTTCTTCGTCCTCATCAGTTTCCTCTGTGAGGCCTTGGAATACTGGCACTCCAGCGGTCGCGGCTGCATCAGTGCGGCGGAGGAGTGAGATGAGCTGTTCCCGTGCCCGATCGCCTCTCATCTGTTGGGCCGTCAGTACCGTGGCTGCTCTTCCTCTTCCGTGCGGCGGGTTTGGACAGATATGGGGGTGGAATGTCCAAGACCGGATTCATGGTTTTCAAACTCGGATAGAGAGGAGAAAATGTGTCAGTGACATTGTTCATCTCTTTTTCTTTTTTCTCTTTTTTGTTAGTCTCAGTCATGCTTAACAGTGTCATCTGTTTCTGCAACTGCTTTCTCTCTCTGTTATCAGCTTCTTTCATCCACACATTAAAACATGCCTTATTATCCTCAATTTGTTCTTCCCCTTCAATTTTTTCTCTTCTGTCTCTAGATCTAATTTTAGCATCCTCAGCTTCGCTACACTCAGGGAACCATTTGGCGGAAAGCCAAAGCTTTTCAACCAATAGGATAGACACCGCAAACAATCCGGTCTATATTTATGAGTCATTTCACCCACTATGGGTCCAGTTGCATCACTGGAACGGGAAATTTCGTTTCCCATAATTTATTCTTGTACTTTATAGTATACTATGTCTTACTCGATGTGATCGTCACCACACCGCGAGGTTATTTGTTCGGGAAACTTACGTGAAAACCTGTGTACAGCACTGCGGACAAAATCAACTTAATAGTCAAATAACTTGACCTATTTAGTATGTTTTGCCTTGTTGCAGTCTGTCTCTAAATAATCAAGAGGCTCTTCTAAAGAGTATAGACTATTTGTTTTTGTTCGGGAAACTTGTATGAAAAAACCCGGTGCGACCCTGCAGTTAAAATCTCTTAAATAGTTATTTTATTTACTCTGCAGTCCGCCTCTTTAATCAGGAGATTAATTTTTAGGCCTTACCTAGCCTACTGTTCTGCCAGTTCTCTTACTGGTCTTGTCCGTCAATCAATTGTTTTATCACCATATGAGAATTCAATCATAAATATGTCCGTGTCTGCCAAAAGATGTCATTCACCTTTGCTATCTTTTGTTACCAAAAATTACCCTTAACTCCAATCAAATACTCAGTCTCAAAAGTCAGAATAAGTTTCATTTGTTTGTAAACACAATACTAATGATTTTTGTATTTTTGATATATCTGTTCAGATATTGATTTCATAATCCAATTGAATTGGTGTATTTTGGATCTTACCCGTGCTGCTAGAAATCTCTTCCTGTTCGTTTTTACGGAGTGGAAAAACAGCCTGGAGTCCTCCGCGGTCCCGGTCTCCTTCTCTCTGAAAATGTTTTTATTTCGAGGTATAGAGCCAGGCTGATCGTTGATCTCCTGGTTTGCAAGACCCCAGGCCCACGGAGTCCTCCGTGTCGCTGTTCACAACCGTCCTGCTCGCACAACGCCAAAATTTCGTGGAAGTTTTCTAGGAAGCAGCAGAGTAAACAAATATCAATGATAAAAATGAAAACGAATAAAGACTGTTTGAGAATTAAACTACAGTCTGGTCTTTGAGAATTTATTATATTTTGCAAAATATGAGAATACAAATTCAAAGCTACATGCAGTACAACTGAATGAGCATTAATAACTTAAAGTCTAATATCCAAACATTATATAGTGAAGGAACTCCGTAAGCCATCCCTCTTCAAGTATCTTTAGCATACTGTCACTTTCTTAAGAAAATACCATAGACAGTCACATCATCTCTCAACCTTCCATTCTGCTCCTGTGTCTCAAAACACCTGCTTATCTCAGGAGACAGAAAGAGATACAGTTCAGACAGTTCTATGGCCTTTCTTCACTTTATCTGCTAAAAGTAAACAGATGAGGAGCTGTAATTCTTTAGCGAAAATAACTTCTGCTATTGCTCACAGTCTACAAGGCCAGCTCTCTCACTGGTGCCTTTAAATCTACAGGAAGAAACAGGATTATGTGGAGGTTTAAAACAATCTTTAAATAAATGGTTAATATCATTAAACAAATGGTAAGAATAAAATTTGCCACCACACAAGTTAAACCTAATCATTACTAATTTGATCTTACCTTGTGTCAGCCGTGGAGTCCAAATTAGCAGTCAGAAGGTCCTATGTTCTGTTAAAAAAACAAACTATATGCTTTTCACCTAATTTCTACTAACTCAAGGATGCATTGCATACATTGGTATTTCATTTTTTTAAATTAACATAGCATATATTACAAATTATGTGTACATTATTTTGTAATATTACCTGTATGGCCAGGTGTCTTGTTTTCGTAGTCCAAAGTAGTTGCTATTGTGCATACAAAGGCTGATGCTCCTCATGCTCTTAAAGACTGTTGTGACTTTCTGTTCAAGTCTAAAAGGAAAACAGAAATATAATGACAAGAAGCAGTGACTCACTTTACATAGTGCTATGGTGACAGTTTCATCAAACATAAAGTTATACTTTCTACATAATAAGTACATAACTAATAACATAACCTGCTGGTTAGATGGGGTAACTGCTGGTGTACGTGATGTGACATTATTGTTACACTAAAGTTTACAAAGGGAAATTATTCAAAATTATTGAAAGTAGTTCATAATAAATTTAACAAGAATAAGGGAAAACAGTTCTCCAAATGATAGTATAGACAGCAGAAATCAATAGATATGCAACATTATGTTTCTGACTCTACCATTCATAAAATGTACCTTTTGAATAAATTAGATATTGCACAGCACAGTTATGGGTTCCACAGAGTCAGGCGTACTGTATCCATACTGTGAGCGACGCTGACCCGCGCACACTGTCCGCGGACGTTTGAGGTTTAATAGTCCAGCGTACCCTGAGCGAACACCCTACAGTGTCAGCTCGGTGTTGCATTTAAAAGAGGTCGATGTGAAGACTTGAGTGAAACCGAGTGCATGTACACAGAGACCGCGCGTTTGTCCGCATCGAGTATGCACATCGTTATTTTTATTTTTTTTTCAAAATACACCTCATGGCAGCGGTGCGAAAACTTTTGTGACAGCAATTATTTCAAACTAGACCGTGGTCGTTTTATTGTGTTCACAAATACACATATACAATCATAAATTAACTAAAGGCTATTGTATCAGTATCAAAAATTAAAATTTTCAAAGGACTTCAACAGTGACTTGTAACGGGAGGCGTGGAGCTAGAAGGGTGGGGGAGGGGAGACAACAGTGCTGGCAGCACAACTTTTCCTTTTTTCTTTAAAACGTATTACAATGAAAATTCACTAGTTCCAGTCAGCAGCATCTATACCACATCCAGCCTTGATAAAAACTCGACCTCATGTAATGTGGCCTTTCCAGGAAAAAAGGACCTCGTGCCAGCAAAGTTAGTTAGCTAGATAGCAGGAAAATACACTACTTGCTAGCGCCGCCGCTGTTTTCAGTGCGGAGAAACTGACTTAAGTAGGTGAGCCAACAGGAACGTACAAAGTTTGTTTCGCTTAAAACTTACCTTCATATCAGCGATTTAAAAAAGTGGTTCGCTCTGCATTTCACTCAGAAATGTGGAGGATGTTTAACAGGGCAGCAAATGGAGGAAGATTTGGAACTCTCGTCATTTAGAAGCTTGCCGAGCCAATTGTAAAAGACGTATCGCATAACTGAGCACATTGACTGAAACTAGACAGAAATACCTATGTTTTGATGTATAACGTGCATGACAAGTAAAAATTGTGGGTGTGAGAGCAATTTATAGAGAAGGAACTAAGATAATTTTTTCAAAGCTTCACACTCTAATTGATGACATCATCACTCTAAGCAGCCCAAGACACACTCATTAGAAACGCAGAAAAATCCTGAAATGATCACTAAACTTAAACAGCTTTTTCAGAAAAAACTGTAAAAGATATAGTTTCTGAATATCTGAATATTTTGTGAACAGTTTAAGGTTTGAATCACGTCTGTAGGTGAAAGATTGTAAGAGATACATTTTGAAGCAGAAGAGGATTTGAAGGATTTGAAGCCCGTTCTCATTGACTTTAATGTTAAAATAAAATGTTTAAAAGCTTTATATTTTAAAAAGTAGAAATAGTAGAAAAAAAGTTTAAGAAGTCCCATCATCTCCTGAAAGAGCTGACGATTTTAAAAGTTGAATGGTTTTAATAGCTGAAAGTATGCAGAAGTTATGGAGAGCCAAAAAACGTACGGAATAAAAATAAAGAACCGAATAACAATAGTGGAAATGCTGCTGAATCAGCATTCCCACTAACTAGAAAATGCATTTCCTGCAGAAAATGCGTGGGAATGCTGAATAGCTGAATTGCTAAAGCTAAACTGGATGAATAGCTTAAATCCGTAAGAAGAAGTTGAAGTAGTGAGAATAGTTGAAAAAGTGGAAATCGTTTTAATAAGTATGAATTTCATTAAAAAGTTAAAAGCTGAATTGTTGGCTTTAAAAGTTGAATAATGACAAAAGATGTAGAACATTGTGAGGTCTGAGTATATTTTCTAACTAATAATGACTCAGAAATATGAAACAAATTGTATGAAAAATCTTAAAGTATGCATTGCAATGCATACAATTTGTATGAAAATTTGCACTGCACTGCTGAAAAATCAGTACGTTGTTAGAAAAGCTGGAAGCTGAACTGTAATACTGTCAAAGCTAAACGTTTAAATGAATGGCCTGAAAAGGCTGAAAGAAGAAATACTTTGTATTATTATCAAACATATAAACTGCATAGAATGAAAAAAGCATCAATGTAGCTAAGATGAGATGTGAAATATATTGCGTGAAAAGAAAGGGGCTGAACAAGAGGAAAGAGAGGAAAGAGAGAAGGAGAAAAGAGTTTGAGAGAGAGTGAGAGAGAGAGAGAGAAAAAGAAAAAGAGAGAGCAAGCAACTTCCAATTGCTACTAGTGGTTAAGTTTCTTTCTCAGGAAGACATTGATTTATGTTCTGCAGTGGGGATTCAAACCCAGGTCTCCCACACCAAAAGCACATGACATATCCACTACACTATCACCACCCAATAGTGGTAGGTGTTTGATCCACTTTTATAAATCCTGTCTGTGAGCTGTAATTATCACACCTGCTGATGCTGAGTGAGACCCAGTGTGACAGCTGTTGAGGATGCCTTCAAAGAAGCCTTCATAAATCCAAAACAGTACATGCTATCCATACAGTGACTTCACCGTGGGAAACAGGAAGCATTTGTGAACGTCTCCATCTAAAATTCATGTGGTTAAACTTAAAAATGTGGGCATATCAGCGATTTAAAAAAGTGGTTCGCTCTGCATTTCACTCAGAACTGTGGAGGAATGTTTAACAGGGCAGCGAATGGAGAAAGATTTGGAACTCTTGTCATTTGGAAGCTTGCCGAGCCAAAAGTATAAGGCGTACCATATAACTGAAACTAGACAAAAATACCTACGTTTTGATGTATAAATTGTGTATGACAAGTAGCTATTGTGGGTGTGAGAGCAATTTATAGAGAAGGGACAACAAATATATTTTTTAAGGCTCTGTGCTCTGGCTATGACATCATCCACTCTAGCTCGCACAATACACACTCATTATAAACGCAAAAAAAATCCTGAAGTGATCACTAAACTTAAACAGCTTTTTCACAAAAAACTGTAAAAGATATCAAACTGAAAACTAGTAGCCGGATAAACTGCATTACCTAAATAAGTGAAGAGCTAAAATACATTGTTAGAAAAGCTGGAAGCTGAACCGTAATACTGTCAAAGATGAAAGTTGAAATGAAAATGTCTTAATATTTAAAAAAGTATAAATAGTAGAAAAAAAGTTGAAGAAGTCCTATCCTATCATGCTGAACATTTTAAAGGTTGAATGGTTTTAATAGCTGAACGTATGCAGAAGTTACGGAGAGCCAAAATAAAACATAAATAGCTGAACTGCTAAAGCTAAACTGGATGAATAGCTTAAATATGTAAGAATAAGTTGAAGTAGTTAGACATTGACTGATGTACTGCAGCTGGATTCAAACCCAGATCTCCCACAACAAAGGTATGCAACATATCCACTTCGCTATCATCAGCATAGACCACCAGTGTTCTTTCAGTACTTATAAAGCCTCTCTTTGATCATTAATCACCACACCTGCTAATGCTAATGAGTGAGAGACAGTGTGAGAGAACCCTTCAAACAAGCCTTAATAAATCCACAACAGTACATGCTATCGAAACAGCGACTTCACTGTTAGAGACACACAGCCTTTGTGAACGTATTGGTATAAAATGCATGTGGATAAACTTACAAATGTGGGCATATCAGCGATTTAAAAAAGTGGTTCGCTCTGCATTTTGCTCTGCATTTCACTCGGAAATGTGAAGAAAGTTAAACAGGGCAGTGAATGGAGGAAGGTGTGGAACTCTTGTCATTTGGAAGCTCAACAAGCCAAAAGTAAAAGGCGTATCACAAAACTGAGCACATTGGCTGAAACTAGACAAAAAAATCCTACGTTTTTATGTATAAATTGCGTATGACAAGTAGATATTGTGGGCGTGAGAGTAATTTATAGAGAAGGGACAAAGATAATTTTTTCGAAGTTTCACACTCTAGTTGGTGACATCATCACCCTAGCCAGTGCAATACACACTCGGTTTAATCGATAAGAATTCCTGAAATGATCACTAAACTTAAACAGCTTTTTCACAAAAACTGTAAAATATATCGAACTGAAAAGCCATAGCCGGATAGCTAAATATTTTGTGAACATTTTAAAGTTTGTTTGGTGTCTGTAGGTGAAAGTATGCAGGAGCTGAAAATTTGGGGAGCAGAAGAAGATTTTAAGGACTTGAAGCATGCTCTCATTCACTTCAATGTTAAAGTGATAAAAAGCTTAATATTTTAAAAAGTATAAATAGTAGAAAAAAAGTTGAAGAAGTCCCATCATTAGCTGAAAGAGCTGAACATTTTAAAAGTTGAATGGTTTTAATAGCTGAAAGTATGCAGACGTTAAGGAGAGCCAAAAAACGTATGGAATAATAAGAATAAAGAAAACCGAATAACAATGCTGTAGAACAGAATAACAATAGTTGGAATGCTGCTGAATCAGCATTCCCACTAATAATAATGAACAGAATAACAATAGTTTATTTTTTTATTTGTTGTTTCGCCTTTAATTTATGTATTTCCTGTAACCAAATTATGATGACCCACAGAAATTAATAAAAAAACAAAATGAAATGTATTCCAATTGATTTTATAGCCGGAGATTGAGCTAAATTCATTAAAGATCTTAAGAATTTTTGGAACAGAGTCCTCAAGGTCAGATATGTACAGTATAATATCATCTGCAAATAACAATATTGAGTTGTTATTGGATTTAATCTGGACACTACCGGTCAAAAGTTTTAGAACACCCCAATTTTTGTATATTTTTATTTAAATTTTAGCAGTTCAAGTCCAATGAATAGCTTGAAATGGTACAAAGGTAAGTGGTGAATTGCCTGAGGTTTAAAAAAAGGGGGATCCGCTTCCAGCTGAGATGAGCCAGACAACGATACCGACCGCTCCCGTATTTTATTTTTTATTTTCGCACATAACTGCCATTTGTTTTTTCAAAAGACTGTATTGCAAATTTGTCTAAAGTTTCATATTAGTTTGTTACGAGTCACAATCACGCCTGAGTAGTCAGGGAATGAAGGAGAGAAAAAAAAGTTAAGCATGTCTGCGAAATCAGGCAAGATGATGGAGCACGAACAACTGACTGTCAAATCTTTGAGAGAAGAGTTGACGCTTTCCCGTAATGCTGCATTAGCAGACTTCAGGGCTGAATTATCTACTTTGAGAGAAAAAATTAAACAGGAAATGGAAGCCATACATTCTGACACGTCCTCCAGCCTGCAATGACTGCGACATGAAGTCGAGGAGGAAATACACAAACTTCGCCAAGGCCAAGCTCAAACGACCACTGAGCAAGCTGACATGGCACAGCATCTCAATGATGCCATAGAACGAATCCAATAGCTCGAAAACGAGAACGAGGTGAAGTCCAAAGAGGTGAAACGGCTATTGGATAAATGCACCGACCTAGAAAGCAGAAGTCGCCAACAGAACCTGAGATTTATTATTATTATTTATTCCCTGAAGGCGCTGAGGGAACCAACCCCACCAAGTTCATGACGGAGCTCATACATGAGATCCTAGGTGCTGAAGACTTCACCTCTCCAGTAGTTATTGATCGAGCTCACCGATCACTAGCCCCCAAACCCAAGGAAGGAGACCAACCAAGACCGGTGCTAGTCCGGATGCATTATTATGCACAGAAAGAGAAAATCCTGGGTCTCGCTAAAAGCAAATACCGCCTCATGTATCGGGGTTCACCCATCCATATCTATCCCGACCTCCCAGTGGAAGTGAGCAAGCTCCGTGCCACCTTTAATCCATTGAAAGTAAAACTACGTGAGGTGAAAATCAGCTACATCCTCTTCTACTCTGCAGTCCTGGCCATCACCCTGAATGGCATTCGCCAGACATTTAACTCTCTGGGCGCTGCTGAGGAGTTTTACCGTACCAAGATTTCCCCGGAGATGGGTGTGTAAACCTGAGTCCACGTAGAGGATTAAGACCGAAAGCTTAATGCAGTACGCCAGCTGGAACACTAAAAGCCTAAATAGCACAGTCAAAAGAGGTAAAGTATTGGCCCATTTACAGAAACTGAAAGCAGATATGTTCCTGCAAGAGACCCACCTAAGAAATCAGGATCACGTTCGTCTGCGCGGGGGCTGGATAGGGCAAATATTTCATTCTCACTTTCAATTTAGATCCAGGGGTGCTGCCGTCCTAATAAGTAAGAGAATCCCTTTTATTTCAACTCATGTCTCTGCTGATCCCCAGAGCAGATTTGTTATAGTAACGGGCCATCTCTTCAATGTTCCATTGATTTTGGCTAGTATCTATGCTCCAAACTGTGACAATGAGTGCTTTTCCTCAAAAAAAAATTGTCACCATTCCTGATTTAAATTCACACAGTTTAAATCTTGGGAGGCGATTTTAATTGTGTTCTCAATCCCCAATTGGATAGATCATCTAAGACCGCTCAACCATTAACTAACTCTTTGGGAAGCCCTAAAAGCTTATATCCGGGGCCAAATTATTTCTTTCAACGCGTTTGCTAATCGGGAACGAATCAAAAATCTGTCTGAAATTACAGATCAGATTCTAGAAATAGATCGTCAATACTCTGTAAGTCCCACCCCAGACTTGTATAATAAGAGATTATCCCTCCAAACTAAATTTGATCTCCTCGCCACAGAAGAAACCGCTAAATTGCTATTGCAAGCTAGACATACATCATATGAACAGGGAGAGAGAGCGGGTCGACTCCTGGCCCATCAGACTAGGCAATCACAAGCATCTAGGTTGATAACAGAAATTAGTACAGTACAATCAGCTGGACAAACCACAATGGACCAATTTGAATTCAATAATGAATTCAAATTGTTTTACTCTCGCCTTTATTCATCAGAATCAGAGGGGAATCCTGTTGCAATAGATGTTTTCCTTAATACATTGAATATTCCAAAAATAGATCCGGAGGATAAAATTTGTCTTGTCATATCTCTAGAAGAATTATATCAGGTTATTAAAAATATGCAGAGTTCCAAAGTGCCCGGACCCGACGGTTTTACAGCTGATTTCTATAAGACATTTTCAAAGTCGCTTTCACCCTTATTGCTTAATGCCCTTAATGAAGATGAGTCTCCCCTCCACCCTACTTTTTATCAGGCCACTATTTCCGTTCTGTTGAAAGGGGGAAAGGACCCGCTCGACCCTGGTTCTTACAGGCCAATCAGTCTTTTAAATGTCAATACAAAATTGTTAGCTAAAATACTTGCTTCTCGACTTGAAATAGTCATTCCTACAGTCGTCTCACCGGATCAAACTGGCTTCATAAAAAACAGGTTTTTGTTTTCTAATCTTCGTAGACTTTATAATATAATTTATTCCTCGAACTAGTCCTCGCATTCTCCAGAAGTCCTCCTCCTGCTAGACGCCGAAAAGGCTTTTGACCGAGTCGAGTGGGACTTTCTTTTCTCTGCTCTACAGAGATTTGGATTTGGTGAAAAATGTATTTCATGGACTTAATTATTATACGCCTTCCCACTTGAGTTGGTCCAAACCAATTCCCTCAGGTCAATGTATTTTCCCTGACAACGGGGGACGAGGCAGGGTTGCCCCCTCTCCCCCCTATTATTTGCACTCGCTATTGAGCCCTTAGCCTTGCGATCCTTGGAAGGCTATGACGGAGTCCGTAGGGGGTACACAAAGTTTCTTTGTATGCCGATGATTTATTGTTGTTTGTAACAAATCCACTAAAATCAATACCTAATATTATGTCTGTCCTGGGGAATATGGTAAAGTGTCCGGCTATGAACTAAATTTGTCAAAGAGCGAACTCTACCCTATTAATAAGGAGGCCCTGAGTCTCACACCTCCCGTTTAGAGTTGTAACAAGCTCTTTTAAATACTTGGGTGTGACTCTTGCAAGGAACATGTTTGACTTATTCAAATTGAATTTTAAGCCCCTCCTTGAGCGCACCAAGGCTGACTGTGATAGGTGGTCCCAGTTTCCCATTTCATTAGCTGGCAGAATCAACATACTCAAAATGAACACGCTTCCCAAATTTATGTTTTTATTTCAATGCATTCCAGTTTTTATTAAAAAGTCTTTTTTTTTACAAACCTTTTATACCATTTGGAATAAAAAAAATACAAGGATAAGAAAAGAATATCTACAGAGACCAAAACACAACAGGGGTATGGGACTACCTCACTTTCAGTTTTATTATTGGGCATGCACTATTCGTGCCATGGCCTTCTGGGTCCGACCATCTAGGACTGAAAGTGATCCAGCCTGGCTGCAGATTGAGCAGGCGTCATGCTGCCCTACTTCCCTGACCACACTTGCTTTCTCCCCTTTACCGTTGCCTTTAAATTTCACAAAGGATAATCCAATAGTTACGCAGTCCCTTAAAATATGGTCCAAAATAAGGCAGCAATTTGGATGGCAGGGTTGTTCGCTTCTCGCATCTCTATCTTCCGACCATTTTTTCCCTCCTTCTATGGTTGATGCCTCATTTGACCTGTAGAAGCGCAAAGGTATTAAATCAATGAAAGATATTTTCATTGATGGAATATTCCCTTCCTTTGAACAATTGCGCATTAAATTTAGTCTGCCACAAAATCAATTCTTCAGATTCCTACAAATACGTAATTTTATTAAATCCAATACATCATGCTTCCCCACACTACCTAACGTTACCCCTATGGAATCTCTGTTCACTTTTGAACCCTCAGCTAAAGCAGCGATATCCTTTGTGTATAATTATTTGTCAGGATTGCAGAAAACCTCTCTAGTCCTTCTTAAATCTGCATTGGAGAATGACTTGGGTCTGGTCATACCAGAGGTTCAGTGGGAAAACTCTCTGAAGAAAGTACATACAGCGTCAATATGTATTAGACATGGGCTTGTACAGTTCAAGGTTCTACATCGCCTCCATTATTCTTTAAGTAAAACTTGCCAAAATATATCCTAATGTAGATACTACTTGTGACCGATGTAAACAGTTTCCCGCCACGTTGGCACATATGTTCTGGCTTTGTCCTAAAATACACAATTATTGGAGGTCTATTTTCCTGACTTTATCTGATGTTGTCGGAAAGACGATAGATCCAGATCCTTTGATTGGTATATTTGGTTTCTTTGGAGATGGAAGTCCTCTCAGGGGAGCTAACGGTATGATGGCAGCCTTTATAATGTTATTAGCACGGAGATTGGTTCTCCATAACTGGAAAAACCCACAGCCTCCCTGTTATGTTGTCTGGTTAAGAGATGTAATGCAGCACTTGAAACTGGAGAAATTAAGATTAATACTGCGAGGCCATGCCTTTAAATTTGAGAAAATATGGGGTCCTTTTATAGTCCATGCTGAATCTAAGCTTTACATTTCCTCTCATGTGATTAAGTCTAATAATTAATTATTAATTAATATTCTTTTTAAATTTTTTAAATTTATTGAATTTTTTTTTATTGATTATACTTTATTAATGTATCTATACTATAATGTATGTGTATACTCGTCTATTTTATAATTTATAAATTTTTTGTCTTTTTTCACCTTAAAAAAAAGAAAACAAATGGTTATTTGCATTGCATAGATCTGTTAATCTTGTATTCTGAAAACCAATAAACACAGTATTTAAATCCTAAAAAAGAAAAAAAAAAAACATACTAGCCTAAAATCAGGTCTAGGTCTAGGTTACCCAAAACTGAAAAATAATGTACATTTCAGTCAGTATTTTACAAAAAGCCCTTTTTCAGGAAACAAGAAATGGGTAAACAATGTAAAGCTGTTCTGCAGCAATGGAGGTTGATCAAGCTTTGAAAGTAGGTGCTACCAATTCCCACAGGTGTTCAAACTTGTCTGGATTACTTACAACCCCCTCTGTTTGTATGAAAGTATTGTTGGAAAACACTGTGGTACAGTACCCTCATGAGCATTATTTGAACAGTATTGTACTGCAGATAGTTGTGTTGCTATAAAAATGGCAGGAAAAAGGCAATTAACAATGGAAGAGAGACAGACCATCATAACCCTTAAGAATGTTGGTCTTTCCTACAGAGAAATTGCGAAGAAAGTCAAGGTGTCAGTGAGTACAGTATTCTTCACCATCAAAGGCACTTAGAAACTGGGGGAAATTCTGACAGACCCAAAGCCACAACAGAATCAGAAGACAAGTTTCTGAGAGTCAACAGCTTGCGTGATAGGCGGCTCACAGGACAACATCTTCAAGCACAGCTTAATAGTGGTCGTAATAAGCAAGTCTCAGTTTCAACCGTAAAGAGAAGACTTCGAGCTGCAGGTTTGATAGGTCGAGTTGCAGCAAGAAAGCCATTGCTAAGACGTCAGAATAAGAAAAAGAGGCTTGCCTGGGCCAAGAAACACTGCCAATGGACTACTGAAGACTGGAAGAAGGTGTTATGGACTGATGAATAAAAATTTGAAATCTTCAGTTCATCACGCAGGATTTTTGTATGCCGTCGAGTAGGCGAAAGGATGGTTCCTCAGTGTGTGACATCAACTGTCAAACATGGAGGAGGAAGCATGATGGCCTGGGGCTGTTTTGCTGGATCTAGGGTCGGTGATTTGAACAGAGTGAAAGGCACCCTGAACCAAAACACCTACCACAGCATTTTGCTGCTGTTGGTCAGGGGTTCATCCTACAGCAAGATAATGACCCAAAACATAAGTCCAAACTATGCCAGAACTACCTTAGGAAAAATGAACAAGATGGTAATCTTAAAAACATGGAGTGGCCCAGCACAGTCACCAGACTTAAACCCCATTGAGCTGGTTTGGGATGAACTGGACAAAAAAGTGAAAGCAAAGCAACCTACAAGTGCCACACATTTATGGGAACTGCAACAGAGTTGGGAAAAACTTTCTGAAGAATATTTGATTTCCATTGTAGAAAGAATGCCATACAGCTGTTATATCTGCCAAAAGGGGCTACTTTGATGAGTCAAAAATTTAGAATACATTTTGGTTTATAAATTGATTCCATGATTTATTTTTTAACTTAAATTGTTCATTTGTTCTATTCTTTCATTTCAGAGTACAATAAGAAATTGAACTGCATGAATTTCAATAAAAACCTGGAAAAATTGGGGTGTTCTAAAACTTTTGACCAGTAGTGTATTTTATTTTGCCTTATGGCCTGGGTTAACAGTTCAAGAGAGATCGCAAATAGCATGGGAGATAGCGGGCATCCCTGTCTCGAGCCCCGTGCGGTGGGGAATGGCTGAGAATGCAGGCCATTGGTTATGACTTTGGTCGTGGGATCCGCATACAAAGTACGTACCATGTCTATGAATTTGGCCCCCAAACCAAGCCTCTCCATTATTTGCCACAGGTAGTTCCATTCTAGGCGGTGAAAAGCCTTTTCCGCATCCAGTGATAAAACTGCTGCCGTTGTTGGGAGATTTTCGGCTTCTTCTATTACATGGATTAATCTGCGTATATTGTCTGAAGCTTGACAATTTGGTAAGTCCACCCTGATTAGTCAGGGTGGACTAGCTTCTCGATAAAACGTTCTAGGCTTAGTGCCAATACTTTGGAATAAAGCATAATATCAGTCCCAATGAGGCTGATGGGCCTGTAATTTGAGCACTCCGTTGGATCTTTGCCCTTTTTTGTGTATGACCGAAATTAGTGCAGTGTTGGTTTGTTAATGAAAGGTGCCCCTCTCTATGGCCGAGGTTAAAGTTTGTAAAATGATAGGGTGTGTCAAAGAACTGTAGTAAGAGTTCCGATGGAATTCCATCAAACCCCGGTGTTTTCCCTTTCTTAGCTGTTTTTAACGCTGATTTGAGTTCCTCTAACGTAATAGATTGACCCCGTTATTCTGCCTCTTCTGGGTCAGGAAGAGGCAGGTTTAACTCTTTTAGGAACTTTTGGCACTGCGTCGGACCTGGATTGCAGGAGGATTCATAAAGCTTTGAATAAAAGGATTGGAAAGTGGAGGACTGCATAAAAGGGAAACAGCATAATTTTCCTCAACATTTTGGCTCACAGTATTTATGGAACTGCAATATGAAAACATAGCAGAACATGCCAAATATGTGAGTGAGTTAAGGTCAGATCCAAACATCTGACCAATGTGCCCCTCAATACACGTACCAAATATGTGCTTTGCACAGGCACACTCAAGGCATATAGACAAACTAGGCACACTAAAACTGCTGCACCTGTGACATTCATTCTTAATACAAATGCTTAATATTGTAACATTCAAATTAAAGGTTCTGGGCTTACATGAACTAGTCCCTCAATACACCATTAACCATTGTTAACAAAATCATTAAGGATGCACCATACTGGACTTTTTGCAGATATCCAATATGTTAATATTTTACAACTCAACTGGACAATAACCGATAGCACTATGTTCACTTTTATCCAAACCTAACTGTTTAGTAAATTTACTCTTTCACAGTAGATGCGCTTAAATTAGTGACTATATCTGCTGGACAATTAGTTGTTTAAACTCAATATTAACTGAAAAGTTAAAGGTGCAATATGTAATATTGTGTGTAATACTGGCAGCTAGCGGTTAAAATAGTTACTGCACTACCAATTCAAAATACTGGAGAGTCGTTTCCCCCACCCCCTCCTGCCCAGACATCTAAGTTCACGGAGGTTGCCAGGCTGAGACCGCAGCATTCATAACAATGTTGCTAGACGCTTGTCTCACATAGCCAGACATTACTCCACAGCACAGCGGAGTTGCTAACGGTAGATGCTGGTTATATTGACAGTCATAAAAGCCCGTGCTCACGCGGAGCTCTGTAACCAACTGACAGACACACTTTTTAAAAATTTTAAAATTACAGTATGAACTGCTAAAAACACAACAACCTCACTGTCCTCTCCACACGCCAGTCAGGCACACTTCTTCGGCTTAGAATTACAATACGAAACGCTAAAAATACCACTACCTTGCCGACGGAACACACAGAATTACTTAGAATTATGGCAACAATCGCTAAACACACTGCAAACTCATAGTCCTCTCTTTCCAATTTACAGCCCCCCTCTCGTGGTTTAAAATAACTCACCGTTGTCGGCTCCAGCCGCTGACGAGGCTATACGCTGTAAACAGCCATGGGCTGCTTGCCTGGTCATCCCGGTAACGTTAACAGTTAGCAGGGTTAGCATGGCGGTGTTAGCCAGGACCAGTCGGGATCACTTTACTGGCTATGTCTCAATTGTTTTTGCGAGTAACCAACTCGGGTACTCTAGCTATACAATTCAATATGAGTACACAAATGTTGAAATGACAAAAAATGCCCATCCCTAGTAGCTGTGATAAATTAGCCTGAAGCTAATGCTTACCTGTTCAGGAGAAAACAAGCCAACTCTGTGTCCTTTTGGGATTTAAGCTGTCTCCATCATTCAAATACATCTCCAATATTTACCAGGGGGTTGTTACGTCTCTGGTCACGCAACTGTTAGAAACATGCTGTTTTCTTTTTTTTACGTCAGGTAGAATCTATCTCCGTTGATCCTGTTCGTTTGTGTGCTGCTTTCATGGCTGTACTACCGTTACAGCTGTAGCGTGCTGGGTTTAGGTTTTTTCAGGTATATCTGGCAACCCGGCCTGCCTGTCAAACTGGGCCGTTGATAACAACACACAGATCAAAACATAAACATAAATTCCGTCACGGAATGTAAATTTCAAAAAGAAAAAATACTGACATTAGCATTGTTGTCAGAAAAGATAGTATTTCAGTTTAACATGTTTCCTTAATATCTGATGAGGCATTAGTGTCATTTTTGGATTTATTACAGTACAAATATTACATATTGGACATTTAAAATAAACTTAAACTAAGCAGAATCTGCACTGAATTGTGAAAACACACAAAATATAATATAGATATCAGCATGTTGGCTAATATTGTCGTGCAAATTAACACTGGGCTAACTTAGCCAAATTCCAACCAAGAACCAAAAGCAGTGAACATGGACTGTAGTACCTTTGGAGGGAGAGATAACTGCTTTTTGTGGTTTTATTGGCCAATAAAAGCTTTCCACTCAGCCATGCTATTCTTGTAAGACGACATGAGATCTCTCTCATGGATTTTGTCTAAGAGGACCTCCGTCTGTATGACTGAAAGCAGAGTGGCTACACACTTTGGATAAGTCAGGTGTAGGGTATAATAGTAGGCCGTAGCTTGTCTTTTGGAAAGATGGTTATTGCCACATCTCCTACCACTAGGAGGCAGTTGGACGGACTGACTATCAGGACTGGGCAGGAGAGAGGGCGTTTCCTCAAGTAGGAATTGGCGTCTTCTGTTTCCTGTAACACATAACACAGACATCGTTCTGTCAGGGTCATGCATTTTGGTCATTTGGAACCTAGGGTAGAGGGTTGTTTACAAACACATAACATTACAAAGCAAAATTCTGACAAAAGTTAACCGTACTGAGAAAGCTCCATCTGAAAGTGCTGTTTTTAACTATCGCCAATGCATTTACTGTTTACACACGTCTAGCCTTCCAAAAGAACTAAAAACCAAGGCTAGGCTAGTCTTGCTTGGTTATCATTAGGGTGATAAAACCTGCTCCATGTAATGCACCCATTTTTGTACATACTGTGACATAGCAAAGACATTTACCCAGTGAAAATCCTCTTTCTAAAAACAAATGTTTTTGTCAGGGCCCCACCTCCCTGAGCTGTCTCCCCTTCCCTTTTGTGTGTCTCCCTTACCTCTGCCCCTTTTTGTGTCTGTGTTGTTTGTCTCCGTCCGTCTCTTTTTGTTCCTCAGTTTCCTGAGTTCCCACTACCACTGAAGGCACCCCGGCACCAAGGCAGCTGCAATCACTACGATCTACTACACCTGATCCAGTCCACGCACCTGGGGCTGATTGCCACTCTCCCTATATTAGGGAGAGGTCTGCTTTCAGTCCCCGCCAGATAATTGTTTCGGCCACGTAATTATCACTTGCGTTCCTGTACATTATTCAGCTATCTCCAGTTCTAGTTATTATCCGGAGTTTCCCGTAGTTTAGCCTTTTTTTTTCTCATCGTGTTTTTTGTGTTCTGCCTCCTAGACGCCGTTCTCCCGCCACCGCCGGCTACTGCCTTTTTCCCTCCTCAACTGGATCTTCTGTTTGGACTCCCCGTGCCGACCACTGCCTTGCTCTCCGTGTCTCTGGACCCCCAGCCTGTTCCCGACTATTCTCGCCTGCCATTTGTACTTCTGCTGAGCTACAACCTACCCATACTCATTCCCATAACCTCCACGACGGAACACCATCTCCATTATTCCTTTTCTAATAAACAGTAGTATTATTGATCTCACCCTGTGTTCTGCTTTTGTGTCCTACCCTGTCCAGAGCGTGACAGTTTTAGGTGTCTTTGAAGGCTTAGAACATACAGTATGTGAATAGGAAATACATTGGAAGTTTTAATTTTTTCCGATACTGCAGTCTAAATGATCCTGCAACATTTTACACAGCTCACCTCGAGGACATGCACCAGAGCCTCACTCGCATCTCGTACCCTCTTTGGAGGAGCAGACGTGGAGGGGAACAGTGATGGCAGCACACGTAGGATCTTAAGAGCCTGTTCAGCTGTACAGGAAAAGATTTATTACTTAAACACTTTGACAAAGTGCACAAGGTCAAATCTCATCAAAAAAGGTATACAACAGACACAATGCTTAAAAAACAATTAAAAAAAACATTCAGCAAATTAACATGCCTGAAGGTCCACCCTAAACCCTATTCACTAATAACACCAAAACAGCATTCCTTACCTTTGTCCATTCGCATTGGGGGTTTCAGCACATTTTTCCATACACCAAAAAACTGCACCTTCTGGCAGAAGTCATGCCATCTTCCCTTCAGTTCATCGATGAAGTTGGTATTATCCTTATCCAAAATGCGTTGAAGCTCCTCCATCACCTATGAAATATCAAATATACCAATACAGACATTTGAATATATCATTTAAGAGGAAATTGGTATTGTAAACATTGTGCGTGATACCATGGTTTTAATCCTGCACAGTCAATAATGACTTAAATGTCCAATGTCCTTGAAACAAGGATATGCTTCTAGAACCTTCTCGTGTCTGTCCTCCTCGCGAATGGTATTTGAATCAATGAATGCTCTTCTGGCTACAAATTTCAAATCCAAGAGATGAGAGACATCCTGGTTGTTTGGATTTTTTCTTTCATACAAAGTTTGTAGGGTCTTGTAGTGTTTGGCCAAGTTGGCTGGACTGTAGGTGTCTGGACTGTCAACATCTGCAGACTTGTTAGCTGTAAAACACAAAAATACATAATTAATATGCCTCAGTTTAAAAAAAGTTCATCTCATGTTGTTGCATGACAAAAAATGTCAAAAAAATGCTATGAAAATCATACATTAATATTAGATTAAACTTTCATGGAATTAAATCTTTTAACAAATATAAGCCGTGATCCTTACTACCAAATACCTATTCATTTGGAAGAAAAAAAATCTAATCATTTTTTGTATAACAAATGCATGAGAACTATTTGCTCAAAACTCATATGGTCATGCAATCACATACAACTGCATGTAGGCACACAAGTTCACCCCTACAAAGATGCGCACACCCCCACTACACACAGTCATGAGGCAGTTGGACAAACTCACCATCAGGACTGGAGAGGGCAGATGGTGCCTCTTCAGGTAGGCTTTGGGATCTTCTTTTTCCTTCAACACATAACAGACATATTTCTGATAGGATAATGTACTTTAATGATAATTTCGGTATTTTGGAAGCAAAAATTACATTCAATTAAAAAGAGCAAAAATGCCACTCAGGAGACACATGGGTTTTAAATACATAACATTATTTGATATACTGGAAAGGTTATAGAAAGTATTGTTTCACAGTAGACTGATACTAAAAGGTACGGCTGTACCCAGCTGTTCAAAATGATACAATACCAGATTTCTGTTAAAACTTAATTTCACAATAATGTTAAAAAATAAAACCGTACAAATGTAGTGTAAATACCTATCCCCTGATGTCCATTTTAAAGCCTTTTACTTCTGTCATGTCATGACTGTCATCTTGACCAATGAAGTGGGTTTATTAGTTTATCTAAAATATAAATACTTCACAAGGGCAAATATGTAAATGCAAAGTTGAAACTCACCTTCTAACTCACTTTCTTTACTGTCTGAGCCTGGGCTCCCACTTCCTTCTGTGGACCGATCTAGAATGATTGTTGAGTCACTTGAATCCATTTCATCTGTCTGTTGGCTGCTCAAGACAGCGCCACTTTGTAGAGCTGCAAAGATGTACAAACAAAATGTAACACAAAGTGCTTCGTAATGAAAAGCAATATCCCCCACACACATCCAATTACTTTGTAGTCAAACACTAAAATAACAGCACTCATTAAAAACAGGAAGTGAGGAAACACTAGTGACAGATCACCCAGGACATTGACATGATTGATCATTTTGAGTCATTTTTCTTTTCTTTTTTCCCTTGGTTTTTTTTATGTCCAAATATGATTTAGGCTTCTCAAATGTGAATATTTTCTAGCTTCTTTAGTCCTCTATGAGAGTGGAATTAATATCTTTAGGTTGTGGACCAAACAAGACTTTTGAGGACATCACCTTGGACTTTATATTGACCAGACAACTGATCAATTAAATTCATCTTGAAAATGATTAACAGATGAATCTTTGATGAAAATAGTCATTAGTTACAGCTCACCTCTTTGAATGTCTCACAACTGGAGTTCTTTTTTGGGGGGATCTCACATTTTGCAATATTTTGTATAGCTGTGTGTACACAGTGACCTGCACAAGACATTTAATACATTTTTCAAATCGCTACTAAAAATGTCCAACATGAATCAGTCATAAAACTGGATGCATTTCACTTACCCATGTATGGAGGCCTTGGTCCTGCAGCATGGGGTAGTACAGTACTATTCTCTTTGCCATTGCTGTAATTTCTGGCTTTGATGGGTATCTCTGTGATTCTCCATCCCCCTTTGCCCTCAGGATTGTAATCATACTGGTCATGGTGTTTCGAATGAGCCGGCATCTGAGCTCCTTTGACATCTGTCAGTTGCAGCAGTTTGCCTCTCTTTGACAACTCAAAGTACTGTTGTCGTTCTTGCTCAAGTTCTGTGTCGGTGTGCAATACATATTCTGGAAAGGATAACTACACAACCTTTTCAGGGGTTTTGTACTTTGCAGGACTTGCATTCACAGGAGTGGATGTCTGTTGTATGGGTGATGCATTAAAGGAGGAACTGCCCGATAATTTTGAGTGTTCTTGGCCAGACTCCTGTAAAATAAAAGATAATCAACTACTGCAAAAAGCAACATTTTAGTTTTTTGTGACAACACAAAATGCAATGTAGCATTGAAAGCTCTGCACACGTATAAATAAGCAATATTCCATTTCAGGGGTGAAATCACTTACATAAACTAACTGAACACCTAACAATTAATCTAAACTGAACTAAACACACATGTAGACTACCATGCCAAAAACACTGTGCTGTTGTTATTGTAGCTCAACGTGCTTCAGGACAGCGCCGGGTGGTGTGTCGGTCTCAGGTGTCCCACTGGGAGCGTTAAATTCCTCTGCTTCTTTTATGAGGAGGTCACGGATCTCCCCGAGTTTGTTGCATACAGACTCATCTCGGATTATCCATTCTGTCTTGAAACGGGGATCTAACAAAATTGCAAAGTCATTCTTGATAAGATCATTAAAAATCATAGAGGACATCAGGACATTGAACTTGACCCCCCTTATGAATTCAAGTCTCCTGAAGATGGTTGGCATTTTAAGGAAAACAGCTTTTTGAATGCTGAAGAATTACGAATATCACTGCGTCTGTATGTGGACGATTTTGAGACCTGCAATCCCTTAGGTACCTCTCGGAAAAAACACAGCTTTGTGGTGTTTATTGGACACTAGGTAACTTGCCACCTGGCTCTCACTCATCTTTATCATCTATTTATCTTGCAATACTTTGCGAAAGTGTTGATGTAAAAACATATGGTTATGACAAAGTGTTGGAGCCTCTATTGCAGGATCTTAAAACTCTAGTAGACCATGGAGTGTATGTCCCTTTATTAGGTTGCTCTCTTAAAGGTACAGTTCAGAGTGTTGTTGCTGATAACTTGGGTGCGCACAGTATTGCAGGCTTCTCTGAAAGTTTTTCAGGTGAGTTCTTCTGCCGGTTTTGCACAGCAAAAGGTTTTGATATTAGAACTGACTGTGTTGCATCTGGTGCTTTCAGCCTTAGAACCAAAAAGGTGCATACAGACCACTAAAAGCAGCACGTGAGAGTCATTCCCTTTGCTTTGGAGTTAAACGAGAGTGTGTTTTAACCAAAAATCTGTCTCACTTTCATGTTGTTTCTGGTTTTCCTCCTGATGTTGCACACAATGTTTTGGAGGGTATTGTGCCAGTCGAGCTGGCTTGCTGTTTGGCATTAATGATATCAAAGAAGGTATTTACATTAGATTTAGAATTAGGTTTCTCCCGTTTTTGATTTGACCTCTAGTGCCAGAAAATGAGCCAGCATGGCTAGTATTGATGGACTTAAAAGATATTGTTGAGTTAGTTGTTGCTCCTGTGCATACTGATGAATCCATCTCATATCTTGAAAGCAAAATAGTTGAACACAGACAGCGGTACCAAGAGTTGTTCCCTGGTGTCAGAGTTCGACCTACGCATCACTATCTTGAGCACTACCCTCACATGATAAGGTGTTTTGGCCCTCTAGTCACACTCTGGACAATGCGATTTGAGTCCAAACATAGTTTCTTTAAGCAGATTGTCAAGCACACAAGTTGCTTTAAGAATATACCTCTGACTTTGGCTTCCAAACATCAGCTGATGATCGCTTTCCACATAAACTCACCGTCTTATGGTAAATCTAGCCTCGATGTACCGAATGTGTCCACAGTTCCAGTTGATGTACTGAAAGAGGAAGTGGCTCATGCTATTAGGTCAAAATACCCTAACACATCTGAAGTACATCTCGCTAAGAACGCATCAAGCAGTGGCATAGCCTACAGCAAGGGTATGATAGTTGCCTATGGATCAGCAAGTGGATTACCAGAGTTTGCTGAAATTGTTCAGATGTGTGTTATAAATGAGGAGTTGTTCCTCATTGTGAAAGTGCTGTGTGGGTGGTACATTGAACACTACAGAGCCTTTGAACTAAGCTTGTCACCATCAAGAGAAACAAAACTTGTGGTTCTCAGTGAACTTCTGGACACCTATCCATTGGCTGATTATGTGGTTAGATCAAATCGTATGGTGACCGTAAAAAGGCATGTCCTCGTAAAAGGTAGGTTAACCATCAGGATAGTAATTAATCTATTATATAGATTTTTTTTATCATTGTTTTGAATGTTCTACCATTTGGCATCAAGTGTTATGTTCTAACCAAGAACATGACATAAAGAAAAGTTTAAAACCACAATTAACCATTTGGTTTCTTCAACTCTCACTCAGGAGCACAAATCAGCCTTTAACCTTTTGAAAAATAATTATCGACATCAAATCATATGAAACTTTTTGGCCATATCGCCCAGCCCTACATTTATCCAAAAGGAGTGATGAGGAAGCAACATTGAACCTTGTGATCATAAATCCCAGAAAACAAATTACTGATTCTGCCTTTTAGTTTTCTTTTGACATTAATGCAATATGTTATGTTTGGAGGTGAAGGTATTTAAAAAGTGTTGGGTATATCCATCCATCCATCCATCTTCGTCCGCTTATCCGGTGTCGGCTCGCGGGGGGAGCAGCTCCAGCAGGGGGCCCCAAACTTCCCTTTCCCGAGCAACATTAACCAGCTCCGACTGGGGGATCCCGAGGCGTTCCCAGGCCAGGTTGGAGATATAATCCCTCCACCTAGTCCTGGGTCTTCCCCGAGGCCTCCTCCCAGCTGGACGTGCCTGGAACACCTCCCTAGGGAGGCGCCCAGGGGGCATCCTTACCAGATGCCCGAACCACCTCAACTGGCTCCTTTCGACGCAAAGGAGCAGCGGCTCTACTCCGAGCTCCTCACGGATGACTGCGCTTCTCACCCTATCTCTAAGGGAGACGCCAGCCACCCTCCTGAGGAAACCCATTTCGGCCGCTTGTACCCTGGATCTCGTTCTTTCGGCCATGACCCAGCCTTCATGACCATAGGTGAGGGTAGGAACGAAAACTGACCGGTAGATCGAGAGCTTTGCCTTCTGGCTCAGCTCTCTTTTCGTCACAACGGTGCGATAGATGGAATGTAATACCGCACCCGCTGCGCCGATTCTCCGACCAATCTCCCGCTCCATTGTCCCCTCACTCGCGAACAAAACCCCAAGGTACTTGAACTCCTTCACTTGGTGTAAGGACTCATTCCCTACCCGGAGAAGGCACTCCATCGGTTTCCTGCTGAGAACCATGGCCTCCGATTTAGAGGTGCGGATCCTCATCCCAACCGCTTCACACTCGGCTGCGAACCGATCCAGTGAGTGCTGAAGGTCACAGGCCGATGATGCCATCAGAACCACATCATCTGCAAAGAGCAGCGATGAGATCCCCAGCCCACCGAACTGCAACCCCTCCCCACCCCGACTACGCCTCGATATCCTGTCCATAAATATTACAAACAGGATTGGTGACAAAGCGCAGCCCTGGCGGAGGCCAACCCTCACCAGAAACGAGTTCGACTTACTGCCGAGAACCCGGACACAGCTCTCACTTTGGTCGTACAGAGATTGGATGGCCCTGAGTAGAGACCCCCCCACCCCATACTCCCACAGCACCTCCCACAGTATCTCCCGGGGGACCCGGTCATACGCCTTCTCCAAATCCATAAAACACATGTAGACCGGTTGGGCATACTCCCAGGCTCCCTCCAGGATCCTTGCGAGAGTGAAGAGCTGGTCCGTTGTTCCACGACCAGGACGGAATCCGCATTGTTCCTCCTCAACCCGAGGTTCGACTATCGGCCGAACCCTCCTTTCCAGCACCTTGGAGTAGACTTTACCAGGGAGGCTGAGAAGTGTGATACCCCTGTAATTGGCACACACCCTCTGGTCCCCCTTTTTAAAAAGGGGAACCACCACCCCAGTCTGCCACTCCTTTGGCACTGTTCCAGACCTCCACGCAATGTTGAAGAGACGTGTCAACCAGGACAGTCCCTCCACACCCAGAGCCTTGAGCATTTCCGGACGGATCTCATCAATCCCAGGGGCTTTGCCCCTGTGTAGTTGTTTGACTACATCAGTGACCTCCGCCTGGGAAATCGACGACAATCCCCGGTCATCCTCCAGCCCTGCCTCTAACATAGTATTAGTCGGATTCAGGAGTTCCTCAAAGTGCTCCTTCCACCGCCCTATTACCTCCCCAGTTGAGGTCAACAGTGTCCCATCCTTACTGTACACAGCTTGGATGGTTCCCCGCTTACCCCTCCTGAGGTGGCGAACAGTTTTCCAGAAGCACTTTGGTGCCGACCGAAAGTCCTTCTCCATGTCTTCTCCGAACTTCTCCCACACCCGCTGCTTTGCCTCTTTCACGGCAGAGGCTGCAGCCCTACAGCTGCAGTGTTGGGTATATGATGATTTTTTTATTTATTTTTTCTTCCATGGCCTCGCTTTTCAGTCACCCTGTTTGCCTGTGTAAGCATGACTCTTCTCTCTCCACATTCTGGGTGCATTTGTTGTGCCACACTGTCCGCTTTTGCCTACTATACTTTAATTCCATTTTCTAACCACAATATGTCCCACTACTACTACTGCATGTCATATGCGTGTGGACCACATCCCTCCTAGGCCTCTATTTTATAGCCTCCACTGTCAAGTTTTCAGGATTAGTGTTACCGATTCATTAAATCAACTAGCTAATTCATCTTAACTCATGTTGCTGGTTAAACTACAAAATATTACCCTGCATCTGAGAAATTTAAAAAGTCAATATTTATTTCATACAGAAAAGTGTCTTAACATTAAAACAGTATATAGCAACCTTGTAATAATTGAATCTTTCTCCTCTTAACAGACTAAAGCACAGAATGATGAATCCTTCGACCATTCTCAAAGTAATCCTGGGTGACAACAGCAGCCAAAGGTTGACTTTCCAAAACGGACTTCCTGGATCTGTTAATGAACTTGTTAGTGAGGTACAAAGACAATGTGGCCTTAACTCAAACTTCAGACTACAATTCATGGATGCACTATTTGGAAATGAGTTTATGAATCTCACTTCAATAGATGAAGTACAGAATAGGGGTACCATCAGAGTAATTCCCATGACAGAAATTTCACCTTCCACTTCAGTTCCTGCTCCGCACCAGCACGTTCTTGAAGAATCCTCGTCCCTGTCTAGTGGGAATGTTGATACTGACATACTCTCTTCACCAGAGTCAGAGTCATCCAGCTCAAGGTCATTTTGGCCCAGTGTCTTCCATGTTCCTCTGTTTAGCTATGATGCCGAACTCAAACTTGAGCAGGGCAATGCAGCGTACAGAGAAAAGGGTACATTGCTTAATCCAGATCCAAAACTGAAGTCAAACATTTTAGAGGGACTGGTGCAAGAAATAGTCCGCTACAGAGTTTACGTCACTGATAAACAGTTTAACATGGTTGGAGAGGCTCTCATCTCAAAGCATCCCTGTCTGACTGAGAAAGGCTCCCTCACTGGATATGCTGGATGGAAAGCTAGCCTGAAGAATAAACTTGCAATCTACCGCACTCACTTGAGGAAGCTGGGGTGTCGTGAGGTGATGGTAAAGCACAAACCAGAGGGCAAATCAAGTGCTGCTTTTGGCATCAAAAAACCAAGGCGATCTGAAGTGAACTACTGCCCCCCCTATCCTACCGGAGAAACTGATGTGAGCCTTGAGAGTGTAAGAGTGGAACTTCTTTCAGATGTTAAGAAAAGGAACAACCGGGAGATGGTGAGGATGAAAATGGAAAAAACATTTTCATATAGGAGATATGAACTGGTTCGTGACGCACCAATTATACGAGACTTCCAGGCAAGGTGGCCAGCGCTGTTTGATGTAAGCGAGGTATGTGATTTATGAAATTTGAGCAGAGCATGTTTTCATAATGATTTTTTAAATTTATTTTTTGACTGAATATGTTGATCATGCAGTGGGAGCTTTTATAGAAACAATGTTTGGGTAATGTTTTCCTTTCCAAAGTATTGTTACAGTATTTTTTGTCTTATCATTCTTGTTTTCAGATAAATGCAGAATTTAAGCGCATTACCACCATGCCCCTGCAATCCAGATTTCTCTCACAGCTAGATGTGCTGTCTGACAGACTTGTGAAACTATTCGAAAAAAGAGGAGGACAGATAGGCAAGCGGCTACAGAGCATTATGGCAGACATGAGTCAAGTAAGAATGCATTTTTTTTGTGGAGGGGGGCTATTGATTTGTACACATCTGATAGAGGTAAGGACTCTAACCCCATGACTTGTTCTGCTTATTTCGAGTAAATGCTTTTAGCAAATAATTTTAGCATATAGAATTTATACACAAAGTATGCAGGATCTTTATGAGACTAACTTGAGCAGGAAAAGTTGATTTTAACAGAAAAAAACATTGCATATACTTTACATAAAAATCTCATGTTTCTTCAATAGGTGAGAATTGAATACACTTAACATAAAAGGGAAACTTTAAAGTAACACCAAAAAAATATGTTGGGTCATCAGAATAATTGAATATAATTAACATTAATAAAACACTTTGAATTTACATGATAAAATCATGTTTGTTTTACAAATAAAAATTCAGTGTATTAAATAGAAATTAATCATTTTGACTAAACAAATATATGCAAGTAACGGGAGGCGAAAATTCACTTTGCTTTTGGTCTGAACACAACATAATATACATTATCCCCAAAGCCCAATTCAGTTCCTACAGTTCACCAACCACACATAACACTTCACTCAACAGGTGACAGAAGGAGCATGAAATGGGAGAAAGAGTTTGAGGCCCACAGTGCTGCTGTAGGGGTCACATGTGGAGCAGCGCAAGGAAGCAATTAGCTTCTTTTTTTTTAGCTTCAATTAGGCCTCTGCATTCGTACGTTCATATATGATAAAGAATAATATTTGCATACATTACTCCTTAAAATCGACACTGCGACATCATCCAATTCTTCCATGCTGTTAGCTAGCTGACTTAGCTAGCTAGCTAGCTAGTTAGCTCGTTAGCTCGCTGTCTCTGTTCGGCTGCAACGATACACAATAAAGGATATTTCATAATAATATTGAACGCAACACAAGTTTACGGAGCAGGACCCAAATGCAACACTAAGTCCCTTATCCAACTATGGCTATGGTGTCTCAAAGCGCAGCAATCTCTTCTGTCTCTTTAGGCCCAGACTTTTAAACGTCCCGGTGTTGGAATCCTTTCCAGTGAAATACAGCCACAGGAAAGACCATTTAGCTGCCAGCATTTAACTGTGTTTAAGAAAGCTAAGGTTACTTGCTGTATGTTAAGTAATGTTAAGAGTCAAGCCCTAGGCGGTTGCATCGCGTGTGAGAGATAGATTGATTCTTTTTTTTTTTATATCTCAACAGGTTGTAATCTTAACACATTTAAATTGATTTTTAACTGATTCATAATGAATCGTCCTTATAAGCAAGTAAATATATGCTCTTTCCAACTGGTTAACCGCTTCTTTGCTAAACATACGTAACTCACCATATAATCCTTGACAAGTTTCTCGTGGTCTTTGTTCAAGTAGATTCACAAGGACTTGAGGACACGTGCTCGTCTCTTATGAATTGTGTCATCCTGAGGGGGGAAAAAGGAAACTCCTTTAGGCAATATCCTTCATCTTCACGCAGAATGAAAGTGATTTCAGTTTGCAAAAATAATTAAACATTGCATTTCAGCTAAATCACTAATCCTCTAATGTTGGTGTGTGTACATATGGCACCAGATAAACAAACAATGTGATAAAATTACTTACCAATGTATTTCGTGTACGTCTCAGAGCATGGGGACAGAACTTGTTCTAAATTACTTGCCTGTAGAAATAAAAGGTGAAATAAAATTGAAATAAATACATTTCGGATGAATTTTTGGTTACAAAATATAAACACTTAAATCTTGAAAACATAAGCAATATTTATGTTTCAAATAGGCATTTCAGTATCTGTAGTTACACATAACAGACGTTACTCAAGCGTAATCTTTGCTCTCAAAGTACAACACTCACTTAACATATAAAAACAGAAATGACAGTAAAAAAAGAATACTGTTAAGTGTACAGTATAACAATACAATTTGACACAAAATAGAGGGAAGGAATAGTGCAATATCAGTCAGTATAGTCTGAGATTAAGAAAAAAGCTAATTATATTAACCCAAATAGAGACAATGAAATCAATAATTTTAAGAATGGCAAAATGAATTCCATGACTGACCAGTGAAAACGTTATACCAAGGAAACAATCATACTTATGATCTAATCTTAGGTTAGAGGCAGACAAATCACATGTAATTAATTTTGAAGCTACAGATTTATCTTTAACTTGCTTCTGTTATTAGCTACCTTGCCAGAGTTGCTGCGACAGACCTGTTGCCCTCCAGTTTAAATTGTACAGTATTTAGCCAGACCCCTAACCGAAAGTCTCAAGGAAGGCGCGCGCGCGCGCACACACACACACACACACACACACACACACACAGCTAGAGTAGCACGGTAGTCGTCACACTCCGTTGTAAAAAAAAAAATATATACATAAAAAGTTACAATTAAAAACGAGTCCGCAAACGTATTAGCTACAGCCTTACGTTATAGCTAGAGCTTATCCTGGCATTAAAAGTTATGGTCACTTAAGCCAAGCTAATGTTAACCGCTCAAAGCCATGTTCAAAAATACATTTGACTGTGGCTACGACTAGTTTCTGGCACTCTTCCCTCTTCCTCCTCCTGCCCCGCACACAAACTTGGTTGTACGTTTTATTTTTTGTATCGCCATTTCTTTTTTACATGCAGCCAAAAAACTATTACGAGAAATAATGTACCCAGGGTGCAAATTATTGAAACCTAGTAAGGCGCAGTTGAGCTAACGCCAACTACCTAACGTTAGCTAGCTAACTGAGAAAGAGTGACACACATTATATTGTAACGTTAGGCCTAGAGAAAACAACTACACTGAGAAACGTCTCACAAGGACCAATGGCTATTATTACTCACCAAGTTAAATTAAATAAATTCATGTTTAAATATACTGAATGTATTACTTACACTTGGATGGAGGATGGGAAACAACGGAGCTGTAGCTGGTCATTCTGTGTCCGTTAAAACTGTGTCCTTTCCAACGTCAGCGTCATGTCCCAGCTTCCCATTCATTTCATTCATGTAGCATAGCGGGAAGCAGGGCGTCGAGTCGCCCGCTCATTCTCATGTAGTTGAATCCATTGAATCCAACCAACGTTGTGCAAATGAGTAGTGGTCGGCTCGGCTTGCCGCCTCTCAAAATCTGACGAAAATCTTTCAAACTGACCTTTGTCGATCTGAAATGAAGACAGATTCAGCAACTGTATGGCCTATTTCTCGCTTAAAATGTTTTCAGAAACACGTTTCGGTGAACTATTTTCGTAAAATACAAGATTGTATACTCCGATCGAGCCGCCATTAAGGTTCTTTTCAAATTCGGGAGTAGCCAGATCCACGTGACGCGTTCGTCCAATCAGCTGCCGGTCAAGCTGACAGTATAAGCGGCCTTTGTTTTGATTAATCCACTTATCATTGCATTGATCTGTATGATAAAAATTCATCTGAATTTTCTTTTAATCACGTTTTACAGACAAGAATGAATCATTTAATGAAGATAAACACCATTCATTCATGTAATTCAAGCAAACTCCTAATTTGTTAATCAAACACATGCCCAAGTTTGTTTTTTGAGTGTAGTTTTTCATATCAGTATAAAAGTCAACTTAAAACTAAGAATGAGAGGTACCTAGGGTTTTAGATTTACCTTACATTCAAATCAAATGCTGTAGCAGGAGAACTTTTCCGGTGGAGGCTGTAAAATACAAAGAAATCTATTAATGCGTCATACTCAAAGTAACTTTAATGCCAGGGATAATGGAGAAGCGGCATTTCTTGGGCTAAATTCATATCACTATAGATATAACATCAGATTGTCCTATCAACTTTTGTATACATTACATTTTATAACTTCACAATTCCAAATATATTCTGCTTCATTTTAAAGTAAACCTCTTACAATGTATGAAGTTTTTTTTTACCTGAATTGCCAGCTTTGCTTGTGACACAGCTTGCTGTAGTGGCTGCTTGAGAGTAGGCCTGTCGCGATAGTCAATAAATCGAGTTATCGCATGATAAGAAAAAATGAGCTCGATAATTTTTCCGGCCGCGATAACTTCCGTTTCCATGCTTGTTTATTTTCCTCGTCTCTCCGACTCTCTCTCTACCAGAGAGACTGGAGGACCACTCTCGGTTCCTTAGCGTAACGAGGAGTGAACCCTCTTGTCAGGCGCATGGTCTTTGTGTGGGCGGTAGGCTTGTCCAGGTGGAGAGAGCGAGAGAGTTGGAGCAGGGTTTCCTGCAGCACTTCGCAGTTAAGGCGCCGTCAAAAAAAAAAAGTATATGAGCGATATCCACCGTGTTACTGGGCGTCCCGTTTTCTCCCTTTCATTCCAAACCACACAGCTGACAACCTGCAGGTGGAGACTGTGGAGACGGGCTTGGACATACACGCCGCTGTGGACTCGTCAGTCTCGTAAGCGGTTTCAGGAAAGTGGCTGTATGTGTCCGACAATGCACCGAACATTAACGGTACAAGCCTACAGCTGTCCGCAGACACGGAGTGTGGAAAGTATGTCAGAGTTGGCGCCTGTGTGTGTGTGTGTGTGTGTGTGTGTGTTTTCGCCAAAATGAAGACTGAAAAACAGAACTATTTTGGTACATTTACTCGCCACGTGGCAGCTAGCCATACATATAGATTTTATTTATTAATTATATATTATTTAAATGTAATATTTAGTGTTAAATAATTGTAAAATGTAGTACAGAGTCTCTAGTCTGAGAACTTACGTGTCACAAACGGCAATTCCACAACTGTACATCAGCGTGAAAGAAGACATACCGAAGGAGATCAGAGATATATTGTGGATATTTAAAATGTCTTCCAGTTCCAGTGTTAAATATTCTTTAGAAATAAAAGTCGATTGATCTTTGAAAAGGTGTACCTGTAGTAGTAGTATTATTATTATTATTATTATTATTATTATGACATTATCATTATATTAGATGCAAATGGTCTCTCGATGACAATATTATCGTTTATCGCAATAATTTCTGGGACAATTTATCGTCCAGCAAAATTTGTTATCGTGACAGGCCTACTTGAGAGGGCACTGTCAAATTTAGAGAGTTGTTGCATTGGGGCTTAAGGACAAAAACACAGACAAAATAATACATTAAAACTACAGAATACTACAAGAAATACTACATTAAAACTAGAGATGGCCCGATACCACTTTTTTGCTTCCCGATACCGATTCCGATACCTGAACTTGCGTATCGGCCGATACCGAGTACCGATCCGATACCAGTGTGTCATATATTTTTATTATGTTTTAACCGCTGTATACTACTATCCCTGTATGGATGTGATATGATTTCTATCTCTGTCGTCTGTCTGGCTCAGGTTAAACTCTTTGTGAAACATGAACAAACACAAACAATGAATGCCGTAGAACTTTCTTTTATTCTCCAGTTTGACAGTCAGTTATAACGGAAAAAGAACAAATAAACTACTTTAATGTAGATTTTCTTTAGGGCTTTATTACGTGGTATCGGATCGGTGCATAAACTCCAGTACTTCCCGATACCGATACCAGCGTTTTAGGCAGTATCGGAGCCGATACCGATACTGGTATCGGTATCGGAACATCTCTAATTAAAACCACAGACTCATGTAACCAAAATGAACTGTACCACTATCAAACCAATGAAATTTTTAATGAATGAATATGCTGTCAAAATATTTGAAAATATCGCTCTGATCTAAAAAAAAAATACACATCTTTCATACAGAATCGTAACCATTTCCACACTAAATCTTAAATTAAGAAAATCCTGCATTTTTGCCGCTGTGATTCTGTTCCTCTCCTCAAAAAAAAGCATTAGAGCATTGCTGGTCTAGATTCACGTTGTTGAGAGAGAGCTGTGTCATATGTATCAAGAATAATGCAAATCAAAATTTAAACAGAATAGAGAACAATGAGGCTTCATTTCAAATTATAAGCAAAATATAGACGAGGGAATTAGAATTAGTTCTTTTAATTCTTTTAATTGAAATATGACAAAGTATTTTCATATATGGAATATAAATATACTGCCACAGTAAGAAATTGAAATTCCAGTAAATTAAATTATATTTAACATGATAAACAGTGAAATTTTGTGGGAATGAACATCTCTCCATTCCTCTGTTTGCTCTGCAGATGCATAGACTGTCTCAATACGATTTTAGATTTGTGGCAAACTAAGAGTACACTGCAAAATAACAAAAACGATAGCTTCCTCTTTAACTTATTTATAATTTATAATAATTAGCATCAGGGTTTGGGTGAGGTCTGGCAGAGGCTGCTGTGAAGCTCGTGGCCTCTCCAAGCAGACCTAAAGAGCTTAAACGTTTTTTCCTCCTTTCCCTGCTCCTATGTTTAGCGGGTGTGTACTCTGTCGTTGCCTTGTGTTAATTATGCGAAGGAAACTCATCATTTTGGCAAACCCGCCTTTTATCTACAGTGTAAGGTTTAGCCCCATGGTGGAAGGAGGAGACATGGACTCAGGAGTTCTTCACCGGGTGCTTTGTTTTATTTCTCCCCCATTCATGGGGAAAGTGCGGTAGTGCATGAATGAATTATTACAAAAATATATAAAAAAAAACAACAACAAAAAAACTAAGTACAAACTATTTAAATTATCATACTAAACAAATACTAAACAAAACAAAAGCCTAAATCAGGCCTTGACTATTGGGCTATGGCACCTGCACCCTTCCAGGCCAAAACTGTTCTCCCTGAGGAGCCTCTGCCTCCTTCATTTATACCTGAAGCTCCTCCTACAAGACAAACCAAAGTTAATTGGAAATCAATCAACCTCATCATGTTACCTCAACATTACACAACATTTCTGGCTACATCAATACAAAAGATACCAACTATAAAACCAGCAATTAAATGTTATGTGCTGAACAAGCTTCTCAAAAACAGAAAACATAGACACTCCAGTACCCCCCCTCTGTACTGGCTTACACTTGGACTGTTCCAGGTCCTCCCCACTACAAATTACTCCGGACTCTGTCACTTCCTGTTTGCCACTTCGACCCAGCACCCTGCTTGAACATTAGAACAGGTGAATGAAACATTTTGATGACCTTGGGTAAATCTACTAACCTAAAATAAATGCCTTGAAATGAACTGTGTATGTGTCGTATTTATCAAATCATGCTTTCTACTCCTTCGACTAATACTTAAATACATTGAAAGAAAATAACATGAATTGACAAACCATGTGTCCATTGATGCTAGCCCACATGCTAATGGTAATGCTAATGCTACCAGTCATATGCTAATGCTCATGCTAGGGTTAGCTTAGCATGCTAGGACCAATGCTACCACTGGCTTAAATGAAGGCATGGGGTAACCCCATGACATACAGTATCTAGCAAAGGCACACACACATAGGTCTTACTGCAAGTGCAAAATAAAAGAGGTTAGCTGGTTAGCTAGCTAGCAACACGTGTCGCACTGACCACATTATATAAATAAAGAAAACCACCGTCAACTTTAGCTACATTAAAAGAACGTGCTTGACCGTTCGGGAGCTATAAGTTTCATAAACAAAGTAAACCACTCGTTTTGTATTAAATTAAGCTAATTAATAGAAACGATGGTGGTGTTCATAACTTGTGCACTTACCAAGGGGACAGCAAGGTCTGACTGCTGTAGGCTACCCCCAGGGTGAATGACCCAAGTCCACAGGTACGTTGTGTTTAGTGACCATAGTAAAATTAAGCTACAGTGATGGGTGATAATGGCAAGTGGGATCATATTATATTTTAACTCCGTTACATATGCAGGAAAAACTCTGAATGACTTACCTTTAAGATGATTTAGCTGCTCCTGCCCAAGGTTATAATCGTTAACGAAAACGAACGAAATAACGAAAACTAGATGGGAAAAAACATTGTCGTTAACTGAAATAAAAATAAAAACGAGGCATTACAAAAAAACGATAACTAAACTAAAACTGTAATGTGTGTTTGCAAAACTAACTAAAATGAAATAAAATTATCGAGTAAATGTCCTTAGTTTTCGTCTTTGTCAATGTCTTTCACAGAGCAAATAACATTTGACATTTCCGACCTGTTTTATTCAGTCTATGCCGTAGAAATCTAGTTTCCGACTGGGAACCCAGAAATTCCGACATTCCACGTTAAATTGAACACAACATGTCCGTATCCCTCACCTGGCATCATAGCGGTACCGAAAGTCGGAAGAAAGCGGCAGTGTCCTATCTAATTATGACTGTGTCAGATAAAAGCAAATGCCTCGCAGTGGAAGGTGGTAAAATAAGTGGACAATTAAGGGAAAAATCCCACGAATTTGAAAGTACATTTGAGAAGCGCGCACAAGGAGGCTAACCTAGCTTACCTTAACAAACAAGCAGTGACAGGGCAAGGAGAAGGCAAAGCCCCCTTCCCCCGAAACAGAAGCTAACCCTGGTCCGGTACAGGTCATGGATGTATGGGGCTAGGGCCAGGCAGCATGACGGAGACAACAGCAGGACAGAGAACACTACAGGAGGGCTTTCACCGGCGACCCGATAGCTGCTGGTTAGTAAATACGCATGAACACTAAAAGCGTGAGGACGCGTGAGTTAATATGTGGATTGATACTGGCATGTCTAGCTACACAACTGTGGGAGTCGATTGACTTCAAAAAGTTCGCCACTTTACTCGAACCAAAGTTCAAAACACCTGTTGATGTCTGTCTTCTTTAGTCTGTTGGCTATTTAGGTTTATTCCTGGCACAGTTACTAACACATTTTGCACTTACTGCTGCGTCTTGTGTAGACTGTTTACACCAGGGGTCTCAAACTCAATTTACCTGGGGGCCGCTGGAGGCAGAGTCTGGGTGAGGCTGGGCCGCATCAGTTTTTCCACAAGAAAAGCTTTGTTAAAAAAATTCCAATCTTCTCAAATCTCTTTATTTTTATTATTTCTATTCTTTTATCCCGCCGTGTACGCATCACTTTGATTTACTTTGTCAGAGAGAGAGAGACCTCATATTAACTCTCTAAGTGCCATTGAGGTGTATGTATAAATATATAAATATACATACATATTCTAAGGGGGTCCGGGGGTATACCCCCCCGGGAAGAGAATTGAAAAATAAACCGTGAAATGGCACTTTCTGGAGAGTTTTGTGCAAAGAAATGGAGAAATTGAGTCTTACATGATATGTGCAAAACTGCAAGGTTAAGAGCCTTTACTCTTCATTGTTGTAGTATCAACAGGTATTTGGGCATTTAGCATTTACATTACTGTTAATAGGTCATCACTTGATTACATATTGTATTACCTTGTTATGATATAAGACGTGACCCAGACAATGTGCCAAACATAATGTGCCCATAGAATGTGCCACATGAAGAGACAGAGCAGCATATGAGAATAGCAACAGATGAGAAGATTTAAGTCTGTGGTGACCAGGTCCACCTCACACAAACTTCTTCTCCCATTCTCTCTCTTTATTTACACGCACACACGCACACACACACACACACACACACACACACACACACACACACACACGCACACGCGGCACCGAGTGGGGCTCTCTGATGCTCGGAGGCGAGCCGTGGCCGGCTCGGAGCCCTACCGCTGGCGGAGATGCGACAGTGAGGACCGGTTCAACGGCTTGGTCAGCGACATGAACTCGGAGCGGCCGGTGGGGGGTGCGAACGGGGTTTTTAGCTTTATGAGAAGGCATTTGATCTGTTAATCCTACCGACGGAGACACTTTGGCGTTATGTAGTTGACCCGCGGTGGTGAAATGTCTGCAGTTGTGGGCGGGTTGTTGCCGTGTCGATTGTTCTCATCTCAGCTCCGCTGACATGCCATTTCAAACAAATGTCATTTATTCATGTATCATCATCATTCAAATATCATTTTTTCAAAAGCATCACTTTCATAATTTTTTTTTTTGACATATTTAGACTGCAAGCAGGCACATCTGGACAAACGAGCAGGCTTATGTGCCGGGGCCGAGCCCCGGAGAGCCCCGGTCCAATTTAACCCCTCGTTATATATACACAGAGGTGGGTAGTAACGAGTTACATTTACTCCGTTACATTTACTTGAGTAAGTTTTTGAAAAAATGATACTTCTAGGAGTAGTTTTAAATCACTATACTTTTTACTTTTACTTGAGTAGATTTGTGAAGAAGAAACTGTACTCTTACTCCGCTACATTTGGCTACAATGACCTCGTTACTTTTCTTTTTTCCTCTTTGGTATTCTACGCGTCATTGTTTTTATCCCCCCGCGTATGCCTCATTTTAATGTTTTATTTTGACAGAGAGAGAGACTTCCGCTAAAGCCTCTACCAGTCACTGTGTTTCACCCAATCAAACGTAGTTGTGCAGTCTCGTCACCTTCCTCAAACTAAGCAGCGGGATGGGTTAGCTTTTACAGTCGCAGCAAAACAAAAATGGCAATGTCAGAAACGTCACAGACGAGGAGGAACCGCGCCCTGTACTACGAAGCAAGATCAACATGCCCTGGATTTATTTCAGTTACCCGGCTTCACCTAACCTAACCACCGCGGTCCCGCATAAACTGTGTCATGACGGTGGTTATCAACTAGTTCAATCAACCCAGGGTTTCCCAATCCAGCGGCGCCTGTTCACATAAAAGAGGTGATGTTTGCACAACATGACCAATAGCCACATATTTTACATAAGAAGAGCAAACTATAATTCTACATAAATATGAACACATACATGGTTTTACATGCAAAACGCAATACAGTCGCTGCTTCCTAAAACGGGAAGGAAAGCTGGCAAAAAAAAAAAGAAATTGCCGACGCTGTAGATGCGCACAATTCGTATCAATATCACTTCCCCATCAGTCAGGCACAATATCTGACATAATTACACTTGTACTTTCCATAAACTGTCTTTGCTTAGCCTTTAATTTCAGTTGCAACCCTAGCAGTGAGAGCGATCGTGAGAGCAAATAAAAAATATAAAAAACATAATTCAAACCGCTGTGCGCATTACACACGGCAAATATACCCATCAGGGAATGTTAACGGGGCTGTCGGTCTCTAAATGTTTTTTGTATGTGCACACCCCTCTCTTTTTCTCTCTCCCCCTCTCTCTCTCTCTCTCCGCGCACCGAGCTCCACCTGATCTTCTAAGAACGGTGAAGCCGTTATCAGTGGAGTATTGATCGGTCAGTAGGCGGTGCTTTTACATCGGTTGATCTCTGATCTCCAACTTAACCTGCTCCCGACCAGGCTAGGCGTCCAGCATAAGTTACCACGGCGATTGAACCCGATAACAAGTGATCCACCTTTGTGAATGAAAGCATGTTTAACTTAGTAAAAGTGCCAAACAGCAGCTCCATTACCTTGTTCTAGTTCTGCCTGCAGAGTCTGGTAAAAAAAGTGTAAAGGTTTGGAAATTTGTGTTACTTGTGCTTATTTATTTTTTATGTATTATTATTTTATTGATATTATTTTTTAAGTACTTGAATTTACCTGGATTATTTTAATTTAAGCTATTTTATAATTAATTAATTAATTTAAATTAATTTAATTGATTGGATGAACTATAATTTGTCTAAATATGATTATTTTGTATTTTTGTCCGTCTGATTGAATGCTTATGTTAAAAAATAAATCAGACGTTACTCAACAGTTACTCAGTACTTGAGTAGTTTTTTCACCAAGTACTTTTTTACTCTTACTCAAGTAATTATTTGGATGACTACTTTTTACTTTTACTTGAGTCATATTATTCTGAAGTAACAGTACTTTTACTTGAGTACAATTTTTGGCTACTCTACCCACCTCTGTATATACATGTATATACATATATATACGTATAATGTCCTGGGCAGCAAGTGTTGTGAACTCAGCGCGCTGGGACGAATGTCTGCATGTGCCCAATAGAAACGAGGCAGCCAGCAGGCACGGAAGAAAACACTCCATGGCAACGCTGCTGTAGGCCTAACTGTGTAACTTTCACTCATTGAGGAATGTTTCTCTGCTTGCATCAAGCCCGGCCGATGTCCCGCCCCCAAGAGCCATATACCCGACCGTGATTGGTGGGTTCGTTCAGCTCCGCACAAAACACTGTAAAGTACCATACATCAAACTTGCGGGCCACACTAACATTAAACTTTGATATTAAGGCGGGGGCCACAAACTATCGTCCCGCGGGCCGCAATTGGCGCGCGGGCCGCGAGTTTGAGACCCCTGGTTTACACACAGTATCTCACAAAAGTGTTTTTTACATTTTAGTAAATATTTCATTATATCTTTTAATGGGACAACACTGAAGAAATTACACTAAAGCAGGGGTCGGCAACCTTTAGGCACGCGTGCCACCATGGGCACGCGGGACCTTAACCAATGGCACGCTGGCAATATGTGTGCAAGAGAGTTATTGATGTGTTGAAATCATGGTTGAAATGCTGAAGCACTCTCTCATCCGCATGCCAAATTAACGTTCACAGTTGCCGACCTCATAGGTGCCGATACCGTGGGTGCTCCGGAGCTTGAGCACCCACGAAAATACTGAGCACCCACGTGTGCCAGACTGCCAGTTCATTTTTAATTTTATATTAAACATTGCAGGTGGTGCTAAGTGTGATTGGTCATGTCGGTGGTATTGATTTATAATTTCCCACTGAAGCTGATTAAACTTCTCATCCCCCAATTCTATCTGTGAGAAGTGGCGCTGTCCTGAGGTGAGAGATAGCTTACTTTACGGCGTGTGTGTTCGTGTCGGCCGCTGTCCATTTCCTAAGGTTCTGAAATGCAAACATTGTTGACTACTTTTTTTTTAAACTGTGTGCGCGTGTGAGCACCCACGGAGGAAAACATAAATCGGCGCCTGTGCGCAACCTGTTATTTACTGTAGTTTGATTGACTCATATCTCTGACTGGGAACAGTACAAAGAGGATAACCAACGGCCGCTGGGGCAGATGAACTAACGCTAGTCTCGTTACTGTAAGGAGGCTACAATTGAACCTTCGTGAGTTAAAAGCCAATACTTATCAATGCACTCACCTGTGTAAACCGGCATCAACATGTAGAAAGCGATAGTTCAATCTGCTCTGTCTGCTCAGACCACTCTTGTCCACCGCACTCTAGTTTTACGCAAACACAGCTCTACTCTGCAAATAGCTAATTTTTACAAAACAAGCTAAAAGAAAAGCTGTCGGTTTGTAGTCTATTTATCTTAGTTTGCAGGGAATCTTGAAATTTGGACAAATTCTTATAAACTTAAGCTGTCTGAAGAAACCATCCTCTCCGCTGGAGCGTAAATATGGATGCATTATAAGACCAAAACAAATACATGTGGCTACTTAAAATGCACGTGAATGACGCAATCGTTATGTTCTTCTTCATTCTTGATAATGATACTGGTTGTGTTATTATTATTTTGCCACAGCATCGTTTCATTGAAAATGATTCATACAGGACCTGCTTATCAGTCCATTCATCATTAAAGCTGGGCTTTTCCACAACTTTTCGCTTCAGGCTCTTTGACAGTGATATTTTTTGTCAGCCCATTTTCCACCAATCAGGACTGCATACTAAAACCATGTTTCCATAATAATAATATACAATAATAATAATTACAAGGTCCTGATTATTACAGATTCCCTGGATATTACATTTTGATGTGATGTCATAAAAAAAATTCATGTTAACATGGCACACTAATAAACAAGAAATTTTGAAAAGGGCACTTCATATCAAAAAGGTTGCCGACCCCTGCACTAATGTATTAAGTGTACAGCTTGTATAACAGTGTAAATGCACTGTCCCGTCAAAATAAGTCAACACAGCCATTAATGTCTAAACCGCTGGCAACTAAAGTCAGTACACCCCTATGATAAATTCCCATAGAGGCAGGCAGATTTTTATTTTTAAAGGCCAGTTATTTCATGGATCCAGGATACTATGCATCCTGATAAAGTTCCCTTGGTCTTTGGAATTAAAATAGCCCCCCCCCACACACACATCATCACATACCCTTCACCATACCTAGAGAGTGGCATGGGGTACTTTCCATAAAATCATCTCTCAATGCAAATCAAACCAGCTATTAGGCTAACCGACATAAAACCATGCCAATCTCTAGGTATGGTGAAGGCTATGTGATGATGTGGGGCTATTTTAATTTAACATAGGGGTGTACTGACTTTTGTTGCCAGCGGTTTCAATGGCTGTGTATTGAGTTATTTTGAGAGGACAGCACATTAACACTGTTATACAAGCTGGACACAATGTAATTTCTTCACTGTTGTCCCATTAAAAGATATAATGAAATATTTACAAACATGTGAGGGGTGTACTCACTTTTGTGAGATACTGTATTTGTGCTCATCATCATATGTACATTTTATGTACTGGTGTTATTGTTGAATACATTGTGAATACATATTTCTAAAATTGTATGATGTTTTTGTTGAGTTATTATTACACAATACTTTTTTCTGACCTTTGTGAATCTTGCCCCAACAAATAACCCCTATTACAAAAAAGACTAAAACTAAGACTAAAGCTAATAAAATCTAAACTAAAACTAAGCATTTTCAAAAAATAAAAACTAAACTAAACTAGCAAAACCGCTTTAAAAACTAATTAAAACTAAACTGAATTTGAAAACAGAAAGTCAAAACGAAATAAAAATAAAAACTAATGAAAAATGCAAAACTATAATAACCTTGATGTGAACACAGATGGGCTGGCTGGAACTTAATAGTGTGGAAGTTTGTGTGCGGCGTTGGAAGAGTCACACATGGGAAGAGCAGCAGAGCAAACAAAGCTGAAAAGACAAATTTGTAATGTTTTTTACAAACGTCTTGGCGTGTGTGAGCTACAGGACACTTGGATTACCTCAGATGAGCAGTATGGAGACATTTTATTGATTATTGATAATTAATTTGTTAATTTGGACGTTTGAAGATGAGATACTACTCACTGCAGTTGAGCGGAAAAAATGTCTCTCAAACTCGAAGAACACTGATGTTAACAACTTGTTTTTGACAAAGGCGTGAGTAAATAACAAAATTCATCTTAGGTTGAACTATACCTTGTTGTTTTGCCATGCAAACTTGCTGGAAAATGTTTCATTGAAAAAAATATTTTTTCAAATAAATGGGTTGTTAAGTTAAACAGTTGCCTCATTTTTTTTAAGTCATTGTTTCAATAAACAATCATTAAGAACACATTTAGCCAATTTAAACTGCAGAAAAAATATGTAAAATGTTGTGTACGGTTTACTTAAATATAGTCCATAAATAAGTTGGAAAAAGTATTTAAAAATTAACTTGAAAAGCCATTGGTTTTAGGTGAGATTTTTCAGTTTGAAGCAGTCAGAGGTTAAGTAAAACTTACAAAGAATGAGAGAGTAAAATTCAATAACAATATTAACAAACATCAGTAAATTACCTGAGGTTTGCTAGTAAAAGAAACTTATATTTGCAAGTAAAGTTTACTTGATGATTGCCCTTGGAGAATTTACTTACAATTTCTAAGTGCAAAAACTTTCCTAGGTTTTCCCAAGTAAATAACACTCAACATTTTTTTCAGTGTACGAGTATGTGATCCTTTACAGAGCGGGTGAAGACAATGGTAACGCAGATGCGCTTAGCCGTATGCCACTGCCAGAGATACCCAGACGTCCATCATCAGAAGACTGGGTGTTAATGTTGGACCAGGAGCAGGGTCCACTAACCACCTCAGACCAGATGCAGAAGTGGACAACTAAAGATCCAATACACCTGGCAAGGAGTTACATGTGGTGGCCTCAAATGGACACAGACATTGAGAACAAGGTCAAAGCATGCATCACATGCCAAGAAAACAGGAAGGCACCTCCATGTGCACAACTCCATCCATGGGAATGGCCTGAGAAACCTTAGAGACGACTACACATAGACTATGCAGGTCCTTTTATGGGCAAAATGTTTTTAGTGATAGTGGATGCACATTCAAAGTGGATAGATGTGTATCCAGTGACATCCACTACATCGGCAGCAACAATCAACTGTCTCAGAAACAGTTTCAGCGCACACGGTATCCCAGAGATAATTGTGTCGGACAACGCTCAGTGTTTTGTTAGTGAACAAACAAAAGACTTTATGACACGTAATGGGATCAAACATGTCACGGCAGCGCCGTACCACCCCTCGTCTAACGGCCTGGCCGAAAGAGCTGTAGTAACCTTCATAGACCTCATGAAAAAAAAGAGTACGGGGGATACACTGTAGACAAAGCTAAACAGAGCTTTATTCAGCTATCGCATAACTCCACAGTCAACTACTGGACTGTCACCTGCTGAGATGATGATGGGTAGGAAGTTGAGGTGTACCAAAGTCCTTTTAGGCAAGTCATGCCACTCGGCCGCCATCTTGGCAACGCCTCCGGGCAGCTATTTCGGACTAACAAGACCAGGCTCCTATCTAAATGAATGGGCAGAGAGTCAGAACTGCACTTTCACTGGTCATCGGGACATAAAAACTGCATGTATAGAAACAGCAGTAGAATATGATAAAAATCGCTGAAAAAGTTTGATGACTTAGCCCCAAAATAAGGTTTAAAATGCCTTTTCCCCCACAGGTTATACTGTTACTACGCATGCGCAAGGGTTCACGACACCAACTTCATTTACGTCTCTATCCAGAATGCCGGTGTTGTGCTTAACTACCTTGGAAGTCCGGTGCCTTGGCGTTGTTATCATCCTCTCATGCCGCCTTCACACTGGCAGTTGAAATCAGCTTCGTAATACGCAATACGCCCACAGCGGACGTCGTACTACACCGTTGAAAAGCTTCGGAAGCGGTTTACAAAAATGGCATAACAACTAGAAGGACTGATAAGTGTCTGAATGTCCGATTCTCTCTGACCTCTCTTATACAGCTATAAATAGAAAGGCTGCTGCGTGGAGTAAAGTTGCCCAGGACTAGGGTTGGGCATCGTTTGGATTTTAACGATTCTGATTCCAATTCCGATTCTTCCTTTCGATTCCGGTTCTCATCGATTCTCGATTCCGATTCTTTGAGGGTGGAGTTGAAACGGGTCACATGCTTATTTCACAAATAAGAGGAAAGTTTTATTTTGATTCAACGGTGGTTTGCAGTTTTACAGCTTTTTCAACATATAATAAAGCCACACTAGAGCGCCGCTTACTGAGCTCCATGGCTGCAACACAACAAGCTCCTGGTCGCTACGGAAACCCAAACTTGCGCATGTTAAATTGGGAAGTGATTATCGGATTTGAAACCAAATCCTCCAAACGATTCCAAAACGATTCCAATAAAGAAACGATTCCGATGGAATTGTAATTTTTGAAACGATTCCGATTAGGAATCGGTTCTCAATGCCCAACCCTACCCAGGACGTTGACATGTCACGTCGGTTAAATGTGATATAGCGGTATAATGTCAATAGTTTGGTGTCTGTTGCTAGCTAACCAATTAGCATTAGCAGGTTTGTTTATCAGTACCATAGCAACGCTAACTTCCGTCGGATAGGAACCGTCCGTAGCTTTTTGCAAGAGTTTTTGAACGCATCCGGATGACCAATTGACACGATTTTTTTCGCACCGCACTCATTCGGACCCATTCGCATGCGGTCTGCGAATCTCCAGAGGAAATGAATGACTTCCGGCCTTTTCGAAGCCGTATCGGAGCTGATTTCAACTGCCAGTGTGAAGGCTGCGTGACACGCCACAACTCGCTGTCACCAAATAGTCTCCGCTGTCGCAAAACCTCAACTGTGCGTATGTGTCAGTGGAACCAGACGATAGGCTTAAATGTTTCCCGGCTTGACTGTTAAAAAGCAGATGATTGGCTTTCCAGCGGGAGGGGCGGGACATGTGCATACAACCGGCATCTTTGCCGTTATGGATTTTCCTTAGATAGTTGTATTGAGGATTGAGGAAGTGGCATGTCTCTTCTAAATAGTCTCTGGGTGTACGCTTGATCTTATACACCCTGACCTAAAGAGAAAGGTGGAAGCAAAACAAGCCAGTCAAAAAGCTCACCATGACAGACATGCCAAGGAACGCAACTTTGTGGCGGGAGACCAGGTCTATACCAAAAACCATGGATGGGGACCTAAGTGGATCCCAGGACTGATTCAGGAGATGACTGGGCCCGTTTCCTACAAAGTGTTGCTGGGCAATGGTAAAGTGGTGAGGCGGCATGTAGATCAAGCTGGAGCAGGAGGTGCCAGTTTCAACACTGGAGCTCACAGAGGAAGAGGAGTGTGCCGCTGTACCACCAGTGGCTAGCATTGAGACACAGGGCACAACTACGACAGTAGTTATATACTGCAGCAAACATGGCGGACGGAAGTGGGCGTGTCTATGAAACAGGAAGCGGAAGTAGTACCGGAAGTCAGAAAACAGTTATATCCGGAATATGTAAATAGTAAACCGGAAAAGGTGTGTCTATGAAACCGGAAATCAGAATACCGTTACATCCTGAAAATGTAAATCAGAATACCGTTATATCCAGAAAATGTAAATAGTGGCTGGTAGTGTGTGTGTCCATGAAACCGGAAACAGGGCTTTGGGGTTAAAAACTAGTTAAACTTGTCACACTCTACTACTGGGTGTGTCTTTGTTGGAGCAGAGATTTACTTGAACAATTCTCGGACGCACCAGGTAATTGTGGTTGCCCCGCCTGTGTCTTGATTTGAAAGGTATAAGGGTCCGTGCTCTGACAGTCTTTATTTTTATTTATTTTTTAAGAACAATAGTAATTATTTTAAGACTTACCATATTTGTTTATAGTTCTGATTCACTGATTTTGATTGACAGATAGGGCACTGATTGACAAATAGGCTGCACCATAGTAATTATGAATGGGGTATAATTAATGTGATAAAGGGGAAGTTGGAATCATCTGTGCAACGTTTTTGGGAGTCCTAGCATTAATTTTCAACCATCTGTGCTATTATAGCCTAATAATAATGTTATTTGATGTAACTTTAGACCAAATACATAAAAAAGGTCTGTCCTCAGACATTTTTTTTGTTTCTGATTCTGGGAAAAATGGAGAGAAACAGTCCTGTAGGAGCCAAAAAGTAGTTTTTGTTTTAACTTTTTAAAGTACATAAGTACTACATGTACAATATGTAGCAATGAGGTAGAAATAATTATGAAGAATACCAGATAAAACTATAAGGATGGAATCAACATCTTAAGCAGTCCTCAACTAAATGTAATTTCAGAAGTAGTGACAGTCTTTGATTAAAGTGATTCAAGTTTCCCTGGGGGACCCACCTGTGTCTTGAGTTGAAGGGTGTAAAAACTAGTTAAACATGTTCTGACAGTCTTTGTGACTGCCTTGTTCTTTTCTTCATTTATTTTTTTTTTATTTAACTTTTTAAAGTACATAAGTACTACATGTACAAGGTGTAGCAATGATGTATAAATTATTATAAAGAATAAGGAAAGAATCAAAATCTGAAGCAGTTCTCAACTAACTGTAATTTCAGAAATAGTGAGTCTTTGATTAAAAATATTCAAGTTTCCTTGGGGGGCCCCGCCTGTGTCTTGATTTGAAAGGTATAAGGGTCCGTGCTCTGACAGTCTTTATTTTTATTTATTTTTTAAGAACAATAGTAATTATTTTAAGACTTACCATATTTGTTTATAGTTCTGATTCACTGATTTTTGATTGACAGATAGGGCACTGATTGACAAATAGGCTGCACCATAGTAATTATGAATGGGGTATAATTAATGTGATAAAGGGAAGTTGGAATCATCTGTGCAACGTTTTTGGGAGTCCTAGCATTAATTTTCAACCATCTGTGCTATTATAGCCTAATAATAATGTTATTTGATGTAACTTTAGACCAAATACATAAAAAAGGTCTGTCCTCAGACATTTTTTTGTTTCTGATTCTGGGAAAAAATGGAGAGAAACAGTCCTGTAGGAGCCAAAAAGTAGTTTTTGTTTTAACTTTTTTAAAGTACATAAGTACTACATGTACAATATGTAGCAATGAGGTAGAAATAATTATGAAGAATACCAGATAAAACTATAAGGATGGAATCAACATCTTAAGCAGTCCTCAACTAAATGTAATTTCAGAAGTAGTGACAGTCTTTGATTAAAGTGATTCAAGTTTCCCTGGGGGGACCCACCTGTGTCTTGAGTTGAAGGGTGTAAAAACTAGTTAAACATGTTCTGACAGTCTTTGTGACTGCCTTGTTCTTTTCTTCATTTATTTTTTTTTTATTTAACTTTTTAAAGTACATAAGTACTACATGTACAAGGTGTAGCAATGATGTATAAATTATTATAAAGAATAAGGAAAGAATCAAAATCTGAAGCAGTTCTCAACTAACTGTAATTTCAGAAATAGTGAGTCTTTGATTAAAAATATTCAAGTTTCCTTGGGGGGCCCCGCCTGTGTCTTGATTTAAAGGGTGTTAAAAATTAGCTAAACTTGTTACACCCTACTACAGGGGGTGTTTTGTGACTGCTTTGTTTCAATGTGAAATATACACCCTATCTGAATATCTGTCATTTATTTTCCTTGTATCAGGCGTTTTATGTATGGCGTTTTACTCTCTAGCTGTAATGCAAATAAAACACAAATATAACTTCTTATCCAAATGCCTTGTGTTACACTGTGCTCTCTTGCACCTTTAGGGAGACAAAAAAAGAAGCAAATACGTAACAAGATCTGTTGTTGTCGGAGTTATTACAAATACTATTTAATTTGAGTGGAACATTTCACCTTTTAACATACATCACTCATGAACAATTGCCCTCTTAAACTTGTGAAATCTGCGCTTGTTAATGGCACTTAGGGCTTTTTATCACCTTCTTGTCAAAAACCTTGCAATGACTATAACTACTTCTTAAAATTAGCAATTATGGAGAAACAATTCTATTACAGTGTGACATTTTCTGCTAATAGCTATGTTGCATTTTTATTAAAGATAAACAAATTAGCCATGTTTCTATTTCTACTGGTGAATAAACTCAAACAGGATAAAACTGAAAAACTTAAAATGTTTTACAAAACTCACATATCTCTTGAAAATATATTTGACATACCGTGATACAGCAACTTAACAATGCCCAGTGAGAGTACTATAGAATCGCCACTTTCAAATATTCAGAGCTCACACTGGGGCATTAAGGGTCACTGATATTCACAACTTCTTCAAACAAATCATCATATTCAAAAGAAAGCGGTTTTACTTTGGCTTCAAGGAAGTTTTCAACCAATAAACATCACAAAGTGCCGTAACAAATAACAGAAATGTAAGTGTTTTTTTTAATATTGGTCAAAGGTTATTGTGTAACGACATACTTTTCATGTTTAAAGCTTCAAAAAGGACATTGGAAGAATGACTTGACTTGCTGGACACTTTTCTGTGTAAATATTTGGCTATTGACCCCCTGGATGTGGTGTGTGAGCATCCGGTTATACTAAGAGACAGAAAGCTAGAGACAGCTGCTCATTTATCCTTGTAAGTACATTTTGTTTTAAGTCTGTTTTTTCACTAGCCAAAACTAATAACCAATTAATATTACAGTTCACCTGAATTACATATGCACCGTGCTAACCATGCTAGATAACCATCAGGTCCTTATTGCAAAACTGTCTTATTTTAATGTCTCCCCGTTAGCAACAAAATGGATTGAGTTGTATCTAACTGGTAGAGAACAATATGTTTCTGTGAGCGGTTATTGTTCATCAGCTCTTGGCTTATGCACAGGGTTACCACAAGGATTGATACTTGGCCCGCTTTTGTATAGTTTATATATTAATGATTTGCTGTTTGTTTGCCCTGAAGGCCAAGCACTATGTATGCGGACGACACCGTAATATATGTGCATGCCAAGACAAAACATCTGGCTGCTGCCAAACTTACCACAGCCATGGATCAGATCACCGATTGGCTAAATCATTCCTACCTTCAACTTAATGTAAATAAAACTGTAGGAATGTTTTTCACAAAAAGACAATGTAACATTGTGTCAAAAATAACCATCTCAGGGCAAAACATTATGATTGTGTCACAATTTAAGTATCTGGGCATTATTATCAACTCTAATCTTGCTTTTAAAGCACATATTAAGAAAGTGTGCAATAGGGTCAAGTTTAGCCTATCAAATTTTAAATATATTAGTAATGCCCTAACTTTTAATTCTGCCAAATTATTTATGGATACCATGATTATGTCACATCTAACATATTGTCTGACAAGCTGGGGACAAACTAACAGCTCATCATTAAAGCCACTGGCTACTCTTTGCAAGAAAACACTCAAAGTTTTGGACCAGAAGACGAACAGTTCGCATCACTGTATTATCCTTAATAACCGTAAACTGTTGAGCTGGGAAGATGTAATTAAATACAAAAACATCTGTCTGGTGTACAACATTCTGCATAACACTGCTCCTACTCCTTTGAACCCTTTCATAACACAACGTAGCAACAGCAGTCAGATCACTAGAAGCACCGCACAAAGTGACCTTCTAATTCCATTTCAGGAAAAGTACATTTGGCCAATTATCATTTTTTGTTACGGTATTACAAAACTGGAATTCATTGCCCACTACAATCAAAGATATACATACATATTCCACCTTTACAACACACGTTAACCTTTGTGTTGTCTTCCCAGTTGACCAAGAACAAGTCGTTCAGGGTCAAATTTGAAAAAATCATGGTCAATAAACCTATTTTATATGACATTATCACTGTAACAAAATAATAAATAAAAACGTAAAAAAAAAAACAGTAAAAGTCCGGCATCCAAGTTGCCAAACACTTACCGTCAAATCACAGTAAAAACCTTACATTACTTTACAGGAAAAATCTTTTTTAAAATACAGACATTTCCTGTAAATATTTTTTCTGTATTTTTACAATATATCTACATACTTTTACCAATAATATATGTTGTTTACTTTAAATAAACATTCATTTATAGTTATAAAAGGCAACTCTCCAATATATTTACATACTTTTACCATTAATGTACGTTGTTTACTTTAAATAAACATTCATTTAAAGTTATAAAAGGCAACTCTCCAATATATCTACATACTTTTACCATTAATATATGTTGTTTACTTTAAATAAACATTCATTTAAAGTTATAAAAGGCAACTCTCCAATTTTATTTACATACTTTTACCATTAATGTACGTTGTTTAATTTTAATAAACATTAATTTATAGTTATAAAAGGCAACTCTCCAATATATTTACATACCTTTACCATTAATATATGAGGTTTACTTTATATAAACATTATTTTTGTAGTTATAAAAAGCAAATATCCAATATATACACATAGTTTTACCATTATTGTATGGGTGTTCACTTTATATAAACATTATTTGACAGTTATAACAAGCAACTATCCAATATATCTACAGACTGTACCTCATTATTGAATGGGGTTTTACTTTATATAAAAGGTTTCTTTATAGTAATTACAAGCAACTATCCAATATATGTATACATACTTTTACGATTAATATATGAGGTCACTTTATATAAACATTGTTTTATAGTAATTTAAAAGCAACTATCTTGTATATCTACAGAATTTTCCTCATTGAAGTAGGGGGTTTGTTTATATAAACATTTTTTGACAGTAATAACAAGCAACTCTCCATTATATGCACATACATGTTTATTTTATATAAATTTTGACAGTAATAGCAAGCAATACCAATATATCTACAGACCTTTCTTATAAGTGCATGGGATTTACTTCATTAACATTATTTTACAATAATTACGATTACTATCCAATATATGTTCACAACTTCCTCATTAGTATGTACAAAAACCAAAAGAGCTATGTAAAAGTGCATTTGCATCAACTACTTTTACACGCAATAAATATATAAATTTTTCTGCTGACATTTTACAGCATTGTCCAATCCATTCACTACAGATCCCTATTTGAGATGTATGAGATTTTAAGATGTATCATAACCAGAAAGTATTATAAAATGACCATTTACTGCTTGTTTTACAAAGAAATGCAGAAATGTAAACAGTGCTATCCATAAAGTTCACATATGAATAAACTTATGGGAGCAAAAACTGTCTGGTACATAATTATTTCTACCTCATTGCTACATATTGTACATGTAGTACTTATGTACTTTAAAAAAGTTAAAACAAAAACTACTTTTTGGCTCCTACAGGACTGTTTCTCTCCATTTTTTTCCCAGAATCAGAAACAAAAAAATGCCTGAGGACAGACCTTTTTTATGTATTTGGTCTAGAGTTATATCAAATAACATTATTATTAGGTTATAATAGCACAGATCGTTGAAAATTAATGCTAGGACTCCCAAAAACGTTGCACAGATGATTCCAACTTCCCCTTTATCACATTAATTATACCCCATTCATAATTACTATGGTGCAGCCTATTTGTCAATCAGTGCCCTATCTGTCAATCAAAATCAGTGAATCAGAACTATAAACAAAATATGGTAAGTCTTAAAATAATTACTATTGTTCTTTAAAAATAAATAAAAATAAAGACTGTCAGAACACGGACCCTTATACCTTTCAAATCAAGACACAGGCGGGGCAACCACAATTACCTGGTGCGTCCGAGAATTGTTCAAGTAAATCTCTGCTCCAACAAAGACACACCCAGTAGTAGAGTGTGACAAGTTTAACTAGTTTTTAACCCCAAAGCCCTGTTTCCGGTTTCATGGACACACACACTACCAGCCACTATTTACATTTTCAGGATATAACGGTATTATGATTTCCTGTTTCTGATTTATATTTTCTGGATATAACGGTATTCTGATTTACATTTTCAGGATGTAACGGTATTCTGATTTCCGGTCAATATTTACATTTTCAGGATATAACGGTATTCTGATTTCCGGTTTCATAGACACACCTCTTCCGGTTTACTATTTACATATTCCGGATATAACTGTTTTCTGACTTCCGGTACTACTTCCGCTTCCTGTTTCATAGACAAGCCCACTTCCGTCCGCCATGTTTGCTGCAGTATATAACTACTTACGACGCAGAGGGATGACAAAGTTGTGCCCAGGGTGACACATGGCGAAGAGGACACTGCACCTGGTGGTTCGCCAACTAAGGTGTTGATTCGACCTACAGGAACAGGAAGCCACCAGCTTTTATGAAGGACTATGTAAACTGAGGGTCACGTTAGTGATGCGAAGATGTGACGTTATTTGGTGTAAAGCGTACGGTACATTTGCCAGATTTATCTAGCATCACGTTTTCAAGATACTTATTTTGGAACTGAAATGTTTGGGGTTTCCAAGTTATGTTATAAAGGGGCTGTGTTGTCACGGCAACTGACTGTTGAGAAGAAAAAGGGGTGGGGGAGGAAGGACGCAGATTTATTTATTTATTTTGTTCTCTTAAGTGATGGAGGGAAACCAAGTTTGAGTAAACAGAGTAGTTCCCATTTAAGGGGGGAGGGATGTTATATAGTGACTGTTGAATGTTATTACATTCTACGACCAGTAGGGGGCTCCATCGTATTGGGTATAGGGAGTTTACATAGAGCGGGGAGTGGCAGTATACCACTAGAGTAAATGTTCCAGGTTGTAAGTTACCAACGTGTTGCCGGCAATAAAGCTAGCTCAATGGAAGTGGAAGTGTCTGCCTTTTTATGGAATATCTGAAGATATCACAAGCATCATCAATCTACAATACAAATTCAAAATCACAATACGCCAAAAGTTACACAAAGCTGGTAATACAAAGACTATGGGCCCTATTTTAACGATCTGAAATGCAAGCGTGAAACGCAAAACGCAAGTAGCTTTGTGGGCGGATCTTGAGCGCTGTTGCTATTATGCCGGCGGGATAAATGAGTCTTGCGCCCGACGCAAATCTAAAATGGGTTCTAGTAGCTAGGTGTGGTTTGGGCGTAACGTGAAAATAACCAATCAGAGCGTCATCTCACATTTCCTTTAAGAGCAGGCGCGCTTGTTCCATGGCGGATTGCTATTATGATGGCGGATTTGCCTGGAGCACGCAAGCGGGAGCTGTCCGGGATGCGACAAAGTAATAAATGCCCGTCTTGGCCGGGTGGCGATGTTGCTGCGGCCTCTTGGGCGCATCTCCTCAAGTCTGGAGAGGATTGCTGCAGCCATGGAGCGTGGGCCTCCAAACGCACCACCTGCACCTGTTGTGCTCCTCCGTCCACTCCATCTCCGTCCACCCGCTCCACCAGGAGCACATCGCGCATTACTCCCGGATCAAATTCCGCCGGAGTGTCCAATCCCGCCGTAGTTCAACAGCACGTCTTGTCGTCTTAAGTCCTCTAATATTTCCTCATTTATGTCATCAACACATCCATGATTCATGGAAATGTTGTGTAAAACACAACAAGCCACAAAGAATGCTGCGACTTTTTGAGGACTGTAATCTAAAGTTCCTCCTGATCTATCCAAACACCTGAAGCGCATTTTCAGTAATATTTTTCCTTGTAATTATGTATGGTTTGCAAAAATGGGAACTGCTGCGTCCGTTTAGATGAGAGAAGTGTATGCGCGTTGTGCACACGCTACATTATGGCCAAGCATGCGCTCCTAAAATAGCATCTGAATAACGCGCTACTGACTTTAGACTAGCGCCACTGACTTTAGACCAGGTTTTTCCTGGTCAGTGGCGGAATTGTTTTCTGAAACTGCAAAATAGCATCAGATAACATTTGCGCCGGAACACGCCTCCTCTTTTCGCTGAACCGCCCCTGGGAGCGCAAATACATTCCCTAATTTACCAATGTGCGTCTGTGGAGGGAAAAGTCCGCCATGCGTCGGGTGCAAAATAGGAATGATACATGCGTCGGTGTACAAAGGCAATTGCGCTGGGTGCAAGATAGGGCCCTATGTTTTAAAGTTGCAATGAAGTGCAAATGCCTCTCCATGCGCAATTACGCATAGTGCAATAAATTAAAGTCACAATTTTAATTTATAGGTTATACTATACCTCCTTAATTTGCCACAGGGAAAGGGACAGACAAGTGAGCATGGGGGGAATAAAAACCCTCTAAAAACAGTTGTTATATATGTTAACGTTTTATTTTGAGGGTCTTTTAAAGTTTAAATGCTGTCTCAGCTAGCGGTTAGCCGAATTAGCTGTTAGCTAAACTAGCTAACGTTAGCTTAACTGTGGAGGCTAACGGCAGACCGCTACAATCTGCTAGCGGTTAGCCAAATTAACCGTTAGCTAAACTAACGTTAGCTTCCCGTTGGAGGCTAACGGCAGACCGCTGCAATCAGCTAGCGGTTAGCCAAATTAACCGTTAGCTAAACTAACATCTTGAGCATGCGCAGAACGGATCGTGCAGGTGAAAGCGGTGCCGTTATTTCGAAGTGGTGGTGGCATGAACGCAGCATTATCACGTCATGGCATACATGTCATATTGCACATGCGCAGAACGGATCGTGCCGGTGGAACGGATCGGGTACTAACAGCAGGGCATAATGTCAGCGCCCTCAGATATATAGGGGTGGAGCGAGTCAACAAACCTCCTAGAGGGGGAGACCAGGATAAAAGGCTCCTCCAACGACAACCTTTTGGATTCATTATTTAAACACAATGTCTCCTCATGGCCTTAATGAAGAATTTGATATAAAACCATTCTTATAAAAAATGTTGTAAGATATTGTTTGGTTCTTAATGAAGAATTTGATATAAAATCATTTTTATAAAAAATTTTGTTAGATATTGTTTGTTTCTTTTATAAAATATTGTAAGATATTGTCTGTTTGTGTAAGTACTAATGCAGCATTTATGCAGATTTTATGAATATGTGGGGTAATGTTCATTAATTTCTTGGCTGTTTGTGGTGACTTTATATGGAATTGTTTTCCTCTTGAATGTTTATTTCTTTGTTTTTTCTTTTTTCCTTTTTCTCCAGTTTTGTGCATGGCAACATCATGTGTCTCTTTGGATATATTGTATGTTAAAAATCCCCCCCTCCCTCTTTTGAGATGTATATGGTGAAATAGTCTATGAAAATGTCATGGGTGGGGCTTTTTTTGGGCAGCTCACACCTAATCAGGCTAATTGATGCCAGTTGGTGTGTCAGCTGAATGTGAGCCCTACATACATCCCTTCATCAAATGTGTTCACCATTTGCCTGAAGAAGACCCAGTTGGGTCGAAACGTTGCATTTTTATATTAAAGGTGCAATATGTAATATTGTGTGTAATACTGGCAGCTAACGGTTAAAATAGTTACTGCACTACCAATTCAAAATACTGGAGAGTCGTCTCCCCCGCCCCCTCCTGCCCAGACTCGAAGTTCACGGGGGTTGCCAGGCTGAGACCGCAGCATTCACAACAATGTTACTAGACGCTTTTCTCACATAGCCAGACATTACTCCACAGCACAGCGGAGTAGCTAACGGTAGATGCTGGCTATATTGACAGTCATAAAAGCCCGTGCTCAATCGGTGCTCTGTAACCAACTGACAGACACACTTTTTCGCCTTAAAATTACAGTATGAACCGCTAAAAACACAACAACCTCACTGTCCTCTCCACACACGAGTCAGGCACACTTCCTCTGCTTAGAATTACAATACGAACCGCTAAAAATACCACTACCTTGCCGACGGAACACACTTCATTGGCTTAGAATTACGGCAACAATCGCTAAACACACTGCAAACTCACAGTCCTCTCTTTCCGATTTACAGCCCCCATCTCGTGGCTTAAAATAACTCACCGTTGTCGGCTGCAGCCGCTGACGAGGCTACACGCTGTAAACAGCCATGGGCTGCATGCCTGGTCCTCCCGGTAACGTTAGCAGGGTTAGCATGGCGGCGTTAGCCAAGACCAGTCGGGATCACTTTACTGGCTATGTCTCAATTGTTTTTGCGAGTAACCAACTCGGGTACTCTAGCTATATAATTCAATATGAGTACACAAATGTTGAAATGACAAAAAATGCCCGTCCCTAGTAGCTGTGATAAATTAGCCTGAAGCTAATGCTTACCTGTTCAGGAGAAAATAAGCCAACTCTGCATCCTTTTGGGATCTAGGCTGTCTCCATCTTTCAAATACATCTCCAATATTTACCAGGGGGTTGTTACGTCTCTGGTCACGCAACTGTTAGAAACATGCTGTTTTCTTTTTTTTATGTCAGGTAGAATCTATCTCCGTTGATCCTGTTCGTTTGTTTGCTGCTTTCATGGCTGTACTACCGTTACAGCTGTAGCGTGCTGGGTTTACATTTTTACAGGTATCTGGCAACCCGGCCTGCCTGTCAGACTGGGCCGTTGATAACAACACACAGATCAAAACATAAACATAAAAAAAATACTGACATTAGCATTGTTGTCAGAAAAGATAGTATTTCAGTTTAACATGTTTCCTTAATATCTGATGAGGCATTGGTGTCATTTTTGGATTTATTACTGTATGTACACACCACCGCCGACTTGAGCTTCTAAAGATAACGGAAGTCATTCATTTTCAATGGAAGCTGGCTTCTCTCAGCTGCAAGGAGCGTCAAATCTGTCGGCGTCGCGTTTTGGGCGTTTTGAGCGTCAATCAGAAAGTTGAACTTTGGTCAAATTTATGGTAATGAGCTATGACGCGGTTCAGCGGCAAACGCCAGCAACCAATCGGAATATAGACGTCCTTCGCGCTGGCTGATCCCAGAGAATGTAAACTTTCGTTTACATACGATGTAAACTTTCGTTCCCCTACCAAGACATTAGCTCTGTGAAAATGGAAGAAAAGCTCATAATCGCCGCTGCTGGGTTCCCTATCATTTATGATATGACGTTGTTTGCGTATAGGGACCAGTTAACGTTACCGGTCACCTCGTTTCTAAAAAGTCCGCTCGCAGTGAAGTCCTGCACGGATCAACAGCTGGTGGCTGCTCGCTCTGCCTGCATGTTGCTGCGGTTCAGCAGCTAACGAGCTAGCTAACTGCTAACAGACACCGCTGCGACCAACAAACAATACAAATTCTGTCCTTATATATGTAATTTATAAAAGGTTTCTAGTGTCAGTGTGTTGGCCGTGCAGTGGCTGCTTGTGCTTTGTCTTCAATCGTGTGCTGAACATGATTGAAGAACGCTGCCACGTCAGAGCGGCCAAAGCGTCAACCAGCTTCCCCGTACTTAGACAAGCGTCCTCGACAGGGCGGCCAGAGCTTCTTTGCAGCTCAAGTCGGCGGCGGTGTGTACGTACAGTAACAGTACAAATATTACATATTGGACCTTTAAATATGGGAGTTTAAAGCAGTGTTGCGGACATTACATCATTTTCGTTTTAAGTACTTTCATTTGTCCTGCACCTGCCAGAAGGTGGGATGTGCACACAGTTACTTTTATAAATAAGGTTTATAACATAGGCCTACCTTACATGAAAATTGGGCGAGGGCGGCGTCATAAAGTTTGTCCTTTGATTTGAGCTCCAAAAGAAGTGATTTCTCTATGGACATCAGTGCCAATGCTCCCAGGCGATCCTGTCCAGTACTGTTCCTGGCGTGCGTCTTGATGTGCTTCAGAGCCGAGAAAGACCGCTCCACGGAGGAGGTGGGCGCTGCTCATCTTGCTGAAGATCAACTCTTGTGTCCCCAAAAGTTTTCAAACTGACCGTCGCTTGCAGGTGTGCCACAGAATCTTGATGTCGGTGGGTTGACTTTGTCAGATTTGTAAAGCTGACAAATCCGCCGCTGACCCAGGTGGATGACTTGTCAGTTGTAAAAAGTAAACAACTCCAGCAGTACAGCTTCTTACAGCCCGTCGTCCATGGATATTGCTGATCATTTTCGGTCTTGAAATGCCTTTCCACTTTCTTAACCTTTTCTTTTAATTCCAGTCCTGGAGTTGGTCTTCCGTTTTTTATTATTTCAAGTTTTTCTGTGAAAGGCCGCCTTGAAAAAGGCGATGCTATCAAGCTAGCCACAACGTCACTCTCGTCTTCCGCCATTTTACTCTGTCTCTCAACCGCTCTCACCCAAGGGGGTAAGCTTCGCTTCAGAGCTCGAACCTCCCATGGGATCGCTTCGTTGCTACAAAGCGATCACCTCCCGTTAGCATAACGCTGACCGCCATTTTGTTTTTACGTCACTTGACAGCGAATAACTTTACATCTGAAGCGTTTAAAGACTCTATTTGTCCATTGTTTATTTCTACAGAAACACGAAAATGTATAAAGGGCTCCATTACCTTGTACCTCACGTTTTGATTCCGTAGCAGATGTTTTTGTGAAAATAGGCTAACGATTGTGTCATAACCAGGCGACTTACTGTCGCATAGTCGAAAAATTACCGTACTGCCAGGAGAAGCCATAGACAGTACATAACATAAGAAGGGAGAAGCCATAGACGGCCAAGCTCGCAGGCAATCGGGTTGGCGTGGAGGCATGCAGTCAAGTGAGAAGGTGAAGCCCAGAGAGTTTATGAAAAGCATCGGAACAAAATATTTCAGCTTTATTATATATAATATTTCAGTTTTCAGCAACGTTTTGATGGATTGTAATTACTCATACTTCGATAGTAGCAAATTAATTCATATGAAGTAACATTTATCCACGAACAAGTAGGCTATGATATTTTAAGAAATGTATATGTTGTTAAATAATGAGGGTTAGGAGGTATAGCTACACAGGAGATGGGGAAATTATACAGCCAATGGAGAAAAAAAACCGTCTCAAAGCCAATTGCGGTTAACGTTATTCCTTTATTTATTTACAGATCCGTGTGCCACCTCCCCCCACACACCACCCATACAATGTTACTGTTACACACTGCACATATCTATACATACTGTACATATCTGTCTATATTGTTCACACTGCATATCCATGTGTTCTGCTCTTATAATGCTACTTTTAATACACTGCACATAGCCTGACTGTAAACCATACCACTTGGTTAACTGTATACTACTGTCTACACTGCACTATGCCATATACTGTTTATACTACACTACCTGTCTATACTGTACTTTTTTTGCACTTGTGGTTTGACATTAACTGCATTGAATTGTCTCTGTACTTGTACTCTCCACAATGACATTGAAGAGAAATATAATCAAATCTAATCTAAAGGTGTCTTGACACCTCCCTTATCAATATTCACTGTGTAGGCCACTGACTTTGAATATATATCATTATAAAGTTCTACCACATAAGTAATAAAACCACATTACATTTCTGTCAAAGCATGTCTACTTGAATGTCTACTGTGTGTTTCAATAATTAATATCGAATCATTTGGTTAATAATATTGCTTTATTAAAAGTTGAAATAGTAAAACACAAATAAAAACATATAAAAAAGTAATAAAAAAGTAATAATAATAAATAAAAAAATCCCTATCTCTGTTAAGGCTGTATATACAATCCAGAACACAGAGATACCACTCAGGACACAGATAAACAGTTCAAGTATTTATTAGGCATAAATACTCAGAAGAGATGAACAATCAAGGCTGAGCTTGTAGTCTTCTGGGAATGGACTGCAGCTTGAGGGAACCAGGCAGTGGCAGATCAGAAGAAGTTCTGAGTAGAATCTAGGAGAAGCAGGTGGTTGTGTCTGAGTGGCGTGAGGCAGGCAGCCAGCAGAGCACGGCAGGTAGGAAGCAGGTAACAGCGGGATCTGCACAGAGGAACTGAAGTTAGACAGAGAAAATACTAAATCACGAGAGTTTCTAGAAATATGTGCAGGGATACTGAGCCAAGTTACCACGTAGGAGTATGTAACGATCTGGCGCTGAAGAGGTGAACAGCCCGGGTATACATACTGCAGGTGTGAATCATGGAATGTGCATCAGCTGTGCCAGAGCAGGGATGAATGGCCATGCCTCTTGACGGAAGGGGGAACAAGGCAGCTGACCCACAATCTCCTCTCAAGCTAGCTACATTCGTCGTGGGGAAGAAAAGAGAGAGGCCATGGGGTGGATGGCTAGGGTGATACATCAATGGCACGGAGGGGAGAAAGGGTGTTGTGTGTGGGAATCAGCAGGATATCCGGGGCTTCTCTTCTTCTAAGGGACCGGTTGAAGAAAGGAAGGAGTCCGTGCCATCGAAGTCCACGCCAGCCATAAACAAAACAGAAAAAGTCTATGAAGATATACAATAAATCACAAATGAATTGCTCTTATCTGTTCACTGAAATAATAATATGACAATATAGGTATTACACAAGGTTTGAGGGCTTAGCATTCTTTGCTACTGCTTACTGTTAAACCTTAATTATAGTGTGAAGTCATGCCATGTATTGATTTGCAGTGTGTCAGGTGGGTTACCTATTTGGACTTGTACTTTAGGCTTCATGGCTATTGCTGTCCCCGAGGTGGAGGATGGGGACGGTCCTAGAAAAATAAAAGGCACAGTACAGAGCACGTTAGCTTTGGTATGACTAAATAACAACATTACAACTAACAGGTGACATCTTATTTTAGCACAATCTCATACAGTTCTGAAATATATCCTAGGGTCCTGTTTCTTCAGAGATGGCATGTTTGCTAATTCAGTAGTTTACAGGGATTATATTTGGACCCAGTCTGTTTTCTAGTTATACAATTCAAATCAACTTGTGTAATACTTCCTTTGGGCACCTACAATTGATTGTTAGGCATGGTGTAGGCTAACAGCTTAATGTTAGTATTTAAACCTATGTGGAAAGAAAAATAAAAAGGGCAACCCTCAGTTATATATGTTATTGGTGACATTATTGCCCATCTATTACCTATCTTTTATTCAACAGGCCAAAGCAGACACTTTTGTCCAAAGCGATTTACTGATTAACTTTTTTATAGGACTGATTCGTCCATTTTCTTTTGCGATGTAGCTAGATAACAGTTGACGCCATTTTGTGGTTTTATTCGGCCAAAATTAACAACCCATATACTGTCTATGTATACAACATGTGCAAGCAAGCATGTTCTCTTTAATGCCTCAGCTAGCTTAAATGATATATAAGTTAATCTGACGTACTGGCGTTATATTTTAAAATAAATAAAAGCTATGCAAAATGGCCAAACAATTAATCATAATACTTAACAAAATTTGCTTGTCTAAAATTAACGTTACACAACATGTGCAAGCAAGCATGTTATCTTTACCGATGCCTCAGCTAGCTTAAATGATATATAACTTAATCTGACGTACTGGCGTTATATTTTAAATTAAATAAATACTATGCAAAATGACCAAATAATTAATCATAATACTTACTAAAAGTTGCTTCTCGTGCTCCATCGGTATCTGCGAGATTCGTAATGACTGAGATTTCTCTTGGCACAGCTACCAGAAGACTTACAACTTTCACACGTTGTTCACGTCACATTTACGTTGTCTCTGTCAGTTGGAGGCTGCGCAGTAAAGCAAGCGATCACCGGAAAAGTGCTTCTAATAGCCTTCACTGGTCTCCGTCCAGAGCAACGGGGTCTGTTGGTCCATTATATACTGTCTATGCTCTCACCACTCTGCAGAGATTCGGACTTCATGAAGGCCTACGATCTTTTGGTTTTTTTCCCGCCCACTTGAAATCAAAGCGTGATTGGTCGATTTGCCCGTCACTCTCCACACCAAAACACATAGCTTGGCCTTCCCCGGGATTCGTGAAGTCCTAACCAATGAATGAGCCAGCTAACCGGGCCTTAATAGAGACAGACGATTCTGATTGGATAACATGTTTTCAGGACATGACCTTGACAGTAAGCTTAACTTTAGAACATAGATGAGAGAAAATGTATTAAATGTATTGTATTAAATTAAATGAGATACAAATAAAAAAAATAAAAAAGATTTTTTTTATTGAATACTTAATTATTAGTATTATTATTAAATTAAATTAATTATTTATTATTATGTTTAGGCCTTCTCTGAAGGCGTAGAAGGCCCTGAAGGTTCCCCACTGCACTTTATTGGACAAGGTCTTGCAGTAGACTTCCAGTGAGATTTTGCTCTATTTCTCTCCATGGGACTGTAGATGAGGGGTCCATCCACACTCTGAGGGCCCGTAGCTGAAAAGCTCTGTGGTACACTTTAAGGTTGGGGAGGGCCAGGCATGTTTGTGGTACGTTGCAGGGTAGAGTATTTTAGCCTAGGTTGTTTATTATTCCAAATATACTGGCAAATTACGGTATCAAGTTTCTTCCAGAAATGCATTGGTGGGGTAAAGGGATCATTGTACCTAAGAAATTCACACGAGGAACTACACTCAAAAATGATTCAAGGCCTTCTTAGAGGTGACACATTAAAATATAATTTGCTTTATTTAAATATATCTATTTAAGATCATAAGTATATATATTTAAGTGGTTCAACTAAAAATAGCTCCACCTATGAGATTGATTTACGTTAGATCGCCTAAAAAAAGTCTCATACGGGACCGCCCTTTGCGCATGTGCGAGAAAGCGTGCCCTTTGCGCATGTGCGAGACTGTGCGCGCTCTTTCCGCCCATTCTGGCTGCAACCGGCTTGGAGGACGCTGCAAAAAAAAACAAAAAAGGGGAAAATCCACTACTTGGTAAGTGTTCATTTTCTGTAGTAGATTAGAAAGTATCTAACTGTCACATAACATTAATTCTGTAATACTGACCGAAATGTGTGCAACAGAGCCGAATTTCACTCTTCAGAGTTGAAGGGAGTTGGCTGGCTAACGTTAACTTTTGGTGGCTAGCTAGTGCTACACTGTAACGAATTTGACTGTAGATTTTACAGTAAAACCTGCCAAAAAAGTTGCCAGTAAAGTCTTGTAAAATTGCTGTTAATAACTGTGAAAATAATTACAGTATAATACAGGATTTCGTTTACAGGTTATTGTTGTACATAAATTACAGCAATGTATTGCTATTTTTACAGGAAAACAACACTTTATTGTAATTTAGTTTACAACATTATCTTGTATTCTTTTCAAATTACAGATATTACCTGGCAACTCGAGTTGCCAGGTAATATCTGTAATTTCTTCACAATACAATATGTTGTTGTAAATGTTTTTTACAACAACATATTGTATTGTGAAATACAAGCAAAAAGCTGTAAATATTTCACAATACAATATGTTGTTGTAAAAAAATGACAGTTAATTTTTGTTTTTTACATTCACAGCTTTGCTGATTCCTTTTGTAAAGTGTTTTAAATAAGACCATACTTGCTTTTAATCCAAAAATCATTGCATTAGATTCTCTTCAACTGTTAAGTAAAACCAGAGTCCGAGATGCAAAATCATGAAATTTTATTATTAAAAAGCAATACTGTGTTACAAGATTGTACGTTTTCAGAATTAGTAACATTTCTTTTTTCTTAACAGCTCATTAAACATTCAATGGAATTCAAATTAAGAGTTGCAACGAGGTCCAGCAATATTAAAATTCACAATATGCATTGCTTAAAGGAGTGATAGAATGATTATATAGGATATTTTACACTGTTCCTTAAGGTCTCCTAATAGGGTATGTAACATTGGTTGGGCTGAAAATTGCCCGAATGCTATTGTATTAGGCCCTTAACTACCCTGTGAATATGGCTCTATTTGGAACAAGAGCTTTTCTTCCAAATATGGTATGCTCATGAATATTCAGAATGAGCTACGCACTGATTGGTTTGAGCAAACTACATAGAAACGCATGGGAGACTCGACAGCAGGTCTCACTGCAAAGTTATACATTGTTTGTCGGGCTATTACGTTATTAAATTCACTTCTGAGACTTTTTTAAGTGAGAAATCAACTATATAAAGCTCAAATATGGGACGTTTTACAAAAATTGATGGCTTATTGCAAATTTGGTAAGACTATTCAACTATGACAGGGTAAAATCGGTTTTGCATTATATCACCCCTTTAAAGACCCAATTTAATATCAGGACCTGGATTACCATAACTGTTTAAAACATAACCTCGACAACAGGCAAAAATTAAACATTAGAAGATTAGAACAATGTCCGTTCAAATAGTGAAAAAGTCGTTTGTATATGACTTTACAATTGAAGCCATTCAAAATCCATCATCCGCTTGAGTAGAGAGGAAACGTGAGGGTTTCTCATCTTCTCCTGTACCTTCCCACTTTTTTTGGCTCACCATCTTTGTTGTCTTGGTCCCACTGGAGGGGTTCAGTCCAATAAAGCATCTGAAATTACAAAATCACATGAAAATAAACTTCATGAAAAAAGTGCCTTAACTGTTCTACAAGAGAGTGCAAAATACATCAGGCTGTGCAAGTCAAGCTAAATTAACTATTTCTACAACTCTGTTTTCCACAACAAAGCGCCTTCTTTAAAACTTGTCTGAGTCTCATTTTTACCCATAAATAATTGAATTATCGTCAAAGGTCATGCAAATCTCAATAATTTTTTTGTTAAAAAGAAAACGTAGGTAGGTAGGTGTGTATGGTATGTTTATGTATCAATATATGTACGTGAGTGTGTATATGTATATACATGCATACAGATCCTTTTTTGTGTGTTTGCATTGAGCATCACTGTGCCATAGTGGGGAGGGTGGGGGCTGGGTGGGCATAGAAAATCATGCATAACTGTAAAATTAACTTTCATCTGGGATTTCTTGTGAATGCAATAAAAAAAAGAACAAAGCAAGTTTGCAGTTTATTCACCTAAATGCTCAGTTTACCCCAATGCAGAACTACTTTTCAAAATGTATAATCAAATAGATCTTTATTGTCAATGTTTGAAAAACAACGGAACACAGTTTAGCATTAGTCATTATTATAAAAGGAATTGGTTCTGCAATGGTATAAAGCATTTGGGTAAATAACTGCTAACTTACCCTTTTTCTAAACTCAAAAATCACGTTAAAGGTATTTACTGTAAGTACACTTAAAGCAAAATAAAATCTCTGTTACTCATAATAGCAAACTTTACAAAATAATGATCAACCGCATTCTACTTCAAGCTCATAGTTACCTTTGAATGAATTCCAGTGTGCAAGATGCTTGCTCCTGGTACACCAGATTGAAGCTGTCGTAGCTAGAAAACAAAGCTGCCACTCCAGCCAAGAAGTTGGGATGTGGAGGCAAAACCACCTGACCCTCGACGCTCAGCATCCAAAAGCTTGCTGTGAGCAATTCACCTAAATATAAATAAACAAATGGTTTACATGCAAAAAAAAATTCTGTTGCCTTCCACATAAACATATCTACATTTAACTATGTGTGTCCTTCATAGACTCTGTCTTTGCAATGCTTTGCAACTGATTACAAAAATAGATTACCTAAGACAATTAGTCTTGAAGAGTCAGGAAGCTGTAGTGATTGTTCAACGTCAGCTGCTGTTGCCAACACCTAAAAGACAAAGAAAAATGGATTCAAAATTTTACAGTAACTTTTCTAAATCATACCAATATATTTTTTTAAAACTTCATAATATAATAATTTCACACTTACATGGCACAGTTCAAAGAAACACCTGAGGGACTCCTTCTGCAGGCAGATGTAAGTGTGAAAATCATCTTCAGGATGTTTATCCTCGACCTGTAGCTAGCTTAAACAACACAAAAGGTGAAAAACACACGTTATGTTGGATTAGTCTCACATTTGGTTACTAATAAGGTTGGGCACATTTACGTTAATGATGTCTGCCTAGTATAACATGAACTAAGATCTAACGCAATATCAGCAAAACCTCTAACTATCTCAGCCAATATTCATTATATTCTGTTTTGGCTGCCATGCCAGTCTGAAGGCCCGTTATACAAAAAAGAAAACAAATATGTTGTTTATGTAACCCTCAGAGACCCAACATAGACCTGAGGAAAGCATGGTCTACATCATCCAAAAATTGGGAGGGTGAAAAATTTTAGATGCAGCTAAGCATGGTGTGTCAAGTTTTCTAGTCATAAATCTGTAATAAACAGTGTGTTAGGCGCATATTTGAATCTTGAAAGTTGAGAGTGTATAACATTATGATGGAAGTATATGATGGCCATTTTCCTCCTTTAAAATAAGTTGTTACAGCTATTTGGGTTGATATAATTTGTTACACAGATTTGATGTTAAATTTAACCATTATTGGCCACTCAAGAATTGGTTAAAAAATTGTCAAATTACCACCAAAAATACCACATTAAGACACCAAGATATGAGATACAAAATTAATTCTGTCATTGTTACCAAAAACGTTTGATAAGATTTCTGCAAGAATTGCATTTTTTTGTTGATACATCATCATCACACATTTATTGAGGCCACAAAAGTCTCTAGTCGCTTAAATTTATGCAACTCCAAGGCTGTTTAGGGACCCCAGTCTGCTGAAATATCTAAATACACCCTTATAGAACAGGTGAAAATAACACATGTGCGCTGCATAAACTGCATGGGATTATCAAAAAGTGGCCATATCTGTAAAGGGAAGACTCATGGGTGCCTACACAGCCCATTTTCATTCAGATATCTTGAATTAAGAGGTCAAGGGACCCCTTTGCAAATAGCCAAGCCTTTTTTCGCCCAGCCATCATTAACATTAATGACAGTAAAACAGAGACGTCAAGAATGTTTTAAATGGAGCCAGCTTAATGTCGGGCTCTAACTTAGTTTACAGAAGAGCTGTTAAAGTTAAATATCAGCCGAAATTAAAAGGTTTTTTTCAGGGATCGTGCAAAGTCAAACGTTATTATAATTTAGACATTATCTGTTAAATCGAACAATATATTAATGACGTCTGGAATGAAGGATCCAACAGTCACTGAAGAGTGTATATTTTGGAGCAGTGACTTCTGGACAAAACACGACCAGACTTAGCTACTTTTTGGGCTTTTGGTTCAATAAGACATTTTTCGAACTATTGGGACTTCGGATTAACGTTAATGGGCCGTCTGCAGCCCCCTGATCTGCAGGCGATTCGGCTAATGCATATGGTTAAGTTAGCTGGCTTTTTCCTCACTAAAGTTGACTTTAGTTTGCTAGTGTTAGCTAGAACGGCAAAGAAATGTATTACAGTCAGTCACACATAGCTAAATAAAACATTGTAACCTTAGACTGTTACTTACCAAAGACCTGACACCGTAGCGGTGGCGCCTGACCGTCTGCCTTGTACCTCTGCTGCATGCCTGAGTGACGATAACGTTAACGTTACAACACATACATTGAAGTCCACTACTATGCTCAGTTGAAAATTAAATAAATATGAAAAGGGTTAACGCTAACATTATACCCATACGTTTACTTTGGTTTTACCATTAACTGCTTCGCCTGGGATTGCTTGATCAAAATGTCTTCTGAAAATTCTCCAGCTAACGTTAGCTATAAGTTAGCTTTATTTTGGGGCCTGCACCAGACTGATACACGGTCAACTTAGGTTATTTCAACCAACATTAACAAGTTAAACCACAATTTAATTATGTAGGCTATTTATAATAGTATACTTACGTATGGATGAGTGGAGTGGCAGTGTGGCTGCTCCTCTGTAATCCTCCATCAAATGGTCTTGTGTCAAGCTAACCGCCTCGTGCAAGGCATTCAACAGTAAATAACTGTACTACTTCATCATTTACAGTCAAGGCCAATATGCCTGTAATTTATTGTGGAAAAAAGCTGTCAACTACTGTAATAGTTTTTTGACCCACAACGCATTGCAATATACAGCTAAACTTTGTAAAATGACAGAACAAGAAGTTCCTGTAAAATTTTGCTGTAGAAATTACAGAAATTTGTTACAGTGTAATTTTAGACTTTACGTTACTGTTTATTGACATAGCGTTAGATGCCACATTGACTGCTTTGGTTAACTTATTTGTTGCTCTTCGTCGCCGCAATAATGGACCGGGCAAAACTGGCTGTAGACAAAGTGTGTGTGTGTGTGTGTGTGTGTGTGTGTGTGTGTGTGTGTGTGAGAGAGAGATGGCGGCGACAACCGTTTATCACGCCCGGGCTGCACTGGGCAGCTGCGTATTTTCTGGCGTGTCATAGGGGTGTGTGGCTCGGCCGTGCAGTTAAGCCGCCTACAGTTCATCCCATGGATGTATTAAGAGAACGCGGTAAACCTGCTCTACGCTGTGTGTGTCTTAAGTTTCCTATGGGGAGAGCTGTGCAGATATCTTTGAAGCGCTAACTTTTGTGTCTTGCACCACTCAGAACTGCCGCCAAGCGCTGCGCTTAATGTTAAAATTATTTCAACTTTGACCTCGTTGGTGCTGACGTTTTTAAAGGTGCAATGATGAGCTATAACTTTACTTGCTCTGTGCTTTGCCTCTGTGCTGATGGGCAGGCGGTTGGAGCAGAAGCAAAGTTTAGCTGTGAAATTGTTAGTCTGTCAGTTGGCTTACATTCAAAATGATTGTATTAATTTAACAATTTCTGCTACATTTTTGGCATATTCCACAATATTTAGTGTTAACAGTTTATTCTATTTTTATTATCATATTCTCCCGATTCCATCTGAGTTTTCTACATCACAGAAATCATAGGGCTGTATTGTAGGTTGAATGTGTATGTAGGTGTGCACTAAATGTGTTTGACTATAATTAATAATTACTTTTATTTTGATATTTTCTCCATTGCTCACACCTCTAATATATGTATCTCATCTTTTTGCAGTTTAAGTTGTAAAGCAGCTTGTGGCAACCTCCTAGGGATGGTAAGTAAAATATTACTTGCTCAATGCTAGCACAAGCTGATTTGCATCATTGTAATTTGTTCAATGTGATATGTGCTAATTCTCTTTATTCTCCTTTTTTATTCTCCTCTTCAAGAGCAAAGGAGGAGTGAAGGGGCAGAGGATTAAGGAAGTCCTGTCTATCACAGATTTGGTTAGTTGAAATGCATATAACGTACCTTTTTTTTGGTTTGTTGGTGGTTATTGTAAGGTTTTCTTGTCCATAGATGCTTATTTAAAGGTACTCTAAGCGATGTCACACGTTTTTTAGGCTACAACATTTTTTGTCACATATAGTAAACATCTCCTCACTATCCGCTAGCTGCCTGTCCCCGGAACACACTGTAAAAAAAACAGTCTCTGTAGACAGCCCAGGGTCCACACACGGCAACAAAAACAAACTGGCCAACCTGGACCACAAAAATATATAAAAATATAACAATAGAACAATAGAACTTCAGTTCGCTGAAGCACAGAATGCGGATACGGGATGAGGAGGAGGGAGGAGCGAGCTAGTCTTTGTTTTGTTTGAAAATACTGTGAACATCAACAAGAATAACGTCACCCATCATTGCTTAGAGCACCTTTTTAAATACGTTTTATAAATGGCCTAGTTGTATAGTGCTTTTATCCAAATACTATGTTATTTCATTCACACCAATGGCTATGTAAAACATGCAAGACAACTACAAACTTGCTTGTTGGGGGCATTTAAGGGTTAGGCGTCCTGTTTAGACTGAAATGACCCTCCTGATCTTTAGACAACCAGCTCCTTCCCTGTGCCACCATAACAACCACATTTGACTAAATTTTCATTTTTTTCACCCCTGCTTCAGTGTGACAACATCAACACCAGGAGGGAGTGTATCATGAGATGCCTCATCTACCTCAATGAAGATCCAGACACCTTCTTCAAAGAATATCTGGTAAATTCATCAATATTTGTTTGTCATGTAGTGTTGAAGAGTTACTCCCTCTTACTTCTTCCATGGCGCACTTCATTTATAATGACAAAGCCCTATGGTGCACCATTCCCACCAACAATATTGTAGGCGATGGGGAAATTTGATATACGTACAAGCAATTAGTGTTTTTTTTTGTATGTGTTGAGAACTGTGCATGAAGTCCACTTCTCAAGTTTCATTTCTAAATTATTGGTGTGTGTGTCCATCGCCTGTGGAGCCCTGCATCACTGTGTCTGTCCCCTTACTTGTGGTGTTTTCTCTGTTTGTGGTGTTCAGGCACTTGCGACTGAGGATGCAGAAAGGGACCTAGCAACCACAGTCGTGGGGATTTATGTGATCCGACGAGATGGGGATCAGGAGCCTGAGGACATTTGTGTTGTGTTTGAAGGCATCAAAGTCCTGAGCAACTTGGGCAGTGTCATCATGGGCTTCGTCATGCTTTTTGGGCTCATTTATGCCCTTGATCTGAGTTTTCCAGACAACCTCAAGTTTTTCCAGAAGATCATAATGAATTTGGATGGGCACAAGCTGAATGCAAAGATACAACAGCAATCAAGTTGTTTGCATAGAACTAAACCACGTGACAATCTACCTTGATGGAGGGTTTAAGACTGAGATTACTTGGACTTGGAAAAGTGTTTACACCCAGAAAGTTTGGCCATTTCACCTCTCCATCATAATTTGTTGATTCTACCTCCTTTTATAAAATATTGTGAATGTTTTGTGATCTTTTTTTCTATTTTTTTTTTTTCTTTTGATAGTATTAATAGTCCACAATATTTTTTTCCGTTACCAGTTATGATAACACACCAATCACCAATGGTAGTTCAAGGCAAGCAATTACAATACTTATCCAATACAGAGTTTTTGGAGTGCATTCTATCCAGCTACGCAGGAGTGTCAAACTCAACTTCACTAAGGGCCAAACTGGAAAATGAGAATTGCATTAAGGGCCAACATGTATAGTTTATTGACATGCTTTTATTATTTTACATTTATATACTTGTTTGTTTAAAGATGCCCTCCAGACATTAGTATTAAGATGCATACAAATTTGGTTGGAACAATAATTTCTGCCTTGTTTTTCAATTTTAATTCAGAGAAAGTATACTTTTCACATGTAAAACCTTTTTAAAGGGCAATTTACTCCTACCTCATTAGAATTTCCAGAATCTATGAATTTGCACATTTATAAAGTCTTCCTGCTGGATGCAAGATGTCCAGAGGTGCAGTAACATGCACATGTTGTTGCATGTGTTACATGCATGCAGTACTGCACACCCATGTTCAGCGTATGTGCACTTTACAGCTTCAAGTTTCTACATCACATTAATATTAATTGAATACTGGATCAGACTTGAATTCCAAATTTGTTGCGATATCACAAATCATGCCAGTAGGCCTGCCCCTTTAAAACTGGATTTTCACTGAGCTTGGAGAAAATTTTCATTTTCGGCAGATTAATGTGAAAACAGACTTTTGTGTCTCAAACTCGAGAAGTAGAATAGATGACACTTCAGTGATCCGCACAAGGGAAGTTCACATTATCGCAGCTATGTTTCGTGAGCTGTGGTAATATGTGAATGTCCCTTGTGGGGATCAATAAAGTTCATTCTATTTTACATCACAAAAACATTTTTGAGTGGTGGGACTCTAAGTAAAAGATGTTCGAATCTTAATTTATTTCAATAAAAAAGCGTCAACCAGGTTTGTCTCATGTGAATGTTAATGGGGGATCAAATTAATTAAATTTATTTATATATTTAATAATTTCCTTTCCAATAATTATATACGTTTTGAGTTGGACAAATGTAAATCAATTTCATTTAGCTAATGTAATTATTTCATTTCAGCTGAATTTGATAAAAATTCATTAAGCTAACTCAATGACATACTGTTGTACCTATTTGATAAAAATAATGTAGGCTCACTCATTTATATTCTGTTGTATCTATTTGATCAAAATGAGTTAGGCTAACTGATTTACATTCTGTTAAATGGATCTACTTAGTTTGAGTTGGGGCTACATATATTTATTGGATGGAAATCCTGCCCACAATTTAATTGAGTTCATCCAATGAGTTATTTTTTTGAGTGTATGTTCATTTTAAGACAGCGATGCCGGCAGCGCAGACCAATTGGCCAGATCTCGTTGAACACTACTTAGTTTCATAGTTGTCCTGACATAGTTATCTGCTGTAGCGATGCGTGAATGGTGATGACCAAATATGTAATTTGGCTTTGGGTTGGTACTGTATCACTAATAGCTGATGTCTCCTGTCCAAGATTGAGCCAAAATCGTTAACATTTTTTGGGACAGCGTCCTCAAGGTCAGAGACGTACAGCAAAACATCATCTGCAAATAACGATATTGAGTTGTTATTGGATTTAATCTGGACATTACATATTTTATTTTACTTGGGCTAACTGTTCAAGAGAGATCGCAAATAGCATTGGGCATCCCTGTCTCGAGCCCCGCGCGATGGGGAATGGCAGTGAGTGTAGGCCATTGGTTAAGACTATGGCTGTGTGATCCCATACAAAGTACGCACCATGTCAATGAATTTGGCTCCCAAACCAACTTGCCACAAGTTGCACCACTCTAGGCGGTCAAAAGCCTTTTCCGCGTCCAGTGATAAAACTGCTGCAGTTGTTGGAAGGTTTTTGGCTTCTTCTATTACATGGAATAATCTGCGTATATTGTCTGCAGCGTGACGCTTTGGTATGAACCCTGATTGGTTGGGGTGGACTAGCTTCTCAATTTGGAAAGATCTTTGCCCTTTTTGTGTATGACCGAAATTAGTGCAGTGTTGGTTTGTTGATGAAAGGTGCCCATCTCTATGGCCGAGGTTAAAGTTTGTAAGATGGTAGGTCCTAGTATGTCACTTTTAAACTATAACATGGATTTAAAAATAATATGAAACACACAACCATGAATGTTGAAAATATTTTACAATATTTATTGGAAAAAAAAATCTTATTACAATCTTAGTTTATTAACTCATCAGTAAATACTGATAACACCATTGCAAATGAATGACCCTGTTACTTTGAAGCTCAAATAAAATATGATATGATAAATGGGGCCAGGTTGTTCTGACTTTTTTTATATCCAACAACTTGTGTAAAAGAGAGAAACAACAAATGTGTGGGAAAAAAACTGCTCTGCACTGTGCCTGCATGCCTGCCACAGGTGGACTTCATGTACAGTATAATGGAAAATGCAACAGTTGTGTGAAATGCTCCACTTTTAATTAACAATTAAAGGTGCCGTAGGTAAGATTGCGAAGATACAGGACATAGCCAAAACATTTGAACATCGACAACTTCTCAGTCCCTCCCCCCTTTCTCCTAAAGCCCAAAACGGTCTCCTAAAGGCCTAAAGGCCCCCACAAGGGAGAATAAATGTGTGTGCATGAGCAGTCATTGACACGCAGTTAGACACCCCGCTGCGTGGGTTTGCACACGTGCATGTGAGGGAGAGACAACAGGAGGCAGCTGACAGCACTGCGAGGGTACAAGCTTACCAACACCCCCCACAGTGTCGTCAGCTGCACCCCGCTCTTCTCAGCCCAAAGGCAGCCTCACAGCACTTCCTGTGTGAATGATACTGTGTATTCACGTGCATGTGAGGGAGAGAGAACAGGGGGCAGCTGACAGCACTGTGAGGGTGTGGTGGCAAATTTTATTTTAACCATTTCGTTTAATGATTGTTTTATAACGCCACAAGATTTAGCTTCTTCATGTGTAGATTCAAAAGGCTCCAAGTGAAATAGTTGGCAACCGTCAACTATAGCCTAGAGAGTTATTTAGTTTTACTAGCTTGAAGCTCCTCACATTGTTGACTTTTTGCTTAGATAGAAGTGGAGAAGGCCGATGACTAAACAGTCATCGGCCTTCTCCACTTCCACAACAGTGAGAACTACGTAGGTTTCTGTCTCCTGAGATAAACTGTTTTTTATTTTCTTTAATTCTCAAACAGTCGTTATTCGTTTTTGATTTTATCATAAATATCACTAACGCTGTTGCTTCAAGATAAACTTCCACCACACTTTGGCGTTGTCTAGCAGGACGGTTGAGTTAACAGAGAAAAAGAGCTCCGTGGGTTGCTGATGACTGGCTATCCAGGGATCAAAAATCACCTGCCTCATACCTCTAACCTTAAAAAGGTGTTTCAGAGAGAAGAGGGTTAGGACCGCGGAGCGCTCTTGACTGTTTTCCACTCCGTTAAAAATGAACAGGAAGAGATTTCAAGCAGCACGGTAAGATAAAATTGATTAATTACAATTGGATTGTGAATTCAAGGTTTTGAACAAACATTCTAAACAAGCAACTGTTGCTAAATGAATTAAGTAATGAATAATTGCCGAAATCATTCTCTTAACTAAAGAGAATAAATTAAACTAATTCTGACTTTTGGGAAGTGAGTAATTTGATATGTGTTGTGGGTCATTTTGGGTAACAAAGATATAACTGAGGTTATAAATGACATCTTTTGACAAACACGGACATATTTATGATTAATCCTCTGATGCTGACCGGGACAATAGATTGACAGAAAAGACAGACGTTGGGCTGGTCAAAAATTAGTCGAAGGATTAGCTAGATTAGGCAGAGAAGCCTAAAAAATGAATCTACAAAACTATTAGCACGGTTCATGATTAAGAGGCGGACTGAGTATAAATAAAATAGTTTACTATTTAAGAGATTTTCACTGCAGGGTCGCACCGGGTTTTGCAAGGTTTGCTGAAAAAAGAACTAAGTTTTGTGGTGACAATCACATCAAAAAAGAAATAGTATACTATAAAGTTTCTGTCAATAATGGGGAACGAACCCTCCCGGCCGAGCAATGCATCTGGACCCATTGTGGGTGAGATGTGTCAGAAATATGGACCAAAAATTTTGGATTGTTTGCGATGTCTGTCATACTGGTCAAAAAGTTTTGACTTTCCAAGAAACGGATCTTTGTGTACAAAGACACTGAGAATGTTAAAGCAAGATTTTAGAAGAAGTAAGAAAATTAATGGGAAAATCAATAAATAAGACAGAGGATTTAAAGCTACTGAGTACAGGAAAAAAAGAATGTTTTAAAATATAGATAAAACAGTGATCCAGGGAAAGAATGCAAAAACACACATGCACCAATAACCTCCTCATCAGTTCTAACCAAAGCCCATGTTCTGAGCTTTCTCTAAAAACCAGGAAGACGAGCTGGAGAAACGGAGGGACGAAGAGGACACAGACTCATCAATCGGACAGGACTGACAGCATCCGTCACACCTGCATCGGGTGGAAAGACCAACGAGTACGTGAGAAAACCATGTTTGAAGCGTTTGTCTGCAAGTTACAACAGGCTGGTGGGCAACCCGAAAAAGGCCGCTCCCACGAAGGACGTGGTCGAGCCAGAGAAGTGCCGAGGCGGGTACCGTGGGCAAAATGATCAGCCCAACAACCCAGACCAGTGTTGGTACTGCAAAGACTTTGGACATTGGGTATGTAACTGCCCGAAGAAAAAGCAAAAAGCACCTCAGACAGAGAACAACACCTGTCCCTCTGTTTGACTGAGTCCAAAAAGCTGATGAAGAATAGTGCTGACACACACACACTCGCTTCATGCAATGAAGAAATGCTTTGCACTGGTACAGTGTTTTTGTTTTTGCTATTAGGGACAATTGATAGGTTAGAAAGTTCTGAAAAATAATCTATTCAGTTAAACCATTATAGTATGTTATCTTCTGAAACCTACAAGAAAATGCCTACTACTGAGTGTAAAGTTTTTTTTTTTCAAACATGTATTTATTGGGTTTTAGTTTCCTTTACAACAAAGGCAAGTACAACAAAAAAGAAAAGAAACACAAACGGATGGTATGCACAAACGGAACAGTCGTACATAGCACATCCATCCCCCCTCCCCATATCTAAAGAAACGCAGAAGTTCTGTTAAGTTATGTTACCATCACTAGAATACTAAAATAATATATGCAAATAATCAAGGATTTACACAGTAATGAATAAAATTACAGTATGAACAGATCTATAAAAAAAAAGATTATATATATAAAAAAAAATTTAAAATAAAATAAAAATAAAAAGGGTATATATATAAAAGGGGAGATACAGCCACAGTCACAATCAAATCGGTATGACACTCCCTCCATCACTTCGTATACTTTCATTGTCCAGGAAATTATAAAAAACTCTCCAAATACTCCAAAACCTATCAATCTTGTTTTTTATGAAATAACTTATCTTTTCCATTGCCAGATAGGAAGTGACTCCGTTTAACCATACAGAGACGCCACATACAGTTGTTTTTTTCTATGACTTAGCAAGGCACCTTTTAGCCTCCAAAAGGCACATACTAATTAAAAGTTTTTCATCATTAGTTATCACAAAATTGACAGGGTAAATATTCAGGATACATAACTTAGGATCAGTAGGAATCACTTTGCCAATAATACAACCAATAACTGTCAGTACCTTTTTCCAGAAGCGTAAAACCTGCGGACAGCTCCACATACAATGAAACAGTGACCCCCTTTGATGGCTACACTTAATGCACGTGTCGGGAATATTAGGGTTAAAGCGGTGCAGCTTTATAGGAGTAATGTACTGTCTACTCAACCATTTATATTGCGGTAGTATAGAGTATGTGTTGACTGACTGAGTTTTCACCAAAGAGCAGGCCTCTGACCATTCTTCCTCCGATACATTTACATTTAAATCCATATTCCATGCCCGTAATATATCATTTGAGGACTCATTAGATCCACTGACAAACAGATTGTAAAGCACAGACACCTGTCCCCTAGCTCTTAAGTACTTTAAAGTAGTGTCTTCTAAAATGGACAAGGGGGGGAGCGCCAGGCTATTACACTGCTTAGATAGAATGTAATTTCTGATTTGGAGAGATTTAAAAAAATGTTTTGTAGGAATGCCAAATTTGGATTTAAGTTCCTCAAATGACATAAAAAAAATAAATAAATTCCTTTCCATTGTACAGATCAGCTATTTTAGCAAGACCTTTGGAGGACCAAAGTTTAAAACCTGGGTCTGCCCTGCCTGGGTGAAAGTTAGTGTTACCAAAAATGTGTGTGAATTGGGAAAGCTGTTTTGTCATACCCCAGTAAGCAATGGCATTATGCCAAATCCTTATCGTGTTTTTCAAGAAAGGATTTTTGGTATTTTTAAGAAGCTTTTTTCTATCTGCCGAATACATGTACAGATGTAATGGTACTGTGATATTCTGCGATTCCATTGTAACCCAAGCTGGGGGGGGGGTCATTGACAAAGTAGAACATACCAGACCTAATCTGTGCAGCCCAAAAGTACCACAGGAAATTCGGAAATTGCAGTCCACCTCTGTCATATGGCAAATACAACAAGGAAAGTCTGAGTCTAGGCCGTCTATTATTCCAAATGAAGTTTGAGAATGTTTTGTTAAGCAATTTAAAGAAGGAAGGAGCTGGAGAAAGTGGGATTGACTGGAAGAGGTATAAAAATTTACTTAAAACTGACATTTTTAGGATATTAATGCGACAGATAAAGGATATGGGTAATTTGGTCCATCTATCTATCAACTGTGTGACATTCTCCACAAGGGGGTCATAGTTAACTGAAATAATTTTGTCAATAGTAGGGGTAATTCTGACACCTAAATAAGTAAAACCTTGTTTTGACACAGTAAATGGTGTAGAGATCGGGGGACTATTCCTCTCATTTTCTGTCAAAAACATTATCACTGATTTACTGTTGTTTATTTTATAGCCTGAAAAGGTACCAAATGTTTTCATCAACTTCAGCAGGCCAGGTAGAGTTTTTCCCAATCTGGAGCAAAATAAAATGACGTCATCCGCGTACAGCGAGATACGATGTTCTATGTCTCCGACTTTAATTCCTGTAATGTCAGCATGCTTGCGGATTGCCATAGCAAGTGGCTCTATGGCCAGGACGAAGAGTAAGGGAGAAAGGGGACAGCCCTGTCTCGTTCCCCGGCTAAGCCTAAATGGTGTTGACACAAGTCCATTAGTTAGTATTGTGGCGTGTGGGTTGGAATACAGAAGCCGGACCCATCTGAGAAAACCGACACCCAGACCAAATCAATGCAGGACATCAAATAAGTACCGCCACTCTATCCTGTCAAAGGCCTTCTCTGCGTCCAGTGACAGGACAGAGTGGTCGGGAAGGCCAGACTTATTAAATAGAATATTAAGCAGCCTCCTCGTATTATGGAAGCCCTGTCTGCCCTGTACAAATCCACTCTGGTCCAAGTGGACCATCCGAGGAAGGACTGGTTCCAACCTCCTCGCCAGCACTTTGCATAAAATCTTAAGGTCATTATTTAGAAGCGAGATCGGTCTATAAGAGCCACACTGAGTTGGCGTCTTTCCAGGCTTCAGTAATATGGAAATTATTGCTGTGTTTAGCGAAGGAGGGAGGGATCCCACATCAAATGATTCCCTGTACATATCGAGAAGGGGTGGTATTAATTTGGATTTAAATATTTTGTATATTTCAATTGGAATTGCATCTGGCCCTGGTGTTTTACCGCCCCCCAGGCCTGATATGGCCTCAGATATTTCCCCAGTCTCAAGGTTGCGGTCCAATGAGTCTAACAATTGTTTATCTACTAGGTCAAAAGACATTGTATCCAAAAAGTCTTTTTGCATAATCGGGGCCGAACCTAAGTATTCAGAGGCATATAAGTTCTGATAGAAACATCAAAAGGTGTCGCTTATCTCTCCTGGGTCCGAAGTTGTGTCTCCTTTTTCTGTCACAATGGAATTTATTGCCCTCTCGGTTTCCATTTGTTTTATGCGCCAGGCAAGTAGCTTACCCGCCCTCTCTCCCTGTTCATAATAAGATTGTTTTAATCTCATCAAGCTTTTTGTCGCCTTATTTATAGACAGAACATTATACTTTGCTTTGAGTTTGTTAAGTTCCATAAAAAGTAGCCGGTTGGGATTTTCAAAAATGTTGGTCTCGGTTTCTTTAATTGCTTTTTCAAGTTTCTCCATTTCTAGTCTATGAAATTTATATTTAAAGCTGGTAAAACTTATCATTTGGCCTCTCAGAAAGGCCTTAAATGCTTCCCACCTCACAGAAGCAGTTGTCTGATTAGTGTTACTTTCAAAATATAAATCTATTTGTTTACCAATATACTCTACAAAGCTTGGGTCCCTAAGCCAGAATGATTGTAAGCGCCATCTGGGGTGGGGGGGTTGTACCACATTCGAAAATTTAATAAGAAGTGAGGTCGGAGCGTGATCTGAGAGTAGGATGCTATCATACCAGCATTTTGAAATTTTTGGAATCAACTCTGCTGAGACCAGATAATTATCGATTCTACAAAAGTTTTGATGAGTGCCGGAGTAACATGAGAATGTTCTCTGGGTAGAATATTTACTTCTCCATACATCTACCAGATTAAAATCTTTTATGCACTGAAGCAATTCTTTTCTAGTCCATGGATGAGAGGAGTCAACACCTGTGGATCTGTCTAATTCCGGCTGGAGTGTGCAATTAAAGTCTCCACCCATGATAATTTGGCCAGGTAAAGCAGCTAGCAGCAAGAAAAGCTGTCTAGAGAAGGTAGGGTTATCTATATTCGTCCCATATACATTGACCAAATTTATTTTGACTGAAAGAAGTTCACATTCAATAATAAGGTATCTGCCAAGCCGGTCTTCAGTGACACATATAAGCTTAAAGGAACACGCCGACTTATTGGGAATTTAGCTTATTCATCGTAACCCCCAGAGTAAGACAAGTCGATACATACCCTTCTCATCTCCGTGCGTGCTGTAACGCTGCCTGACGGTTCCAGCATTAGCTTAGCCTAGCACAGATCCTGCAGGTAACAGGTTCCAACTAGCCTACTGCTCCAAATTGTGACAAAATAATGCCAACATGTTCCTATTTACATGTTGTGATTTGTAGAGTCACAGCGTGTACAAAAAACAACGTAACATGAGACACAGCCATCTTCTAACAGCAAACAAACCGGGAACTATATTCTCAGACAGGCTTGCTGTGAGCATATCACTCCGCCCAAGTACTATATTCTTCCGCTTGAGAATATAGTTCCCGGGTTGGTTTACAGTTAGAAGACGGCTGTGTCTCATGTTACGTTGTTTTTTGTACACGCTGTGACTCTACAAATCACAACATGTAAATAGGAACATGTTGGTGTTATTTTGTCACTTATTGGGAGCAGTAGGATTACTGGAACCATTCCTGCATGTTCTGTGCTGGCCTGATGCCGCTGGAGCCGTCAGGCAGCGTTACAGCACGCACGGAGATGAGAAGGGTATGTATCGACTTGTCTAACTCTGGGGGTTACGGTGAATAAGCTAAATTCCCAATAAGTCGGCGTGTTCCTTTAAAGTGCACAGTTTTGTGTATAACCGGGGATTTCCACTGGATGCGTAACAGCTGCGGACCGGCTCCGCTGCATGCCGGCTGCGTGCTCCGCCGTCCGTCAATACCCACCGGGTCCGGATTTGTTTCTGCGGTGGTGACTGACAGCTGTAGTCACGAGGACCCGCGAATTCAGGTAGAATAGAACCACAAAACCAACAACAGTTTGTTTCCATCCAGAGGAGTAGAGGGGAAATGACTCTGTGATGTGTTTTCAGGGTGTAGTGCAGGGAAATATGATCCGTCGTGAGCACGGTGTATTTTATTTTGAAAATTAACCAGATATTTATTTTGTTTATGTGCTCGACTTCCTGTCCCGCACTATCTGCCGTGTGCTGAATTGCTGCAGAGCTCTCCGTCGTCCGTCAAAAATAGAAGCTCTGCGTATCTGCTCCGGAGGGCTGCGGACTGATGGAAGTGGGACGGAGTAGGGACGCAGACGTTCCGCAGTCTGTGGAAATACACAGATTGACTTTAATGGAAACCTAATGACTCCGTCGACGTTCCGCAGACGTTCCGCAGACGTTCCGCAGACGTTCCGCAGACGTTCCGCAGACGTTCCGCATCCAGTGGAAATTGCCGGTAACCGGGGATTTCCACTGAATGCATAACAGCTGCGGACCGGCTCCGCTGCGTGCCGGCTGTGTGCTCCACCGTCCGTCAATACCCACCGGGTCCAGATTTGTTGCGGAACGGCTGCGGCCGTGACTGACAGCTGTAGTCACGGGGACCCACAAGTTCTCGCAAATTCAGGTAGAATAGAACCACAAAACCAACAACAGTTTGTTTCCATCCAGAGGAGTAGAGGGGAAACAGCTCTGTGCTGTGTTTTCAAGGTGTAGTGCAGGGAAATATGATCCGCCGTGAGCACGGTGTATTTTATTTTGAAAATTAACCGGATATTTATTTTGTTTATGTGCTCGACTTCCTGTCCCGCACTATCTGCCATGTGCTGAATTGCTGCGGAGCTCTCCGTCGTCCGTCAAAAATAGAAGCTCTGCGTATCTGCTGCGGACTAACGGAACTGGGACGGAGTTGGGACGCAGACGTTCCGCAGTCTGTGGAAATACACACATTGACTTTAATGGAAACCTAACGACTCCGTCGACGTTCCGGAGACGTTCCGCAGACGTACCGCATCCAGTGGAAATTGCCGGTAAGAGTTATTACCCCTCTTGAGTTGGAGCTAAAAGAGGCTGAAAACACCTGACCTGGCCATCTCCTCCTCACCCTCGTCACATCCTCCGAGGTCAAATGTGTCAAATTTTCCCGGTGGGCCGACGCACTTTTGGGCCGAATAGCCGATATCAATAGGCCTTTTTTAATTTTTTGGCCGGGCCGGGCCATAAAGAATTCACAGCGGCCCATTGGTTAATTTTCTTTATTGGCACTGGCCTGAACCAATCAAATCCAGGGACCCCCCTTCCGCACTCCGGGCCGCAAATTTACGAATCCCACTATGGCCACGCCTCCCGGCCCTGAGACACGAGCTAATAGTTATGCTGGAAGTTTAGCATCCACGTTAAAATGGACAAACGACCACTAAAGAGCAAGGGAGGTGCAGAGAAATTACAGGAGAAAAAGATTAAGAATCTACAGGCGGATTCCTCAAAGATTTCGGACATGTTTGGGGCTATAATAGCTGCTTCAACATCAGCATTACCTGAAGCCGAGGAGGAGGAGAGGGCCACGGGAGAGAGGGAGGAAAATATGGAAGAGTAGAGGACTATGTGGTAAGGAGTAGGCAAATTAACAGGGACTCTCAGGAAGGGAGGGAGGCTGTGTGTGTGTGTGTGTGTGCGCGCGCGCGCGTGCGCGTGTGGCACGTCATAACGACAACAAGCAGTTTGTCTGTAACATTAAAGTTAGTGGCTGTCAAGTAACCTAACTGTTTAAGCTTACATTGAAAATGCTAGCGGTTAGCCTGTTGGGTAGCTGAAAAGTCTGTGATCAGTGTTCCTTGAATGGCTTAATTAGCTTCTCTTGTATTGGTGCTCTTTTCCAGGGCATATACTACTCTCAGCTTTAGTGTAGCTTTTGGGAAGGGTTATATGGTTATTGTATTTAGCTGACACTTTTGTCCAAAGCGACAAAATATGAATCTTACAATTAAATTTAAAGTTGCTAAGCCAATATTAAGCAAAATAGTAATAATAACAATATTGACAATACAATATCAAATATCAATAATAAAAATATATATAAAAATACCATAAATATACTAATCATAATTCCAAGAATGAATTAATTATTTAAGTGTAAGATCAACAGATAAATCTTGACACCCCTCTTGAAGGATCCAAAACGATCACATGAACGCTGAACACTAGGCAACTCATATCATAGAATGCACGCATACTTTAAGAGGACTGTCTGCAGGGAATGTGTCTGACCAATCACAGCGGGTGTGGGCCGCCTGGGCCAAAAATGCCAGGGCCGATTTTTTTGTCCCAGTCCAGCCCTGCCTGACAGATATATGTAAAGTGGCTGTAAACACAAGAAAATACATTAAAAAAAGCACAAGGGAAAACAGAAGATAAAAGAAATAAAGAAAACACCCCACACATTATCAAAAAAATATGCAAACAGAACAGAGTGTATTTCCCCAATTGAAATACATGCAACCTTCCCACAGTTTACACATCCAAAGGAGCTCTAAACTAAGCTCAATCATGGAGCTGCGCTGGCCCACCTGAGCAAGCATCATAGGAGGAACAGCATGCCCAGCGAACAGAATTGAGCCTCCCCCATCCTCCGTATTGCAGTATTGTAGGCAGTAACAGCCAAGCAGACAAAGTTTAACCTGAACCATAATTACGTAACACCATAGAAGAAAAACATCCGTAAAGCGATACTAATTTCAGATCGCATCAGCAGGGCTAGTCGGGCCAGTTATGTGGCCAACAAGGTACTGCCATATTGAAACCTAAATGGGTCAGTCAAAACAGTACAGAACCGGAATGTATTTCAAAGGGCGTCTTTTTTCACTGGGTCGAAGGCTTTCCTGCGTTTGAGAAGGTCAGCGGATACGTCGGGAAAAAACATTATTCTCTGGTTGTCCAGTAGTATGGGTCCCTTCAGCCTAGCCGCTCTTATGATTTGTGTCTTGTCCGCGTAATTCAGCAGCTTCATTTTCACCACCCCGGGCCGTGCCGACTGCTGCGGTCCACCACTGTTAGCCCTGCTAGCTTCGTTAGCCCTACCTAGCCTGTGGGCTCGCTCAATTAACAAGGGACTGGGAAAAGTATCGGCACCAAGCACCTTCGGAAGCCATCCCTCAAGATACATGCACATATCAGCCCCTTCCTTGCCTTCGGGAATGCCTACCAGGCGCAGGTTAGATCGTTGACTGCGGTTTTCCAGGTCGTCAACCTTGAACGCTAACTCCTTAATGGTAGCTTTCATGGACGTGTTGTCTACTAGCAGTGACGCAATGTCATCTTGGTTGGCGCCAATTCTGTCCTCGGCCTCCGTTACACGGACTATAACCGCTTTCACGTCAGCCTTTAGCCCCTGCACCGCGCTTAAAAGCCCATCAAGCCTCTCTGCGAAGTCATCCTTCAACGCCTGAATTGCAGTCAGAATTTGGTTGGAATCAGTTGCAACGCCAGTCCCCGCGGGTGCTTCGCTAGCACTGTTAGCTTCTTCGTTAGCTTGTTCCGAAGGGCTCAGCGTGGAGTCAAACTTCAAAAGTTTTTGTGTCTGTTTCGGTGGTTTTGGAGCCATCGGAGCAGTCGCCGTATTAATGAAACTTAAGGCAAATGTACGAGTTAATTAAGACTGCTTAACTGACCGTCCACAGCAAATTCCCAGGAAGGGCTCAGAAACACGACCGCTCAGTACCGCGCCATAACCGGAAGTCTACTGAGTGTAAAGTTAAAGGGGTTCCACTCACATCAACATTGATTATTAGAGCTATAGATTTGACACTGAAGATTATTTGGTCATTCTATTTGGTCAATTGGGGCTGCAGGTCAAACAGTAAGAGAACAATTCTCTGTTCCTCTCTCCTGTACATGGGAAAAACAATTCTTGGTGTATGATTATGTCCACTTATTTGGTTTAGGTAGTGATTTAATGTGCACTTTTAACATTGGTTTAACCTCAACACCTGACGGATTGAGAATTTCTCGTAATGATGCAACTGACGTAAACATTTTTGTTAATTACATTGTGGCTAAAATGACCTCACTGAGGCGGCGTCTGTAATAAGCCCTGCCTCTGACTGCATGAAACCTGACAACCAATAAGTGTTCGTGAATATGAAACTGGCTCTGCAGTCTCCCCCGATGCTGAGACTGTCAGATCCCTAAAAACTGTTTATACAGACATACACACGTATACACATGCTTGCAATGAAGACATGCTTTTTGCACGCTACAAACACACCCTACACGATAGACAGATCAAATTAGACGCAAAATACTGCAAATTGAATAGAAACGACTTTTGGAAAATATGTCCACGTATTCAATGTGTTTGTCTGGTGTGTATACAAATTGCCTAGCATGGTGTTAATTATACAAGGGAAGAAAATTGGATTTTTAGTTGATTCAGGAGCAATAATTTGGGTTTAGTGAAGTTTTGTTCTTCAAATCAGAAGCTCTCAGGTAAACTAGTTTTTTCCTTTAGAGAAATGATTGAGTGGTTATCCCAGGAAAGTTCACCATTCTTATGATATGTGTGTGTTCAGATTCTTAGGATCCTGAACTATAAAAGAAAGGAAAATGGTCATTGTTTCTTTTTCCCCCTCTTCCTTTCATCGGAGTGTCCTGAAAATTTGTTAGGCAGAGATTTGAAAATGTCTATTTGAAATTTAAGTCATTCTTTCACCCACGGGTCTCAAACTCAAAAGCTCACATTCATGTTTCTTTGTCTCCAACAGAAGAGGAGACAGACCCAGGACACCTTGTGATTATTTGTAAAAATTGACTGACTGGACTGACACTATTGATAATGTGTTTATTTGTCTCCATCGAAAGGAGACTATAGAAAACCCATACAACAACAGCGTATGCCTTGTATTCACAGTGTTCAGATATTCAGTGAACGTGTGACTACGACAGGCATATTCGCATGGTAAAAACAACATTTTTATCTACTGATGTTACACCACTTTTTGTCTCAGGTACAGCGTTATCTCTGGGCAAAACACACAAATGTGATGTGGATTGATAGACAAATTGTCAACCTGTAGTCATCAAGCTGCGTTCGGACTACAGGCCCCAGAATACATCAGTACACGCTAAAACAGGAAGTAATCGACAGAAATCCGACACGTACACTTATTCTCTCAAGTAACATCAATAAGAAAAATCATTTTTATTACAAATGTTAAAGTTTTGTTTTATTCAGGACCTTCAAGCAGTAAATGCAGTGGGTCTATGCTCGAGCACCTGTCTCCCACAGCTAAACATAACATTCTGCAGGGAATGTTAAATGTTTTGATTCTCTGTTGTTTTGTCTAACATTTTTCTTTTCTCAGAGTTCCAGTAGAAAAGACAGTAAATATTGTTTTATAGTTCTGGGTGATGGTAAGCTGTACACCTTGACACACCTTTGTGAGAAATACATTGAGTTGTTAATTAATGATGCCATAAATTACAAAAAGAATAACTGTGTTTGTGTACCCTGGAGAAATCCTTCTTTCTTTGAGAGAGGACAGCCAGAGGAGGAGACACACACACACACACACACACACACCACACAGAGATAAGATACAAGCTAAAACCAAACATGAGTAGTACAAGTGAAATTTTGGTTTAAAGAAATGATTTTGATATACATTCTTGTTGAATATTATATGATGTGATATGTTTCCCATAACAGGTAAACAAATTGGATAAATAGATGTTCAAGTTAGAAGTAATTAGGTGTGCTTTATAAGGCTAAACACTTTAATTTTTAATGATTCTTGGAACTAGCAGATGGTAATTAGTGTTACTTTGGTTTGTAAACTACAGATAAAAAATGACATAAACAATGTATTTTGGGTAATTCGTCTTAGTTTAATGGTGATATTGAATAAATGAAGGTTGAAATGAGATTAAATCCTAAAAGCAGTACATTTCATATCATACTCTAATGAGTTTTTGAGTTGCTATATCACAAATTGTCTAAACTACATTAGTTGATGTTGACGTTGAAACACTTTACTGAGGTGAATTTCATCTAAAGAAATCATTTATTGAACTTTGGTTACTGATAAACAGGATTTGCTGTAAAACCTAGAATAATGTTAATGGCTACAATATTAAACAGATTATTTATATTGCTTTTGAGTCATGTCTCAAATAGGAGGGATATAGTAGCAATGATAAATAAGGGGTTTAATAAATGGTAGGGAAAGTAGCAGAAATAAATAGTTTGTTAAATAATTTTAGTGTTAAAATATTTTTTTTCCTCAGATATAGGTTGATTTTTCTAAAGACGTTTCAAAAAATTTGTTGTGACATCACTGTAGCTATAGCTTAAAAGACCTTGAATAACCAAAGTGCTAGAATAGTTAACAATTGTACATTTAAAAAATCTGCTCAGGTGAGAACACATAAAAGAAAATATTAACAAAATTGATAGTTCAACTGTAAACAAAAGGATCATCTACCCCCTTGACACAGTAGTGTAAGGGGATGCAATAGTAATTGTTTTTGTTTTGTTGATTCTGATCTGCTATAAAGAATTTTGCTCTAAAGAATTTCTTTATTTATAAATAGGTAGGGAGAGGCCCATAATAAAAAACACCTATTTCTTCCACGGCAGTATAAGGGAAATGATAGTTTAGGTTATTGCGTGAGAATTTTCTTCTGCTCTTTTGGCTGTAAGAATCCAGGTGTCAAGCCTGGGGATTCTGTGGGGATAACAACTTCAGGAGGAAGGATTGGCAAATAGACGGTGACCATCGAGATCCTTCCAGTGACACAGGGCAGTGAAGGTTCCAGGGATAGTCACCTGGATACACGCATCACTACAAAAGGTTCCGGAGGAGAAGAGGACAGGTTTTTCTACAACCTGCAACAAGTGACGAGCAGATCCTCTGCTGAGTCACTAGAGATCAGCCTGACAGACGGCGTTTCTGTGCTATCTCTGAAATCAATCGGGGAAAACTGGAGTTTTTCTCACTGTTTGCAACACATTGAGAGAGGAGAAAAACGAGAAGTTTTTCCAAGGAGGAAAAACCAGAAGCTACATACCGGTATTGTATGCTGTTGTACTGCTGTTTAAAATCTTTTCAGAAGACAGCAGTGATACTGATATCTTCTCTGACAACCACAGCATATTTCATTGCACATTCTCTGACAGTGACAGCAGAATACACTTCACAATTGTAGAGGACACACCACCTCTCTCTCTGAACACACACACTCACTGCACATTCTTTTGAGGAGCACCTGACATTCCTCTGAGACTCAGTGCAGTGTGCTCTAACACACACACACACACACAGGAGCAGAGTGCTGCGATACGCACACACATGGAGCAGCAGGACGACAGCAGGTACCCTCCGAGGAGATTCGGGGGTGTTTATTCTTCGTTACTGCATTTATGATTTTCTATTGCATTTATGTTTTTTTGCATTTTATTTTTGATGAGAGAAAAGTATGATAAATCACGTGTAACCATTTCTCCCAACATTTGCATACACAAACACTCTAGGAACACTAGTGAAGAACATGGAGAGAAAGACGAGTGATGCATTCACTGCTTTCCATGTCAAGGAGAAAATGGAGGTTGGAATACAATAACTACTACAGAGCTAATATTACGGTAATGATTAAAACTATGTCCACTCTTATGTTCCGATATAGGCTAAGGGATGTTTGGCATACGAATGCAACTAAATTGGGGCTAATTAGGGGTTTTGTACCTTATGTGGTTCCTCATGACCACACAAACTCAACTGATAGATTATTGATAAAGAAAGTAAATTATTCCTAAACAGCAATATTGTTAATATTGAACCAAGTTAAGTACACAGATCTAGGCTATTTTGTTGTGTGCTTTATAACTTATGAAAAGTTCCTTTCTAGATCTTTTTATTACATTGAAGTAATTTCACTTTCCACATTGACGACACACATAAACACCACATTTGACTAAGACTTTTGAAAGATTATCTAATAGATACATTTTCTACTAATGCATGACTTGGTTTAGTTAAGAAATATATATGTGATGTAGGTTATAATGATTTTTGTTATGTTTGTTCACTATTTCTTCGCTTACAGAAATAAGCTATTTCCAGTGAAACCACACACATAGAATAACTGAATTTTATTTGTGCTCTGACAGCACTTAATGATGTTAGAGACAAGGAGCGGTCAGTTTTATTCTGATTCTTCACAAACTTTCACTCTGTGAGAGCTTTGATAATTGCACTGAGCGTGTTTCAATTGATTTATATTAAAATAACCAAAGGAGGGAAGCATTTGATGACATTGGGTAAATGAATTACAGCCTCATGAAGAATCTGAAACATGTACTACATTGAACGACTTCGCCGTATGGGATTTCAGTATTAGTGCATGCTTACATTCCACACCGGGTAATCTTAATGCTTCAGTACTGATAACATCTTTGACTCACACCATGCATTGGCCTGATGATTCTGGCGCAGGGTCTCTAGTGGATTATGTTTGGCTTTGTGGAGATCATTGGTATCAGATTTTGACTCCACTATGGGCAGGAAGATGTAGTATGATATATTTGACACCTTCCATTACAGTTATGACTTCCCTTGTGCATAGAACTCACCACTATCCCATGTACATGCCCACATCTGATGTTTCTACTAGAGAAAAGCGAGAGGTTACCAGCCCAGGAACTAAATTTGCAGCAGGATTCTTTCCTTGGTATAGGACAGGGAACAATGCACATAATATTGATCGGGTTCAGGAAAGTCTTGAGAATTTGACTGCTATGATGATTTCAGGGTTTGGAGAATTTCCTCCTGTTATGCGAGCTATGAGAAACATGCTAATGCAACATCAGATGGGATTGGACCTATTGCTAGCAGCACACGGGGGACTTTGTCACATAGGTACACACTGCTGCACATTCATCCCAGACATTTCAGGAAACATCACTGACACCATTCACCACTTGAACCTACTTTTGACTAATCTCAAAGCACAGGACGTCCCAGAACACTATGCAGGATGGGACTGGTGGGCCTGGGTTTTTCAAGGGGGATGGAAGGCTTGGTTAGCCGGATTTGTTGCACCACTAATAACTTTGATGTTTGGTTTCCTGATCTGTGTATGCTGCATAATCCCACTTGTCAAGAAAATTGTCTCCTCCATCTTCATGGTAAACATGATACAGTTACAGATCAGGCATTTCAGAATACTGAGTCCTCTGACTTGTTTTGTATGTCCAGGTATGATGATGAGGTCCTGGACACCGTTTCTTATACTGTGTGAGACTGATTAAAATTTGTTTTATTCTTTTTACTTAGACGCTTTTGACTTGCTACTATTAAAAAGTTTTTTTTTTGTACCTCTTTGAAAAACAGCATTTGTTTCAATAGACAAGTATATCCATATGTTTGAATCTTAAGAAGTAATGTTTGATTATGTGATTAATTCTACGATATGTTTGATGTTGGGATCTCTAAAAGTAAAATTTATTTTGTGTGATTATTTTGTAATCAAAAGGGTGAACTGTGGTGGCAAATTTTATTTTAACCATTTTGTTTAATGATTGTTTTATAACGCCACAAGATTTAGCTTCTTCATGTGTAGATTCAAAAGGCTCCAAGTGAAATAGTTGGCAACCGTCAACTATAGCCTAGAGAGTTATTTAGTTTTACTAGCTTGAAGCTCCTCACATTTTTGACTTTTTGCTTAGATAGAAGTGGAGAAGGCCGATGACTGTTTACAACAGTGAGAACTACGTAGGTTTCTGTCTCCTGAGATAAACTGTTGTTTAGGCAAATGTTAGGAACAGAGAGCAGAGGGGAAGGTGAGACAATGGTTTGACTGTTAATGATGTCCTCTTTTCAACTATGAGCATAGAAGATACGTTTAGAGGGGTGGCTTAACAGAGGTTTTCACTATATGAAGTGTGGATGTTTAGACTTTAGGTTAGAGGACACTTTCAGATGTGCCGTGGTACTTGTGAAACAGTTTTCTCTGCATTTGCAAATGTAAATAAATACTCAAAGACCAGACTTTGGTTTAATTCTCAAACAGTCGTTATTTGTTTTTGATTTTATCATGAATATCACTAACGCTGTTGCTTCAAGAAAAACTTCCACCACAAGGGTAACAAGCTTACTAACACCCCTCACTGTGCAATATGTCCTGCTGAGTGTCTGGCTATTTGCCTGTGGTTGTTGTCCACAGGGGACTCCCAATGCACAATTGCTGCTAGCTATCACATTGACTCCGATGTGAGCACTGTGGTCAACATTGTCCTCCAGGTCTGCAGGGCAATTTGGGACTCCATGGTGGAGGAGTACATACCAGTGCCCACCACTGAGGATTGGCTGAGCATCGTAAAGGGGTTTTTACCACCGGTGGGCTTTCCCCAACTGCAGCTACGGGAGAACAAGTGACGGCGGTGTCCTGGCCAACTGCACCTTCGGCCGGGCACTACAGGACGGGACTCTTGGCCTGCCACAGGATGCTCTGCTGCCGGGAGCTGAGCATTTAGGACCGCAGCCACACGTCTTTGTTGCTGATGAGGCCTTCCCACTGTGCCGTAACCTCATGCGGCCTTTTCCTGGCTCCAACCACTCTGGCAGGTGCAGAGTATTCAACTTCAGGCTGTCACATGCAAGGCTGATTGTGGAGAATACTTTGGTATTCTCATGTCTCAATGGCGTATGTACAGAGGAGTCATTGGGGTCAGCCCTGCAAATGTGGACACCTGTTTGAAGGCTACCTGTGTCCTGCATAATTTCCTGAGGAGGACCTCCAAGACGCCAACCAGGGCAACTGCAAGACATGCAGGACCACCACCACCAGCTGCAGACAGGGAAGTTGCTGGCCTACAGACAGTAACCCGAGTGGGCAGCAACAACTCCGCACGGGAGGCCATCCGTGTCCGGGAGACATATACCACCGAGGGAGCTGTCCACTTGCAACCTGGAGTATAGACCTAGGGCTTCAAATGGCTCTTTTAAGAGCCACCAATTACATTAAAAGCATAATTTCCATAGCTAAGCACCTATTCACTTTTAAACTATAACATGGATTTAAAAATAATATGAAACACACAACCATGAATGTTGAAAATATTTTACAATATTTAATGTAAATAAAAACAATCTTATTACAATCTTAGTTTATACTTTCCAGTTTATTAACTCATCAGTAAATACTGATAACACCATTGAAAATGAATGACTTCCTGTAACTTTGAAGCTCAAATAAAATATGATGGATAAATGGGGCCAGGTTGTTCAAATTTTTTTAATATCCAACAACTTGTGTAAAAAAGACAAACTGCTCTGCACTCTGCCTGCATGCCTGCCACACAATCCGGTCTCATGCCAGGTCGTTATATAGTTACGTAATTTAGATTTATTAATTTGTGTACAGGTTACGATTTTGACGTTTGTTTCGTGTACATGCAATGATTTTTGAACGTGTACAGGTCACGCTTTTCGAACCTGCTCTGGGGGACGCAACAACGGGGAAATGAGGCGCCACACGCCGGCCTCAACAACGGGACGGGGCCACCTACTCGTGGGACGCAACAATGGGGAAATGAGGCGCCACACGCCGGCCACAACAACTGGACGGGGCCGCCTACTTGCGGGACGCAACAACGGGGAAATGAGGCACGGCACGCCGGCCACAACAACGGGACGGGGCCGCCTACTCGCGGGACCCAACAACGGGCGCAGGGGCACACAACAACAGGAAAATGAAACGCCACAACGGGGAAATAAAACGCCACAATAACGGGACGGTTATGGTTAGGAAAAATGAAGAACGGGGAAAGGAACCGTCACACGTGGGACACGCCGACGCGGGATGCGATCCCCGGTCTCCCGGGTGAAAGTCCTGTGTTTTCTGACCCATCCACACCCCAACCAACCTCCTTGCACGGCCTTTCGCCTTATCAATATTACTCGCTAACGTCAGCATCCTGGGATCACGAAATATGCTTCACATTAAAAGTGCCGTAGGTAGGATTGCGAAGATACAGGACATAGCCAAAACATTTTAACATCGACAACTTCTCAGTCCCTCCCCCCTTTCCGCTAAAGCCCAAAACGGTCTCCTAAAGGCCTAAAGGCTACCACAAGGGAGAATGAAAGGTGTGCATGAGCAGTCATTGAGTATTAGACACCCCCCTGGCCCTGACAGGGAGCAGTGGATTTTTGCAAATCTCAGTACAAGCTGTAGGTGGTGCCAGAGGAGCCAGATTATTTTTTAAATTACCTGCTTCATGTAGTTCTACTCGAACATAGGGTCAGTTTCAGCAAATATGACAGAAAGTTAGTTTTATAAGGCTTACCTACTGCACCTTTAAGAGAAGCACGTTTGAAAAGAACATGCTGCAAGAAAATTATTTATTTTCCTTATTAACAATCTAGTACTAAAGTACTAAATCATAACAAATGAACATAACTAATGATGATGTAGTAATCATTAAAGAAAACATGAACAGAACATGTGTCTTTGCAGGATGTGTAATTTGCGCACGTGCATGTGAGGGAGAGAAAACAGGAGGCAGCTGACAGCACTGTGAGGGTAACAAGCTTACTAATGGCGCTTTTCCATTACATGGTACATACTCGCCTCGACTCTACTCGCCTTTTTTGGTTTTCCATTACGATAAAAGTCCCTGGTACCTGCTAACAGGTACTTTTTTTAGTACCTCCTCAGTCGAGGCTCCAAGCGAGCTGAGGCGAGCCGAGAAGGTGACGTGAAACCCTGCAGGCTACAGATTGGTCGGAAAGAATCGTCACTGATCACTGCATTGCTAGCAGAGATGGGAGTAAGTCACACATGGGCAAGTCGCAAGCAAGTCCAAGTCATTTTTTGTGACAATCAAGCAAGTCAAGTCAAGTCATAGCTTTGGTCAAGCAAGTCACAAGTCAAGTCATACCAAAGTTTCCATTTTTAAACAAGCTAAAGACAGTGATTATGAACTGCTGAAATTTTATTTGCATTGTTTACTCAAAAGCGTCCACATACATCTGAAGAGTTTAAATTAACAGATAAAAAATCACAGCCAAAAACTGATATTAGGCCAACAATAAATCAACATTGTTCAATATGCCTCAAACATGACATTAAATCATGAAATTCCTTCAAACAATTAAAGTATAATGGTTCCTAAGTCAAATAGGCTAATATTCTTCAAACATGCCTCACTTTTATGAGACAGGAACACATAATTTAACCTTTCCTTCTCTTAAAGAACAAAACATATTCTTTAATTGTAGCTGAATCCCACCACCTTTGCTTATTACATGGAATGGAAAGTATATGTTGATATTTGACAGTGTATTTGTGAGTGAATGTGTGCGTGTTTGAGAAAGAGTGAGTGAAAAATTATTAATATTGGTGAGTGAATGTGCGTGTGTGTGAGAGTGCAGTGTGTTGTATGTGTGCCTAGCTTTATTCACATACTTACGTCTGCATGTGTGTGTGTTTATGAGAGAGAGAGAGAGAGACAGAGCAGTTTGTGTTGTGTGTATGTATGTGTGCCTAGTTTTATTCGCTCTTACCGCCACCTTGAACAAAGAGGCGAGGGTGTGCTTATTCATGGCCAAAAACTGAAGCGACTTCTGTCCATCACATACGTCCAAATAGTGGTTCAGCTGAATATGGGGACTGGAACCCGAATCTTTTCCGATTTGAAGTGTCTGATGAAATTCAACGTCGGAAATAAGTAATGCAGACCTTGCAAACTGCCATGTTTTCTCTTTGCCTGGTCAGATGTGTAATCCTTGTAGCCAAACTTTATTATTTTCTGTGCAGAGGGATAGGCGCCGATTTATGTTTTCCTCCGTGGGTGCTCACACGCGCACACCCTTTACAAAAAAGTGTTTGTTTTTCAGAACTTTAGGAAATGGACAACGGCCGACACGAACACACACGCCATAATAAAGCCAGGACAGCGCCACTTCTCACAAATTCAGATAGGATTGGAGATGAAAAGTTTAACTGGCACGTAACCGCGATCAGCTTCGTGGAAAATTAAGAATCAATGCCACCGACATAACCAATCACTACTATGAAAGACGCTCCTCAACTGCAGTGTTTACTTTTAGATTAACGTAAAAATTAACTGGCAGTCTGGCACTCGTGGGCGGTCAGTATTTTCCGTGGGTGCTCCGGAGCTCGAGCACCCACGGTATCGGCGCCCATGAGAGGGATCCATGACGTTAAGTTACTAGCCATAGCCAGTGTTGTTTACTGATGGTCTGCCGCCGGGCTCCGCGTCATCATATCAACGGTTCCTGCGCATGCAATAGCACTAAAAGTTATCTCCTCCGCAATATCAGAGGGGGAAAAATATATTTATTAAACAGAAAATCAAGTCATTTCAAGTCATTTGACTCAAGTCTAAGTCAAGTCTCAAGTGATGAATATCAAGTCAAAGTCAAGTCGAGTCTTTTATGAATGTTAATCAAGCAAGTCTCAAGTCCTAAAATTTGCGACTCGAGTCTAACTCGAGTCAAGTCATGTGACTCTTGTCCCCCATGTCTGATTGCTAGCGACAGACGGCATTTTTAAATAGATTAGCCAGCAGTGTTTTTTTGCTGCCGGAGGCTCCACGCAGAGCTTTCTCCGTAGCATACAAGTGGCCTGATGTTTATACTTGTGCGCTGGTGTGTGTGTCGAGTCGCCGTGTGTGTGTGGGGAGCTGGTGAGCGAGATATAGTGAGAGAAACAAAGTGTCTCCCCTGTTCTTTCTGGGAAATCTGGAGCAGGAAAAGTTAACTATCCTGTTGATTTCATGTTGTTTACGGAGAAGGAGAACCAGGAAATGAGTCGGGGGAAATGCAACGCTACCAAGCCACGCCCACGCCAGTCGCTATGACGACCAGCCAAGCTGAGGCGGTACTAAAACATTGACATATATATAATGGACCAATAGACCCCGTTGCTCTGGACGGAGACCAGTGAAGGCTATTAGAAGCACTTTTCCGGTGATCTCTTGCTTTACTGCGCAGCCTCCAACTGACAGAGACTGACAGAGTGTCTGAAAGCTGTAAGTCTTCTGGTAGCTGTGCCAAGAGAAATCTCAATCATTTCCAATCTTACAGAGACGGAGAGTGTATATGTAAGGAGATAACATAAGCACAGGCTAATTATTGCTAACTAACATGCTAGTTAACATTCGTAATTAAACCTAAACAGCTAATGTAAGTCGAAACTGCCTGCGAGCTTCTCCTGTACTATACGGTAATTCCTCTACTGTGCGACAGTAAGTCACTTGGTTATGACACAATCGTTAGCCTATTTTTACAAAAACGTCTGCTACGGAGCCATAACGTGAGGTACAAGGTAATGGAGCCTTTTATACATTGTCGTGTTTCTTTAGAATTAAACAATGGACAAATAGAGTCTTTAAACGTACAATATGTAACTTTCTGCCGCTAGGGGTCTCTCAACCAAAACAATGGATGCTAAAACTGGACTTTTGATGACGTTGGGAAGTTGCGTGGAATTATGGGAGTTTTTAGTGTTCGCTGCCGGTTAGAATGCATCAGTTCACAGACGACTTTACCCATTCAAGTTTATTCACGTTACGTTTAGTAACGTTTATTCATGTTATTGTAATAAAATAGCTGCAGTTTCCCCAACATAATTACGTTTTTCTTGATTAGATTTTTATTTGTAGCTGACCAGTTAGCTAGTGAGCCAGCAAGCTAACAGTAGCCAGCAGCTAAAACACAAAATATTTCACATATCAATGTCACCTTTTAGATGGTTTCAACACCGGGGCGGACAGGGTTTGTTGTAACGCTAGCTAGCTACTAAAAGGCTGAGAGACGGGTGTGGGTGGGGATTGCCGGGGGAATCTCTGCGACTGTGTCCAGGACGTTCGATGCCTGTTGTGCAGCAGCAGAACATCTCCCAGCTTCCCGGAATTATCTCCCCTTCACTTTTCAGTAATCTTAACTTTTCGTTTTGGTGCTTAACCCACCTTTTGTCGGGTTAATTTAGCTAACCGTAAAGACAGCTAAACGCGAAGGGGGGAGAAATTCGGCAGGGAGGACATTTTCGGCACATACACCGGTAGCGCTACGGACATGTAGCTACCGCTATGGATGTTGCCGCTGTTGTGACTCGGTGCTGGGTCTGATATAGTCTGTTTCCCGACGTTTAATTAAACTGCCGTTAGCGTCGTAAGCACCAGGCACTGGAGATAAGTTCTGGCCGGGGGTTGCTGTAATGAAAGTAGCTGTCTGATAGCTGACTGGGGGCTAACGGTAACTAGCTAGCTATGTCCCGGGGCTGTTGCCAGCTGTCATCCCGACTGAGTCTCTCTGCGCCGGGGGAGTGAAGCAGACAGACCGGGGTGTGCTACTTTGGCTAAATTAGCAGTAGATTAATCGTCTATCTATACAGCTAACGTTAACGTTACTAGTGAAGTTCTTCGTGGGTTAGCTCAGTCCTGTTAGCTGTGGTCAAAACAGTCATACTAAAAATAACTTTATTAACGTGTTGAACGATGTTGTAACCTCATAATGTTACCCACAAAACATTAGCATCAACGTTAGCACATTGTAGTAACGTCAAGCTGGTATCGATATTGAACTTTCAAAATAGATAAGGTCTCTGTTGTATTACTGTGATAAAAAGTGGGATGTAATTAATCACAAAATGATGCTGTATGACAAAAAAAAGCAGTATTACGGTTACAAGTATTGTTTTTCTGTGACATTGTATGATTTACAATTACTCCTGAACGTATCATCTTGGTGCCTGTGTTCTGACGGAAGTTAGAGTAACTGGAGGGTGAAAGGTTATATGACGCCACTGACAGGCGACTAAAGGAAACGTGCCGTGTCTGAAAATAAAATAACAGATTTCTCTGGGTTTGACATTTGGTGGAAACATTTGGGATAGTGTAAGAACACAACTCATAAAAATATATAACATCGGTATGGTCATTTTTAGACATTTTAAAGCAGAAATGTTACATATTGTACCTTTAAACGCTTCAGATGTCAAGTTATTCGCAGTCAAGTGACGTAAAAAAAAAATGGTGGTCAGTGGAATGCTAACAGGAGGTGATACCTTTGTAGCAACAAAATGGCGCCATCGGAGGTTCGAGTTCTGAAGCGAAGCTTACGCCCTTGTACTAAAATCTGCAATGGAAAAGGGACGCACAGTGCGCCGAGTCGAGGCAAGTAGAGTTGAGTCGAGCAGGTACCATGTAATGGAAAAACGCCATAACACCCCTAACAGTTGCACCCCGCTCCTCTCAGCCCAAAGGCAGCCTCACAGGACTTCCTGTGTGAATGATACTGTGTATTCACGTGCATGTGAGAGAGAGAGAGAGAACAGGGTGCAGCTGACAGAACTGCAAGGGTAACAAGCTTACTAACATCCCTCACAGTGTTGTCAGCTGCACCCCACTCCTCGCAGCCCAAGGGACACTTTGCCTCATACACCAGGTGGTGCCTCTCAAACTTGAGATCCTGCCTTGTTCTGAAGACAGGGTTTTGAAGTCTTCCTGCAGGCTTTTAAAAAAATATCTATCACTATCCCCAGGAGGAGGCGGAGGGGGAGGAAGAGGAGAAGGGCTGGGGCAGGGACAGGGGGGAGATAGAGTATATATTGCTGGCAAGACAGAGACAAATTTGAGTATCTGTCAGAACAGTTTTAACCTAAAATGCACAGTGGAATGGGCATGACAAATATGAATGAAACTGTTGTAGACGTAAACCTCCCGTTTGACACAACGCATTAATGTAAGTGCATTGCACTAAAACGCTAGCCTAGAAATCTAGACTCCCCCTAGTGGCAGCAAATTTATTTGGCAGCCAGGGGGGGTCTAGGCACTCTCCGTTGACTTTCAAGCTGCAAAAAACTAATTTTGGTCAGGCCAATCACATTGTGTATAGAGTCGGTGGGCGGGGGTTATGGCTGCTGCTGCTGGGAACAGCGGACTTCTGGAAGACTTGGAGTTAAGCTTTTCTTTGATAAAAGAACAAAAAACGGCACAGAAATCATTCTTAAAAACTAACCTTTCCGTTGCTTTACTTCTGACACCAATGTAATGAATCATACACGGGCCAGAGTCTAGTTAACTCCTTTATTAGCTACCAACAAAAGCTACAGGTATTACAACACACAGAGAGGGCCGAGACTTGGCCGGAACTCCCAAGAGGCCGAACTTCCTCTCTCCATTGGCTATATACCCCACGGGAACCGCCCCCCTCTCACCAGGCTGCCAACCTCAGCTTGCAGGGGGTCATACGTAGGTGGTTGGCAGCCGGTCGCTACAATATGTTTCTCTGGAATCAGCCAGCGCAAAGAACTGAGCAGCTCAAGTCGGCCGCGGTGTGTACGTACAGTAAGTCCTTTGACCCTCAGACTGCCTTTCTGGATGTGTGTGTGTGTGGGGAGTGTGTGGAATTCAAACGTGTATTGAGGATATAAAATCCTGGATGACCCACAATTTCCTGATGTTAAACTCAGACAAAACTGAAGTTATTGTGATAGGACCAACGCACCGCCGAACTTCGTTTTCGAAAGATATAGTTACCCTGGATGGTATTGCCCTGGCCTCCAGCACTGCTGTCAGAAATTTGGGAGTTATTTTTGATCAGGATATATCCTTCAACGCCCACTTAAAACAAACCTCAAGAATAGCCTTTTTCCATCTTCGTAACATTGCAAAAATTAGGAATATCCTGTCTCAAAACGATGCTGAAAAACTAGTCTAGTTCATTATTATCAGGTTGCCCAAATAAGTCCCTTAAGACTCTCCAGCTGATCCAGAATGCTGCAGCACGTGTTCTGACGAGAACTAAGAGAAGAGATCATATTTCTCCTGTATTAGCTTCTCTGCATTGGCTTCCAGTGAAATCTAGGATCGAATTTAAAATCCTCCTCCTGACTTACAAAGCTCTAAATGGTCAAGCACCATCATACTTAGAAGAGCTCTTAGTATCCTTATTGTCCCACTAGAGCACTGCGCTTCCCCAATGCGGGGCTACTTGTGGTTCCTAGAGTCTCTGGAAGTAGACTGGGGGCCAGGGCCTTCAGCTATCAGGCTCCACTTTTGTGGAACCAGCTCCCAGTCTGGGTTCGAGGGGCAGACACCGTCGCCACATTTAAGAGTAAACTAAAAACCTTCCTCTTTGATAAAGCTTATAGTTAAGGAACGAGGAGTTGAAGCGTCCACCTAACCTGTCCCAGAAATGCTTGTTACTAATCTAGCTCTGGGGAGTTTACTCCCCGGAGTCCTTATGTTTCTTCTTGCATAGCTCTGCGATTCTCTGCAATTCCCGGCCGCGTCCTGCTGTGTCCGCTGCATCCACCGCATCCACCCATCCTCTGCAGCGCCACGTTCCATCCCGCAACGCCCTGCTGTGATGTCCCTATGCACAGAGTAGTCAGGATCCGGTATAGGAGACTGCACTACTCAGTATGACACGAGGTGCCCTGCTATGACATGAACTTCCACGATAACCTTCGAAGTCACTGTGACCTCTAATGTGACTATTATTTGCCACTTCATCACACCCCCAACCGGCCTGTCAGACACCGCCTACCAAGAGTCTGGGTCTGCCGAGGTTTCTTCCTAAAAGGGAGTTTTTCCTTGCCACTGTCGCAATAACCACTGATAATGCTTGCTCTTGAGGGAATTACTGTAATTGTTGGGGTTTTGGAAATCATAGAGTGTGGTCTAGACCTACTCTATATGTAAAGTGTCTCGAGATAACTATTGTTATGAATTGATACTATAAATAAAATTGAATTGAATTGAATTGAATTGGTAGAGGGAGAAGTGAGAGAGTGCCGGCGATCGGAGCGAGTAGCGACCTAGAGTCATAGTGACAGAAACAAAGTGTCTCCCCCAGGCACGGCGCCAGGATTCCAGTCTTGGATGGGCCAGACCAATTGTGGTTGGGCCTTAAATTAAAAACGTTATCAAATCCCTGTTTAACCTAATACAAATGACTGGCTAATATAGGCTACTGTTATATTATATATATTATATGTGCTTACATAATAAAGATTGTAATAGCTTGATGCTATTTATATGTTGTTGCATTGTAAAAAGTTTCGGTGCAAAGGACGGACCTATCCTTGGTTCTGCCCAAAAGAAGAGCGCTTTGGAATCTCCATTACGCACCATACCTGGCTGTGCTATAGCGCATCTCTCCTAACCTAAGCCCTTATAGACTGTAAAAGTGGTCAGGAATCTAATATTTTCCCAAAACATAGTTTAGTTCTGCTCGTATAACATGAGGCCGAATATTTCACTATTCTTTTCAACTGTTATATACAATACAATACAATACAATGCAATACAGATCAACAACACTGCCCGACAGTTTCAATCAATACTCGGTCACAGAACGTGTTCGTTGACAACGTCATCTGTCATGTAAAACAAGACTCAAGTTATTTCCTTACTTTAGTGTGATGATTCATGTTATAAACATGTTTAACAAAAATAAATAAATCGCATTAATAGCCCTAAAGCATTATTGGCCATAACAAGAGAAAACCATGAGGGAACAACAACTTGACAACAGTAACAAGCTGTTATAGAAATAGAACTGCGCCTGCAGTTTATGTAGCGGGTTATGAATTGATTATTTTAATCCATATATCTCATATAACGACATAATACAATACAGGCAGGGTAGCCACATACCTTACTGTTATCCTCTGGCGGTCCTACACAATTAAACTCAGCAGAAGAAGTGACCGGATACTTTAGCACTGTTTGAGTTGCGGGCTTATCCACGGAAGACCGATCCACAGGGCTATATCCATAGGGGCTATATCATCCACTCGCGAGGCAGAGGCAAAGGCATTAGCACCGGCTCTGGTCGCGCTGGCCGCGCTAGCCGCGTTAGCATCCTGTGGTGTCCGAGACAAAGATGTGCTAGGCGTTGTGGATCTCAGCTCTCCTTCATCTCCTGGTTGCAGCGATGACTTTGAGACCGTTCGTGCACGTTTACGGTACCTAAACAACGACTGTTACAACCTTGTCCTTTACTGGAAATGATTTTCACACTCTCAGATCACTGGGAGCTAGCCTAGCACACCTACAAGCTACATCCGATCCGAACATCACTGTCTGCTGAACTTGCGCAGAAACATAAAAATAGACATGACCAGTTTTTTTAAATTGTTTTTGAAAACTAAACATTTAGACAATTTTAGCACAAATTATGAGATTATTTGCCGATTTTTAATAATTCTTCACCAAATTATAATATATTAATTAATTCATGTTTTTTGAGGAAATGTTTTGGGTTGGCCTGTTGAAAAGTGGGTGGGCCTAGGCCCGTCAGGCCCACCCATAACGCCGTGCCTGGTCTCCCCTGTGTTTTCTGACCACGGTTGGGAATCTGTAGCAGGAAAAGTTGGCCCTCTCCTTGAAATCATGTTGTTTATGGAGAAGGTGTGACGTGTGTGTGTTTGCGTGTGTAGCAGAGACAGCGCGCATCAGAGAGCGTGCATCAGAGAGAGAGAGAGAGAGCGCATCAAAGAGCGCGCGCGTCAGAGAGAGCTTCAAAGTGATCGATGTTGGTCTAGGGTCGGGCCGGGTTCGGGCTGAAAAAATTGCAGGCGTTGTCGGGCTGGGGTCGGGTAGGGCTTGAACACCACGGGTTAGGGCTGGAGTTTTTGGCCCGTGCAGGGCTCTAGCACTTTGATATTGAGATATTGATATAGACTTTTGTTCTTCAGAGTGCACAGGTAAACTTTTTGTGTCACACGGGAAGTCTGGTTCTTGAGACTTGAGACTTGTAGTTGGGATAAAAATTATTCCAGTAGGTCACTGCAAAAATATATGTCCTGCTCTCAAAGGAAAGGCAAAGTGTTCAGCTAGGATAAGTTGGTACCTTAAAGGGGTGATAGAATGCAAAACCGATTTTACCCTGTCATAGTTGAATAACGACAGTTCGGTGGGTAAATAGGACATACATAGAAGCTCAAAGTCCCACTGACACCCCTTTACTATGAAAATCTCATATTTTGAAACTGCCGCTGAAAACGGGCGAATCCCAACAAAGCTGGAAGTTGACGTCAACCTCCCAAAAACCGGAACCTTTGTCAGCCCATGGGTGTATTAAGAGAACGGTCACACCCCAACATTTACATAGGCTGCACAACTGACCTGAGATCAGGTAGTCTTCTGAATCTAGCTAGGTCGCGCAGATCTCTGCTATTCCATTACAAAATTCACTTCTGAAACTTTTTTATGCGAGAAATCAACTATGTAAAGCTCAAATATGGGCCGTTTTACGAAAATTGATGGCTTATTGCAAATGTTGTCCGACTGTGTGTCGGAGTTCAGCGCCGGTGCTGCCTGTGTTACTGCCTTGCCGCCCAGCCGGCCTTCCTTCACACACCCCGGCCTGCTCTGAGGTGCTTGGAGCTCCGTCACGACTGGCAGCCCACAGCACTCCAAACCCGCGCAAAGTCACCGGTTTTTGGATAATGGACTACTACACGCCGGTGCTCTGACAGAGCTCCAGGGCCTGCAGTTCCCCTCTTCCTAATGCCAGGTGTGTGTGAGTGAGAGCGCGGTCAGAGAGCTTGTTACGCCAGCAATCTGTTACCACAGGTTCCAGTTAATCTTATAATGTGTGTAATTATAATGTGTTGAGTTATTTAAACAAACGATCGGTGAAATACAGCCTCTTGTCCGCGAGTCTCATTGATAGAGCCTGCGGCTGGATAGAGCTATAGCTAGAATTACTCTGGAATTCACAAAAAATCATTAACTTGAAATCGGACACCGTTGTTAGCTTTATAAAACATTTAGTTAGATGTTGTATAACTGGCTTGACGAAATTCAAACTGTAAATATACTCAGAATTACGCCGAAAATGAAGCTAACTATCCGTGATTTGTAGCTACACACAGACAGGATTGAAGGGACAGTCGCAGCTAACGAAACCCTTACAGCTCACAAATATTCATTAACTTGAAATCGGACACCGTTGTTAGCTTTATAAAACATTTAGTTAGATGTGTAAGTGGCGTGACGAAATTCAAACTGTAAATATACTCGAATTACGACCAAAAATGAAGCTAACTAGCCGCAATCTTGTACACCTAGGATTTTAGGGACAGTCGCAGCTAACGTAACCATTACAGTTCACAAATATTCATTAACTTGAAATCGGACACCGTTGTTAGCTTTATAAGACATTTAGTTAGATGTGTAAGTGGCGTGACGAAATTCCAACTGTAAATATACTCGAATTACGACCAAAAATGAAGCTAACTAGCCGCAATCTTGTACACCTAGGATTGTAGGGACAGTCGCAGCTAACGTAACCATTACAGTTCACAAATATTCATTAACTTGAAATCGGACACCGTTGTTAGCTTTATAAGACATTTAGTTAGATGTGTAAGTGGCGTGACGAAATTCTAACCGTAAATATACTCGAATTACGACCAAAAATGAAGCTAGCTTACTAGCCGCAATCTTGTACACATAGGATTGTAGGGACTGTCGCAGCTAACGAAACCCTTACAGCTCACAAATATTCATTAACTTGAAATTGGACACCGTTGTTAGCTTTATAAGACATTTAGTTAGATGTGTAAGTGGCGTGACGAAATTCTAACCGTAAATATACTTGAATTACGACCAAAAATGAAGCTAACTAGCCGCAATCTTGTACACCTAGGATTGTAGGGACAGTCGCAGCTAACGAAACCATTACAATTCACAAATATTCATTAACTTGAAATCGGACACCGTTGTTAGCTTTATAAGACATCTAGTTAGATGTGTAAGTGGCGTGACGAAATTCTAACCGTAAATATACTCGAATTACGACCAAAAATGAAGCTAGCTTACTAGCCGCAATCTTGTACACATAGGATTGTAGGGACTGTCGCAGCTAATGAAACCCTTACAGCTCACAAATATTCATTAACTTGAAATCGGACACCGTTGTTAGCTTTATAAGACATTTAGTTAGATGTGTAAGTGGCGTGACGAAATTCAAACTGTAAATATACTCAAATTACGACCAAAAATGAAGCTAACTATCTGTGATTTGTAGCTACACATAGATAGGATTGAAGGGAAGAGTCGCAGCTAACGAAACACCTAGCTAAACTTCACAATTATTAATTAACTTGAAATCGGACACCGTTGTAAGCTTTATAAGACAATTAGGTAGCTATATGTTGTATAGCTAAGTTGCATGACATTGTGTGTAATATGTGGTAAGAGATTGCTGGTGTAACAAGGTCGCTGACCGCGCTCTCACTCTCACAACGGGCCATTTAGCTAGCAGGAAGAGGGGAGTTGCAGGCCCTGGAGCTCTGTCAGGGCTGCCAGCCTAACGGAGCTCACAGCAGGCCGGGGTCTGTGAAGGAAGGCTAGCCGGGCGGCGAGGCAGCAGCACCGCCGCTGAAGTCCGACACACAGTCTTACCATATTTGCAATTAGCCATACATTTTCGTAAAACGGCCCATATTTGAGCTTTATATAGTTGATTTCTCACATAAAAAAGTCTCAGAAGTGAATTTGGTAATGAAACCTTGCAGTGTCTGGAATATGAGATTCTGTCGCTTCTCTAATGGTTGTGTATTGGGGATTCGCTCAACCAATCAGCGCGCATCTCTAATGTCTGCCTATGGCAATTCACTCAACCAATCAGCGCGCAGCTCATCTAAATATTCACGAGCATACCATATTTGGAAGAAAAGCTCTTGTTACAAATAGGGCCAAAACACAGGGATGCATAAGGGCCAATAAAATATCAACCAGGCCATTTTCAGCCCAACCAATGTTACATACCCCATTAGGAGACCATAAGGAACAGTGTGAAATAGTCTATATAATCATTCTATCACCCCTTTAATGTTGGGTCTGCAAGTTAAACATCTTGGTCATGCAGTTTAGGTTTTAAGCACTACAGCTCATCATTTTGTTTGGTTTGGGTGAGCTTTGTTCCTGTAGTTTTGGTTAATGTGCAATACAGAAGACTTGGTTGGCTTGTTTAGAGGAACCTTAGGTTTAGCTACTTGGTTTAGTGCTTATGTTAATTCCAGCTTTGGGTATATTTGTCAGCTGAAATTTTGTAAAGGCAGAGCATTTTCAATCATTCTTTGTCTAGCTGCAGACCACCTTTTTTGGACACATTACAAAGTCGGTGCTCAGGCTGGGGATCTCCTCCTTCAAGAATTGGTGACACAATAGCAGTTTTTTAATACAGTTGGAAAAATCCCTTTAGAGATTCAGTGAATAAAATATAATAAAATATATAATATATATAAATATAATAAAATAAAATAATGGTAATTTATACATGTTTACTTGGTTTATTGTCTATTTTGTTACTATTTTGTTGAATGGTCTGGAATATTGTAGTTACTGTGTCATCTTTTCTTGATTTTTGTCTGGGTGGGTGGTGATGACGTAAGTTGTAGGTGTTGTATTTTGTAAAAAAAAAAAATGTTAATCATGAAAAAAGAAGCTCCTTCAGGTCTCAAGGTTGCGAAGAAGGTAAGGAAGAGTAGTTTACTTTCAAGGACTATATGATAGTGGGACTTGGTGGCAGGTGATTTTTGTGTCATTTTGTCAGTCTCCCAGTAGAGAAAAAGTTTGGCATTTTTGGTGCTGATTGGTTCTTTGAAGTCTTGTAACCTATATGTCATATTCTAACTATTTCTTCTGATGTTTTTGGCAGGGTACATGGGTCTCCTTTCTTGCAGAGACACCACCACTCTGTGGCTTTTGGGGTATTTTTTTCTTGTCAGCTGTTTAGGAGTGGCAGACAGTACAGCCTAAAATGCATTTTTACGTAATTAAACAATAAAAATGTTAAGAATAATTTTTTATCCTTCATTTTTATTCTAACTAGGCAAGAAAACAAACACTAAAAGTGTTAAAAACTGGTAGAAAAAGTAATCTCTTAAAGTAAAAGCTATAGTTGAAAACTATATAGCTAAACAAAAAAATATCTATTACAACTTAGTTGAATACAAATTCAAAAAATTCCTTAAAATGTCAATTATGAATGACTTGAAACAGCTCCAATGCAATGCTCCAATACAATGTCCTTTTCATTAGAATGAAATCTACATATAGTATGCAGGGGCTGAGTACAGCAAATAGGGGTTGAGTTTACTGTCTTCTGAAGCAAAGCTGCTGTTCTCATGGACCTGGCGGCGGTAGTACCTTCGGAGGGCGGGACTGCCAGGGTGGCACTGTCTTACATGAAGGAAATACTCATCAGGGCGGCTTGAGGTGTAACCACAGTCCTCACATACAAAGATCTTGGAGCGTCTCTGGCGGTAGGCATACTGTTGGTGAACACTGTGAATCTTCCTCATGTGGGACTCCAGAGAGCAACGCTGTGTGAAGGCTTTCTCACATAGCTCACACTTGTAGGGACGTATACCTGCAGCAGGGTGAGAGAAAAGAGTTTTTTTCCTGTGCATATTTGTGATGATGCATTTATACATTTAGATTGGCATCAGTGGTTAACTAGTCGAGCATTGCCAGACCTATCTCCACAGCGCCATGTGGTCTGCTACACCACACATACAGTACAGGCCAAAAGTTTGGACACACTTTCTCATTCAATACGTTTCCTTTTTATTTTCATGACTATTTACATTGTAGATTCTCACTGAAGGCATCAAAACTATGAATGAACACATATGGAATTATGTACTTAACAAAAAAGTGTGAAATAACTGAAAACATGTCTTATATTTTAGATTCTTTAAAGTAGCCACCCTTTGCTTTTTTATTAATAAGGGAAAACATTCCACTAATTAACCCTGACAAAGCACACCTGTGAAGTGAAAACCATTTCAGGTGACTACCTCATGAAGCTCATTGAGAGAACACCAAGGGTTTGCAGAGTTATCAAAAAAAGCAAAGGGTGGCTACTTTGAAGAATCTAAAATATAAGACATGTTTTCAGTTATTTCACACTTTTTTGTTAATTACATAATTCCATATGTGTTCATTCATAGTTTTGGTGCCTTCAGTAAGAATCTACAATGTAAATAGTCATGAAAATAAAGAAACACATTGAATGAGAAGGTGTCCAAACTTTTGGCCTGTACTGTATATTTTGGGATCATAGACCTTGGAAGTAGGGGTGCGGGTGCTATCAACAGCTTCCCTTAACTGCACCAAACATTTTTATTTATTTTTTAAAGATTATTTTAATTATTATTATATATTTTTGTGTGTGGCTGTTCTGATCAGTCAGGAATAGGCCTGTCTCAAAATAATAATAGCTATGTGCTAACCCTAACCCTATGAGCTATGCACAAGAAGCCTTATTGTCCCTTAAGATATTAACCACATTTACAATCAAACTCCTTAAAGGTCCCATAACATGATGCTCTTTGGATGCTTTTATATAGACCTTAGTGGTCCCCTAATACCGTATCTGAAGTCTCTTTCCTCAAATTCAGCCTTGGTGCAGAATTACAGCCACTAGAGCCAGTCCCACAATGAGCTTTCCTTAGTATGTGCCATTTCTGTGTCTGTAGCTATTGAGGAGGAGAGAGGGGGGGACAAGGTGGAGGGTGGGGGTGTGGCCTTGACCAACTGCCACTTTGCTCGTTTGAAAGCCATGATGTCTCTCTCTCATGGGTGGGCCAAATTCTCTGGGCGGGCAAAGCAGGGAAAGGGGAGGTAACCTTGCTCCTTATGACCTCATAAGGAGAAGATTCCAGATCGGCCCATCTGAGCTTTCATTTTCTCAAAGGCAGTGCAGGATACCCAGTGCTTGGTTTACACCTATCACCATTTCTAGCCACTGGAGGACCATAGGCAGGCTGGGGGAACTCATATTAATGTTAAAAAACCTCATAATGTGACATTTTCATGCCATGGGACCTTTAAAATATGCAATAATTAAACTCAGTGTTTAAGATTTGAACATGGCTGCAAAGTTTTGAGTTTCTTTTTTGCCTCCGTAAGTCCTAAACGTGTTTGTAAAATGAAAATTAACGCACTTAATGCAAGATGGCTGACTTCCAAATTTCTTAAAGATCAAAGAACCTTTATCTGAACCATGGCGTGTGTTAGCCCGCTGGCCATGCCCGAGCCCAATCAAAGCAGGACGTTGCAATTTGAGTTGATGAGTTATGACTATAACTCAATATTGGCTCATAGATTTCCGTTGGGCCTTGGCACTTTCGTGCTCGGGCCCTAATTAAAGCTGCAAGAAGTGAGGCCCTCGCCCCTCCCAGATGGTCAGGGGTACTGGCGGGATGCCGGTTGCCTGTGACACTTTCTCTGTCCACTATGTGGCGTTAGAGAACACACACTATACGTCACGTTGCTGTATATCATGTGTAGACCCCACTATTTTTTTGTTTAGTTTTATTTCGCTCACATAGATACACAACATCACAAACATAACATAAATGATAAAAAACTAACAAAAACAAAGTGTGCCTGGTAGTTCATACAGTGTCATATTCTCGTCTATAATCAATACTGATCGAAAAGGTGTAGGTGGAAGCATTTGCTTATTACACCTACCCTTTTTACATTCTATTTTATTCTTATTTTGTTCTTAGGTCCCTCAGGATATTATCAATGTTATAAAATGTATTATGTATGTATTATTAATTTATTATACAGTACATATTAACAGACATATTTGCAGAAGATATAAAACAAAAAATAAACAGAACAAAATACATTCATTGCCATTCATGCCTCACTTTTATATTTGTCCTACTTTTTGTATTTAAAAAAAAATCTTTGTAGCGTGTGACACATTAACACTTCCTCATCTAAAAGATTCCACATGTTTACTCCTTTTGCTGTTTAGCTTTGTGAACATGCACATTCCCCTCAATTCATACTTACTGAAACAGTAATCTGAAACAGCTTCTGGATACAGTCTGGAACCATCCTATTTTTGACACTATACATTATTTGCATTGTTTTGGCTTCCACCAAGTGTCTAAATTTAAGTGTGTGTGAGTTTATAAATATCTATTTGTTGGTTCATGGTATTCTGCTCTGTTAATATTGCTATAAAAATAGGGTTAGTAATTGTTTGTACCTGTTTCCCCATATTTCCACAATGTATGGCAATATTAAGGAACTGTACAATATATGTAATGAATATGAATTGAGCACATCTTTGGTTTTATATATCACAATGGACATTGATCCTTTTGTTTTCACTTGTTTGATGTGTGATTTCCAGCATAATTTGTGGTCTATAATCACTCCTAAGAATTTGCTTTCATAGACTCTTTCTATTTTCACATTTTCTATCATATTTGCTTCATAATTGATTTTTTTATTTCCAAATATTATGTTTTATTTAAATTTAAAGACAACTTATTAGTGGGAATGCTGTTCAACAGCATTCCAACTATTGTTATTGGGGAAATCTGTTCTACAGCATTCCACCTATTGTTATTCGATTTTATTGGGGGAATGCTGTTCTACAGCATTCCACCTATTGTTATTCAGTTCTTTATTAGTCGGAATGCTGTTCAACAGCATTCCAACTATTGTTATTCGTTTTTTTATTATTCTTAGTTTTATTATTCCGTACGTTTTTTGGCTCTCTGTAACTTCTGCATACTTTCACCTATTTAAACCATTCAACTTTTAAAATATTCATCTCTTTCAGCTAATGATTGGACTTCTTCAACATTTTTTTCTACTATTTATACTTTTTAAAATATTCAGCTTTTTATCACTTTTTTTTAACATTGAAGTCAATGAGAGCAGACTTCAAATCCTTCAACTCCTCTTCTGCTTCAACATGTATCTCCTCCTACATTCTTCCACCTATAGATGTGATTCAAACTTTAAACGGTTCACAAAATATTCAGGTATTCGGGGTGTGCTCAGTGTTTTGATATCTTTTACAGTTTTTGTGAAAAAAGCTGTTCAAGTGTAGTGAAAATTTCAGGAAATTTTATCGATTAAACAGAGTGTGTATTGCGCTTGCTAGAGTGGATGATGTCCTAGCTAGAGGGTGAAGCTTCGAAAAAATTATCTTAGTTCCTTGTCTGTAAACTGCTCTCACGCCCACAATATCTACTTGTCATACACAATTTATACATCAAAACGTAGGTATTTTTGTATAGTTTCAGAAAAATTGCTCAGTTATGCGATACGTCTCATACTTTTGGCTCAGCAAGCTTCCAAATGACGAGAGTATAAAATAATTCTGCATCAGTTCTCATGTTACAAATCCTTTTTATTTCCCAGTGAAAGGCACAGCGAACCACTTTTTTAAATCGCTGATATGCCCACATTTTTATGTTTATCCATATAAATTTTATACCAATACGTTCACAAAGGCCTTGTGGTGCTCAGGATCACGTCATTTGACCGATAGCATTTATCGTTTTGGCAGTTTGAGCCTTTGTTTGAGAGCTTGCTCTCAGTGTCTCTCAATAGCTTCAGTTTGGCCCAGCTGAGAGTTTCAGCAGGTGTTGCTCGTTAACTTGATTACACTTCAAAGGATATGTTTACAAACATTCACTGGCCAGTCGTTACCATGACAACAGACACCCACCCAGAGACTACAGGCAGGAATATGAACTTTAGTCTGTCTTCTCTCTTCTATTCTCTTGTTCTGGTCTGTCTTCTCTCTCCCCCTCTCCCCCTCTCTATCTCGTTGTTTCTCTCTCTCTCTCTCCCTGTCTCTCTCTCTTTTTTCTCTCTCCATCCCTCCTTCTCCCTCCCTCTCTCTCCCTCCCTCCCCCTCTATCTCTCTCTTTATCCATCTGCCTCTCTCTCTCTTTCTCTCTCTATCCCTCTCTCCCTCTTTTTCTTTCACTCTCTCATCCCTCCTTCTCCCTCCCTCTCTCTCTCCCCCCTGTCTCTTCCTTTCTCTCTCTCTCTATCACACTCTTTCCCTCTCTCTCTATGTCTCTTTCTATCCCTTTGCCTCTCTCTCTCCCTCTCTCTCTCTCTCTTTCTCTCTCTATCCCTCTCTCTCTCTTTCCCTCTCTCTCTCCTTCTCTTTCTCTCTCTCTTTGTCGCTCCCTCTCATCCCCCCTCTCTCTCATCCCCCCTCTCTCTCTCTCTTTCCCTCTCTCTCTCCCTGTCCCTCTCTTTCTCTGTCTCCTCCCTCCATCCCTCCTTCTCCCTCCCTGTCTCTCCCTCCCTCCCCCTCTCTCTCTCTCTCTCTCTCTCCTTTCCTCTCTTCCTCTCTGTCTCTCTTCATCCCTCTCTTTCTCTCTTATTCTTTCTATGCAATGGATATAGCTGATAATAAGTCTTTTTAGTCAATGTATTGAAACTTCCACTTTTGACAGTATTACAGTTTAGCTTCCCGCTTTTCTACAAATGTATTTCAAGAAATTATTTTATTATTATATATTTTATGCCTTTCTGTCACACCTAATGCAGTCAAATTCGCATTTGACTGCGACAGTTATTCCTTCCCTCGGAAGGAATAACTGCACAAGGCTAAGCACTTGTAATGGCATTTCAAACATGTTTAGAGGCTAAAAACACGTTTAAAACTTGTCCCGTTTAAGCCCTGTTTAAGCTTGTTGGGTGCAAAATCTAGCAGGAGGATAACTCGGTGTAGGCAGCACCGATTGGTTTCGTTTTTCTCGCTACTGACAGTACTCTTAATTTACAAACAACAGAGCTACGTGTTGAAAACGACCAGAATTCTCCTTTAAGGCTTTCATGAACACTTTTGAGGTGGATCTAGTCAAGTAGAGGACATCAAAGTGTAATGACTGTAACTTTCCTGTTGCCAGTATGCGCTAGAGTTTAGATTCTCTGCCCGAGCCACGGGCCACGGGCTGGGTCGGGCAGATATTTCCCGCCACTATCCTCTCCCTTGATCAAGCATTTGTGTTTTTTTAATCATTACTTTATTGGCCACACCGGGCCAGCTGTGCTGTATTGTGTAGCTTAAGTGCAACATGGAGCTTGAAGATGTAAAAATAAAATAAAAACAGGAGAATTAGCCTACCTTTGAGCAAGTTTGGAAGAAAATCGGAGGTATGGAACCATTTTAAACAAGTCGTGGGCAGTGACAACGTGTTGGCTTTGTCGAGTGCATTAAGTGCGGCACGCTGCTCGCTATGACAGCAAAAAAACGGGGACGATGAACAGACACATGAAGCAGGCTTGCCATGGCAGAAAAGATGATAGTCAGCCTTCAATGTCCTCTTTTGTTACTTCTCAAGCATACCCCTTCTAAACAGATTTCTGCAGTTCAAACAACTCAGAATTGTAGTTGAGAACGTCTGTTATAACGGCCCACTTTTAAAAAACAATTAACTGGCTCATAATTCCAGTTAATGTGTCGGGCCGTGCTCGGACACAACGTGCACGGGCTTGGGTAGGGTTGGGCTTGAGTTTTTGGGTCCGATCTAAGCTTTAGTATGCGCTATCATTATATCTCAATATTGACATGTAGATGTCTTCAGGCCGGGAGTCTTGTGAAGCATGATAGGTTTGGGCCAGATTGGACAATGTAAAGTCTAGTTACTAACCACTTCCTGTTTCATGGCGAAACATGAAAAATCTACACCATTCCCCGCCCACACTGTTTAGCATGTGCTAAAAAGCTTGGCAAGTTAGCTTTGCCAAGATCTTTAATAGGGCCTTTGCCCGGGCCCTAATAAGAAGAAAGAACACACGTCCTTCTCTCTGTCTCTCCGCTGTCTCACTGACTGAGGTAGGCCTGAGAGCATGTACAAGCCAATAATGAGTTAATGAGCCACCTAATGGCAACACAAAGTAAGCCCTGATGAAAGTCCTCCGATTTACCTGAAATTTACATGTTGTAGTTTAAACATGATATACAGCAACATAACGTATAAATAGGGTGTGTTTTCAGTGCCCCATAGAGGACACAGGAAGTGCACAATTAGAAATATGTCTGGGAGCTGCGGCACCCCTGACATGACTCGAGTGCAAGGGCCCATTCATCTCTGCTTGTAGATTTAATCATTTCTAATTGTAACAGAGTATTTTTAGTTTGTGGTTCTAATACTTTGATAAAAGTAAAGGATTTTCTAAGAAAGCCTATACGATACAGCAGACATAACTAATTTCCAAAACTCTCTGTTGTTGCATGCGTGTGAATGTGAAGGTGTGTGTGTGTGTGTGTGTGTGTGTGTATGTGTGTGAGTAAAGTTTATTCCTGACCTGTGTGTGTTCGCATATGCCTCTTGAGGTCGAAGGTATCGTTGAATCCTTTGCCACAAAATCGACAAGGATGTCTCTTCACCAGGCTGTGGCACTTCAAGTGTCGGGTCAACATGCGCTGCAGAGGGAATATCTTGTGGCACACTGAGCACACAAAGTCACCTGAGCTGGGGGAAGTACGGGGACGGGGCTGATAGAAAGAGATAACTGCTTGATGAATATTAAAACATGGATAACACTGATCAGCATCAGAATTTTTCTTACTCTAGTTAGCTTACAAGGAAAAATGTGCAGTCTAAACAGTTATCAATACATAGTATGCTTTATAATCCTGGTGTGCTCCAAGCACTCAGAAAAACGTGGTATTTTGGCTTTCTACACTGAGATCGTGATTAGCTTAATCCTTTCTAGGTACCCAAACAATCTCTGTACCACTAAACTAAAATAAAATCTAAAATCTTACCTTCTACATTAACAAGACAGGTAGGCCTAAATTATCCTATTACTACTGAATAATTCTCCTTAGGCGTAAAGATCCATTCTGCCCTTTGTAGACCATGCATAGCTGCTTCATCTATGCTACTCTAATAAGGCTCCACAAAAATCACACATTCAGAGCATTTTTATACAGCCTATAGGGTACACCATTAGGTCCAGGGAACGGATGCTGACATACTACCATTTCCATATCTTTTAGAGTGCGGGCTAAGATCCATTTGATGTTCTATTACCCCAGTGGAGGGCATATCTAATGCTAGGGTGACCAAACTTCCTCTTTTGCTCGGACGTGTCCGTGTCGTACTTGCTCGCCGTCACTCTCACTTCTCCCTTGCTCTATCACCCACTCCCCACACACACACACACGCACATGCCGGCTCGACGCACACACCAGCGCACAAGTATAAACATCAGGCCACTTACGTAGGCTACGGTGAAAGCTCTGCGTGGAGCCTGCGCACAACCATAAAATAAGACTAGTGCAGCTTCACAGTTGAACAGCAAAAAAAATGTCCCACGTACCGTTCCGGGACCGGACAAGTGGGAGGCGGAGTGCACCATGTGTAAAGCTGGCACATATGTTTCCATGTCTTTATTATTTATCTTATTACATTGAAAAGGTATTAAGAAATATTTAGTTGAAGATGGATTTTCTAACACAGAAGAGGTCATATTTAGAAAATTATTTCATATTATTTATTTATTTATTTTAAAAGAAAGCTATTATTTTGTTACAGGTTTTACAGATTTTATTTTATTTTATTACAGAAGTTATTTTTGCACCATTGAGGCATAATAAAGCATGTTCATTAACCTCTGAGAAGCCTGTCTAAATTTGTGTCTCGAGGCCGGGCCGAGTGTCCTCTTTTTTGGAAATCAAAATATGGTCACCCTAGGTAATGCTAACTCCCTTACCCCATCTGTGAACAGCTTTACTAAGTAAGCTTCTAACTCCCTATAGTCCCTTTTAGAGTGCCACTTTTAATTACTAACTTTTGCAAAACAGCTGCCCTAGTGCATTCCTTTTCTGTGTATTGTTAAGGCTTTCTACTTTCCTTAAAGTTGCCAATCTAACACATTACTGCCCTCTTTCTCACTATCTGTAGCCCTCCTCCACTGTCTTAAGTTTCCTTCGCTCTCCAAAGATCTCCTGTTGCTGCCTTGACTTTACTACCTCTGCCTTCTCTTACAAACCCTAAACATTTCCACTTCATAGATTCATTTTCTCATTCAGAGGGCTAGATTTATCAAGCCGTTTGCGCCTGTTTCCAGGCGCTAATTGGTCGCAAAGACGGACGTAACCGTTGCGGGCTATTTACAAACAGGGCGAACTTGGGTAAAATCGCAGATTGCCTGCCACATGAGCGAGAAGAGACAAGTTGCGCTTTCAATATGCGTTCGTGGGAGGGTCGTGGGGAAAGTGGGAGTTCCACCCAAAAAAATGGGAGGATAAGCGTAAAGTGCGCCTAATTATATATTCCGTGGTATTTACAAAGACTGTCAGTAAGAGCGCTTCTCTATTCTGCGGGGGAAATTCTCCGCCTCTTAAAAGCAGGTCTAAACCAGCCGCAACCGAGTTTCCTCGTAGACCTTTATGCCGCTGGTGAAATGGCAACAGTAATATGAGCAAGACGAAGACATAGGCGAGGCTGAAAATGTTTTTAACATAAGAATCACACTTTGTCAGTGAACACAACATCATTTAGCGTTACAGATCAAGCAGCCATGCAATATTAGAGTTACTGGAAGAAATCAAAGATGAAATTGAATCTCCCACACTCAGCGTTCACATCCCATTCCAGCAGTTGTTAAACTCCTCGCTACATTACAAATATTGGCATCAGGATAATTTCAAACATTCATAGCATCAGCTGTGGGAATATCGCAGTCTGCACTCAGCCATATCATAGCACAAGTACCGCTTCGCTACAGCGCAATTTACGGTATAGTGGGCGGAGAAAGACGCTGATTGCCTGATGGGTGTCAGGGTTGATAAATACTACGCAAAATGTGGAAGCATAGCGTGCGCTATTACCGAACTCGCATAAACAGACGCAGCGCAAACTGCGCTAGTGTTAGTAAATTAGGCCCTGAGTGTCTCATTTTTAGCACCTGATCAGGTCTGAATTAACAATTTCCCATATGGCCTTTACGTTAGCCCAAATCATTATACTATTACATTATTTGGGTTTCTGCCCATAATGCCTCTCTTTCCTTGGCTGCCTTCTCTCAGCACTTTCCTGTCGTACAGTGCTACCTTCTGCTTTGTCCTTAGTGGCAGGGATGCTATATCCTGTGAACTTTGTTTACTGGTCACTGGACTTCACATTCATACACACTGTAGCTGCAGTTGTCTTTCCTTTTAAGGCCATTATACGCCAGGGGCATGATGAATATTTTGCATCAAAACTTTACAGGCAGCAATTAGACAGCGACAGACTTGCATTAATTCCCTCAGGTAAAAAGTTGGGCAGTGTAGCCTACTGCTGTGAAAGGTAAGAATGGAAAGATTGCCTTTGGTAAATGCTGTCTTTGTCAAGGTTGAAAGGAGTAATTTTTAAGTTTGTTTGTTTCGGACTACAGCTTCCTTGTTGTTGATTATAATACAAGTATACAACACAACATGATTGGTTTGCTGCCTTTATTTGCGGTGCAAAAGCTCAGAAAATGTACCTCGTTCGAAAAAATTACGTTGCTTTATCGCTGCGTAATATTGCTGTTCTGTGTAAAATTACTCATGACAAAAGCAACCGTTAATTGTACTCGTAAAACGTCCCCGGTGTGACATATCACACCTTTGATACTGTGGCTCCCACTGAAGTACTTTCCCTATTTGTTGTGAGTTCCATTTCAAGGTTGATAGCACAGGTGAGTCATCTTTCACCCCTGTTCTCGCTGACTGTTGGGGTAAATGGTGGGCCTGGGCTATAAATGGTGCAGTCTAACATACTAAGCTGCTGCCACTAGTCCATGTTTTCCAGTCAAGTCCATTTCCTTCAGTAAGCTGTTTTTCCAGGCTGTCAGCTTCACAGCAGTCACTAGCTGATACTAGATATGATAGTTATCAATACACAGTAAAAAATTGGGTGAGCATTTGTATGGAAGCCCAGTAAACTTGGTCATAATATAGGAGTGACACTATACTTGACAAGAAAAGCCTGACCTTACCTTTGCTCTGGTGACCAGCGCCAGTGTACTGGGATGGTAGAAGGAGCCCCGTAGCATAAGTGTGGACCAGTCTGGCCTAGTGTCAGCCCCTGGTCCTCCTGATCCTGCAAAAGGCACTGACACTCTCATTCCAGCTGCTGTCCCACACCCTACGGTGGCTACTGACTGAGGCACAGTTGCAGGCTGTTGGGTGTTGGGACTGCAGGATATCTGCTCCATAGCAATTTCACTCACTAAAAGGGATAAAAAAGAAACAATTGTTTACTTTATAAGTAAATTAACAAACGCAAATTAATGACCACATACAAATACCGTACATACATACATACATACATACATAGGATACATACATACATACAAACAAAAATAAATGCATGATACACTTTAAAAGGGATAAACCAACTTTGATGTTCTGCCTAATTCTGACAGCTGAAAATACATTTAAAGATACTTTAAATTCTTACCTTCTGTATTATCTTCTTTCCACTCAAGCTGTTCTGGCTCTTTCCATTGCCATGCTCCACATGCCCCACGTTTCTTTTTAACAAGGAAAGACCTAGGCATCCTTTGAATTCTTGCTATCTTAGTCGTCTTTTTCTTCAACTACTGTTGATTTGTCCCTCAACCTCTGATCCTTGCACCCACACTGCTTTTAGTTTTATGGACCAACCTAGATATCACCTTGCCTCCAATCCTTACATCCAACCCTCATCAATCTGCAGGTACAGTATCCCAGCAAAATCTCAGTGCTTATTTCCATAACACTCTCTGGGAAGAGTGGTAAGGTTTGGAGCTCTAAAGAAGAGGGGCGGGGGGGGCAGGATGCTCTTGACTAGAGTACACCTGTGTTGACTGTATGTGTGTGCCATTTTAACTGGTCCCCCACTGGTTTTGCATGTCAGGTACTGAGAATCCGGGGAGTTTCGCATTCAAGTGGCCCTTGGCATGCAAATTTGTGTCTCGGACCAAGCCCTGGCTCCAGACAAAGGGCATGGTCTGAGTAACAGGAGCAAGTACAGAGGAGCCACAGCCTTAACTGCTAGGTAAATCAGCCCTTTCTCTTTTTTTAGCCTCTTTCTGTTGCAATTGTTTGGTGGGATTACATAGCTTCTAAAAAAGCACACAAAGGCCATTCACACACACATTTAAGCACTTGCTGTCTGTTGACCGTGTTCTTTGCATGATTACACATACCTGATGGTACTTTCTATTCTGTTGTGAATACTGCCACTCACCCAGTACTGCGATAAGCAGCAGCCCCTGCAACCTTGAACAGAAAAAAGGTGATATAAAAATTGATGTATTAAAATGTGCAAATCAAAGTATTACTTTTAGTTCTGTTGAAAAGTCTGCTAATGAATGAAGAATTCTGAAAGTAAACTGCACAACCTTGTCCAACTGTCTGCACAGTCAGTGCATGCTTTAAAGGACAATGAACTGCGAGGATCTTATTTCACTGGACTCTGCATGGCAAATACAAATGCAGCTCGAGACTAAACCCCATCATGCAAATAGCAATATAGGTCACTCCAAGAACATCAGGAGGATCAAATAGAACAAACTGTAGGTTAGTATAAACACACTTTAGCCCTACCTTAATGCTACATTTAGTCCCACATCTCAAAAACAGCTTTCACAATACTGTCCAATGTTCCAATATATAAGTCTTTCATACATTACAACTATTCCAGTTTGTCTGTCAGTAGTTGGCAATTGGATGGTAACAGTGGAAACAATTTGTGTCCATAATATTCAAATTGGTAAATAATAAAGAAAGTAAACATCCTTGCTCCTAGCTCACCCAGTAAGAGCGTTCACCCCATGCTGGCTGAATCCTGCAGCGGTGCGGGTTTGAATCCGACCTGCTGCCCTTTGCTGCGTGTCATCCCACATCTCTCTCAAGTCAACTCAAGCGCTTGAGTGAGCAGAGAGACAGTCTGAGACAAGTTATACGAACTTCCCGACCCGCAGACTTAGAGCCAGAAACATTATAAGCTCGCCTCGCAGACCATGGAACTCATGAGTTGTTGACAACTCATGAGTTCTCGACAACTAATGAGTTCTCGACAACTCACGAGTCATCGAGGACTCGTGAGTTGTCGATGACTCGTGAGTCATCGGCAACCCGCGAATCAGCCGGCTACGCTGTAATGTCATTGACAGTCTGAAACATTGCCAGCTCGCCTCGGCTCGCCTCGCAGACAACTCATGAGTTGTCGACGGAGTCAGTCAATCCCGCAAATCAGCTGGCTACGTTGTCATGAGTGGATCTGTAGCAGTCGAGCGAGTGAAGTCTCTCTCCTCAAGCTCGTTGTCATGAGTGGATCTGTAGCAGTCGAGCGAGTGAAGTCTCTCTCCTCAAGCTCATCAACAACAAAAGCCATTCTTTCACTTCTGAAATAACATACAATGTTCTGCACGTAGCCTAGCTGGGCAGGTTTGGTGTATAAATGTAGTATGTTAAAATGCAATTAGGTTGAGCAGACAGTCAATTTAAAAAAAAAAAATAATAATGTATTTACTATTAATTATTTCTCCATTCCTGTTTCTATGTCTACATTGAAAGCCTATATATTGCTTAGGCTACACTAAGTTAAGACAATAAATAAACAGTCTGGCTCAAAATACTTTCTTTCCCGTAACTAAAAGGCTCTCTGTAGTAGCCGCATGACTGAGTTTCCTTGGCGATTTAGCAATACTGACTCAAGTGACTCGAACAACCCAGATCAGTTTAGTGAGTGACTCAGAATAACCCGAATCCTTAAAAGGAATCGAGTTTGCCAGGCCTTATATACTGGGCTCAGCCCACTCAAAAGAAAATGTGTTTAGCCAATAGAAAAATAGCACAGAAAATACCAGTACTATTTTTAACTTCTGATTGGGTGGGCTAAAGCCAGCCTACAAAGTTGTCCACTGCCCACTCTTTCTCATCGTTATATTGCTCGGAAGCAGACCTGTCCGTCACTTTCTTTAAAAATAGAGATGAGCAGCGCGGCTTTCGCAGTCAGTGTAGCAACTCCAGTTGATAATAATGAACACGCTTCTCTGTGTGTGTCTGCTACAGACATGTCGCACTGCGTCCGTGCTTCTGTCATAGTTTCAGTTTTTCACCTCCAATGTAGAGCAAGGCTCAGCCGCTTCCCTAAACTTTGTCTCATCCAGAGACCCTGGCGGGGATCTCGGTTTGTCAGACAGTGTGGATGAGATACTGCCATATGAGCAGAGCAACAACATAATACCACTGCAGACTATAGGGCAGGATTTTTTTTTTCTTAATATTATGACTTTGTTTTCTCAAAATAAGATGGGATGTGGCTGGGTTGGATCAGAATCAGAATCAGAAAAGCTTTATTGCCAAGTACATTTTTTACACATACAAGGAATTTGTTTTGGTGTCGTAGGTGCATGTCACACATTATCTAAAATAAGTTAAACAAACAGGTTAACAGAACAGACAATATAAGTATAAATATATGTGTATATATACACACACAGGATGTAATATAATAAAATAAGAGTAACAATTAAGATAAAAAGTGCAGATTAAGTACAGTGGCATGTAGAGCCAGAGGTGGGTGTGGAGAGAGTCAGGGTGGTTTCCGGGCCTTGTTAATAAGGCTAGTGGTGGAGGGGAAAAAACTGTCCTTGTGACGTGAGGTTTTGGTCCTGATGGACCTCAGCCTCCTGCCAGAGGGGAGTGGCTCAAAGAGTTTGTGTCTGGGGTGGGAGGGATCAGCCACAATCTTTCCAGCACGCTTCAGAGTCCTGGTGGCGTAAAGGTCCTGGAGCGGTGGGAGATTGCAGACAATCACCTTCTCAGCTGACCAAATGACACGCTGCAGTCTGCCCTTGTCCTTGGCAGTGGCAGCAGCGTACCAGATGGTGATGGAGGATGTGAGGATGAACTCAATGATGGCTGTGTAGAAGTGCACCATCATTGTCATTGGCAGGTTGAATTTCTTCAGCTGCCGCAGGCAGTACATCCTCTGTTGTGCTTTCTTGACAAGGGAGCTGATGTTCAGCTCCCACTTGAGGTCCTGGGAGATGATAGTTCCCAGGAAGCGGAAAGACTCCACAATGTTAATTGTGGAGTCACTGAGTGTGATAGGGGCAGGTGGGGCTGAATTCTTCCTGATGTCCACAACCATCTCCACTGTCTTTAGAGCGTTGAGCACTAGGTTGTTTTGCTTGCACCAGGTCACCAGGTGGTCAGCCTCCCACCTGTAGGCGGACTCGTCACCATCAGAGATGAGTCCGATGAGGGACGTGTCGTCCGCGAACTTTAGAAGCTTGACAGACTGGTGACTGGAAGTGCAGCTGTTGGTGTACAGGGAGAAAAGTAGAGGAGAAAGAACACAGCACTGAGGGGATCCGGTGCTGATGGTCTGTGAGTCGGAGATGTCTTTCCCCAGCTTCACATGCTGCTTCCTGTCAGACAGGAAGTCAGCGATCCACCTGCAGGTGGAGTCAGGCACACCAAGCTGGGAGAGCTTCTCCTGGAGCAGAGCCGGGATGATGGTGTTAAAGGCAGAGCTGAAGTCCACAAACAGGATCCTGGCGTAGTTTCCTGTGGAGTCAGTGGGTAAAGCAGGCGCACATGTACTGAGAGGTTTATGCACGACACAGAGGTCCAGGGTTCGAATCCGACCTGTGAAAATTTCCTGCATGTCTTCCCCCCCTTTCTCACATAGCTCTCCTGTCAAAAATTAAAGGTGGAAAAGCCAAGAAAAAGAAAATCAGGACAGAGGCGTAACCTACCAGTTACAAACAGGCTTGTTAGTGATTGACGTGGTAACATGCTGCAGATCCGGTGTTTTTAGCTGAGCTGGACAGAGAATAATCAGTTAAAACAGATCGATGATGTTGTTCTGCCTCATTCAACGTAGCTGGAAGTAAATGTAGCCCCAGTGTGTTTTATGTGGACTGACTTAATTTGGCATGCAGTTATCACACCTGTCAGTTACTGTTTTGGAAAAAGGAAATAATGAGAGTAACATGTGAACTAGGAAATGAGTTGTTTTTTTCACTTCTGTTTTGAGAATACACATATACAAACAAACAAGGCACATTAACAAATTAACGTCAAAAATAGGGCTTTTGCCTCGGGTCAAGCATAGAAACAACAAAACCTAGGAGCAAATACATGAAATAAAATAAAAAATAAATAATAAAAATAAATAAAAAGGGCAATCTCAAATTATGATATTGTTTATAATTATATATTATTACATATTAGTATAATTATATTTTCTAAAACATATACTGTACATTTATTCATTTCATATGTATTTAACAAAGTCCGTCCCCACAAGTCTATTACCATAATTTCATTGTTACTCTCTCCCTCAGTTGTGCGGTTTCCAGTGCATTTCATAAATAAGAGCTTTTATCCAATCAGATTTCCCCTCTGTGCTGTCTCCAGGTAAAAAATCGACTCTGACTTCAGAATTTCGAGTGAATCCCTCTGCTGTTTAAGCAAGACAACGTTGTTGATTGTCATATTCTTTAGTCAATAAAATTTCGACATTGCCCTGTTGGGCATATTCTTTGACAGGACAGAAACCTTCTAGAGAGTAGCATAAAGCTGCAGCACTGGAGGCTGCACTTTCAGGACTTTAAATCCTACTCCGACTGTGCAAACTACTAAAGTGGGACCGCATGTTCTCTTTTATATAGACCTTAGTGGTCCCCTAATACTGTATCTGAAGTCTCTTTCCCCAAATTCAGCCTTGGTGCAGAATTACAGCAACTAGAGCCAGTCCCACAATGAGCTTCCTTAGTATTTCTGTTTCTGTAGCTATTGAGGAGGAGAGAGGGGGGGACAAGGTGGAGGGTGGGGGTGTGGCCTTGACCAACTGCCACTTTGCTCGTTTGATAGCCATGATGTCTCTCTCTCATGGGTGGGCCAAATTCTCTGGGCAGGCAGGGCAGAGAAAGGGGAGGTAACCTTGACCTCATAAGGAGAAGATTCCAGATCAGCCTATCTGAGCTTTCATTTTCTCAAAGGCAGAGCAGGATACCCAGGGCTCGGTTTACACATATCGCCATTTCATGGGACCTTTAATACATCCATGCATTTCCACCATGGACCTTATATTTATATTGACAATTTATACCGCAAGATGGATGAACAACACAACGAAGTGGAGTGTGACGTTTCTTATTGTGAATAACGTCACTTTTTATTTGTTTAACGCTAATGTTGACAATTTTGGCGTCTTGAATTTGACAGCAAAGTTAATGTTAGCTAGCTAGCTGAAGTGTCAGGAAGTTAACTAACGTAAACTTTGATAGTCTTAAAGGCACTTAGGTTACAAACAATCATCTGTTGACATTTGCTTATTGCTAACTGATAGCCTTCCATACTTGTTTGTTTAATGGGACTATAATAATTGATTATAGCCAGCACATTAAACTTCAAAAGATGATCAAAGCTTGTCTTTGTGATCTGTGTCTGTCTTTCAGTGTTGGTAACATTATATTTAAATGATCTTGTTAATTAACCATTTTTTTCTTCAGGGCCTGGCTGTGTTGCAGAATTTATATCTTCAAGAAGCTAAGCAGTTACCCAGCCAATGCCATGAAATCTTTATCAACTTTATCAGTTAATACCTTAATTTAGAAGTATCTTTTTTTAAGTGTTACCAATATTTTATTAACCCAGCAGCGATGATGTTGTCCATTTACTTTTTCAGTGAAGTGGAAGATATTGGAAAGAGTCGGGAAAAGTCAAATGTCAATAACTGTCTCCGTTTCTCTTTTTCTCTCACAGGGATCATTGAGGTTCGGTCATCCTCCACTGTTTGCCTGTGTGTTATGTGTGCTCACTTACTGAAATAAACCTTTAAGACTATAAGAACTTGGGACAGAAAGTAGTATTTGGGGGTGTTACGACCCCTCTGAGGGATTCAGGGACAGCAACACGACAATCAATAAAATGTGAAAGAGTCAGTGTAAAAGTGAAACAGTTGGTCTTTATTCCAAACATGGAAATAGTTCACAACAGGAGGGTGGAGGATGGGACCTGGAGGTTGTGCCAAACAAATGAAATCAATATAACAAAACAGGGCCTAACTCACCACTAGCTCTACAAAACAAATCAAACCAAATACCTGGCCTGCTTCTCTACAAAAAGATTAAGAGAACGTTACACAGGCGGCAACAACCACTACGCCTGGTGTATCTATACAATGATCAACTACGTGCAAAAATGTACAGGGTACCCCAACGTCCTCAACCTCCACCTCACAAAACTCTAAAGTTTAATAACAAAGCAGCCTCAGCATAAAGGACAGGAACACTGGCAATCAGCCGGAAATGCAGAACAAACCAAACACAGGTGGAAAGCAATCATCTCAATCACCTGGAGAGAAAGCAGAGTAAGCAAGAGAAGGAACAACAAGAGAAAGAGAGACACATGCCGACAGGTGCTTTGTCTGACATGTAACACCCCCACCCATATAAATCCAAGCAATGCTTAACAAATTCACACCTAACACAAGGCTTGGATCTACATCAACAAAGCATACTACATAGCACGTGACAAAGCATCAGCAAGAATATTTTCAGACCCCTTTTTATGGCTTATGTCCAGGTTGTAGTCTTGAACTATCAGAGACCAACGCATAAGACGTTGCTTGTGATTGTACATCCTGGAGAGAAACACAAGAGGATTATGATCTGTGAAGACCTTAATGGGCTTAATGCTTGATCCAAGATAAACTTCAAAATGTTGTAACGCATACAACAATGCAAGTGCTTCCTTTTCAATGGTGGAATAGTTGAGTTGATGTTTGTTGAACTTGCATGAAAAGTAACTCACAGGATGGCCAATGCCATGATTGTCCTCTTGCAGGAGAACAGCCACCGCTCCAACGGCACTTGCATCAACTTCAAGACTGAAAGGCAGGGAAAAGTCTGGGGCAGACAAAACAGGAGTGCAACACAGCATACCTTTAAGGCTCTCAAAAGAACATTGGCACTCACTTGACCAAACGGAGGGCCTCGAGGGACTGGTCAAATCTGTCAGCGGGGCTGCTACAGAGGAAAAGTTTTTGCAGAAACGACGATAGTAGCCAGCCATCCCCAGAAATCGCCGCAGCTCTTTCCTGGTAGTAGGTACGGGAAACTCAGCAATGGCCTTAACCTTTGCATCTGCAGGACGCACCTGTCCCCGACCAACCTGCTGACCAAGATACAGAACAGTACCTTTCCCAAAATCACATTTAGCAAGATTAAGGGTTAGGGATGCAGATGACAGACGTCTGAAAACTTCCCTCAAAGTCTTCAAATGACTAGTCCAGTCCTAAGAGAACACAACAATATCATCGAGATACGCTCTGCAATTGGGAACATCCCCCAATACATTATTTACCAGTCTCTGGAAAGTAGCAGGAGCGTTACACATTCCAAAGGGCATAACGGTGTATTGAAGAAAACTGTCAGGGGTCACAAAAGCAGAAATTTCAGAAGCACGAGGGGTTAAAGGGACTTGCCAATATCCCTTTAACATATCAAGCTTTGTGACATAGGCAGCAGGACCAATTTCATCGATACAGTCCTCAATAAGCAGTAATGGATGTGCATCTGGAACAGTGACAGAATTCACCTTGCGAAAATCAGTGCAGAACCTTGGACTTCCATCTGACTTCATCTCCAGAAGACAAGGGGAGCTCCATGGACTGGAACTTGGCACTGCAAATCCGTTTTGCACCAGATAGTCAACCTCCTTCTTCATGGCTTCCCTCTTGGCAGGACTAACCCGATATGCATGCTGCTTGAGTGGCTTAGGGCTAGTCAGAACAACATCATGAGCGATGACAGAAGTTTGAGAGGGGATGTCATTAAACAAACAGGGGAAACAACGTATTAGGTCCTTTAAATCTTTACTTTGGTCATCAGGCAGATAAGACAAGTAGCAGCCCAAGTCAGACAGCACTTCAGTATTACTCAGCCTTGCCCCTTGTGGTGTAGCACCACGCATCACCAAACCATCATTATCTTCAGGAGGGCTCACCTTTGAAATGGAAGCCATAGGAGATATAGCTTGATGCTCACCCTGGACTGTGGTTGACTCACTTTGACTCTCCCGTGAGTGGTACAGTTTCATCATGTTGACATGACACACTCTGGATCGTCGCCTGCGATCAGGAGTCTGGATGACGTAGTTGGTATCACTGAGTTTCTTCTCTACAACATAAGGACCAGAAAATTTAGTAGAGAGTACAGAACTGAGTATAGGCAAGAGAATCAAAACCTTGTCGCCTGGCTGGAACATGTGTACAACTGCCTTACGGTCATAGTATTTCTTCATCTTGAGCTGGGAAGAAGTCAGGGCATCTTTAGCCAAAGCACAGGCATGATGCAGACGATCCTCGAGCCTAGCAACATACTCTGGAATACTTTTGACTTTCTTCTCGGGCCTGACCAGTAGCTCTTTAAATACCTTCAAAGGACCTCTCACTTCGTGTCCGAACACCAGTTCAGCAGGGCTGAATCCTAGAGACTCCTGTACAACTTCACGGGCTGCAAACAACACAAGCGGCACACTGTCGTCCCAATCCTTCTGCGACTCATTACAGTTCTTGCGTAACATTGATTTCATAGTCTGATGAAATCTCTCTAGTGCTCCTTGACTTTCAGGATGATAGGAACTAGAGGTTACATGTTTAACACCTACTGTTTGAAGTGCCTGGGCAAATGCCTTTGATTTAAAATTGGTTCCTTGATCCGTTTGGCAGGCCAAACATTGAGAAGAACTTCACCAGAGCTTTTACAACAACAGGAGCAGTTATTGTCCGTAGTGGGATTGCTTCTGGAAACCTAGTAGAAGCACACAGCACAGTTAGTAAGAACTGATTTCCAGATTTAGTCTTGGGCAATGGTCCCACACAATCCACGATCACTCTTTCAAACGGCTCACCCATTACTGGGAAGGGATGGAGATGAGCAGGGGGAATCACCTGGTTTGGTTTCCCAGTGACTTGACACACATGGCAGGTACGACAATGATGAACAATGTCAGATTTCAGTCCTGGCCAAACGAAATGCCTAAGGACTCTATCATAGGTTTTAGTGACCCCCATGTGTCCTGACCATGGGTGGTCATGAGCCAAGGACAGTACCTGAGAACGGTAGGCTGTGGGCACAACTACTTGGTTTGCTGAGCTCCAGTCTCCCTCCTCCGAGACATCACTAGTCCATCGACGCATCAGTAAGCCATCCTCAAGAACATAGGCTACTTTGGTCTTGGAAGCGTCCTCCTGGCTGAGAACAGAGGAACGACATTTTAAAAGGATATTATCACCTTGCTGTGCTGCAACGAATTCCGTCCTGGTGGCCAATGGCTGCACAACATCCGGACTGAAAAGTGTTGACTGTACGTCAGCGAGCTGGACATCAGGCTGAATCTTGGTCCCATTCACAGTATCAGGCCCCTGTTCGGCAACCAGGAAAGAGTCAGACAGGTCAATGCCATAGTTTTTCACCTGGGCCCTTGTGACCACGCAAGCAGGAAATACATAATGAAGAATTTGTGTTTCATCAGGCTCTGTGTCAAAATCAGGACTGTTTAGGACTTCAGGAACTGGCATAACCTTGCCCCCAGCTAAATCATTGCTCAGAATGAAATCAACACCCGTAATGGGCAAGGAAGGGAGAACAGCAACTTTAAAAAACCCATTTACCAGAGGGGACTGAATGTAAACTTTGTGCAAAGGGGCAGGTACGAAACTCATTCCAATGCCTTGCACCACTGCACTTGACTGGCATGATGATTTAGAGGACAAAGACAAGATGCCATCTCGAATGATAGACTGGGAGCCCCCTGTGTCTCTCAGTATCATTATTGGCTGCTGCTCTTCAGATTCTCCAGTTAGAGAAACATAGCCTTCTGAAATAAACGGTTTGAAACAGGGATCAGGTTCAGTTTGTGACCTGATAAGGTCAGGGAAAGACACTCTCTTCACCAGACCCATGCCTTTTGGCTGAGTTAAGCCAGACTCAAACTGCTGTTTACGCTTCAGGGAAAGACACTCAGCAATAATGTGACCTTCTTATGACAATAAAAGCATTCACGTTCCCCACGGAGAGACGACCGCTGTCCCTTGTCCTTTTCAAGAGGAAGGTGGCTAATGTCAGGCTTCATGGTACGTGAATCTGCAACTCTGTCTGGGCGGGAAGACACAAACACATTTTTGTGAGTTAAAACAAACTCATCAGCTAGGACAGCTGCTTTAGACAGAGAAGTCACTTTCTGTTCGTTCAAGAACACCACCAGCTTCTCTGGTAAAGTGTTCTTGAAATCTTCCAAGAGCATCAACTTCCGGAGGGACTCAAAATCACTCTTCACCTCACTAGAAGTAGACCATTTATCAAAGAGAACCCCCTTTTCACGAGCAAACTCAACAAAAGTTTGACCACTAGATTTTCTATGGTTTCTGAACTTCTGTCTGTAAGCCTCTGGCACAGCATGTGCATAAGCACGCAAAATTGACTCTTTAAGCACCTTGTATTCCAAACTATCTTCTAAGGAAAGAGACGAGACAACCTCTTGCGCTTTACCCACTAGCCTGCATTGAAGTAGGATAGGCCACATATCTCTAGGCCAGTTTAATGCATTAGCAATCCTCTCAAATGCATTAAAGTACGAGTCAACCTCTGCCTCCCGAAATGTTGGTACTAATGAGATATTCTTGCTGACATCAAAACCTTTCTGGTGTGAACTAATGTGAGACAGGGTGGACTTAGTCTGACTAGAAGTGATTTTCATGGCCTCTATCTCAAGTTGTCGTAACTTTACTTCCTTGTCAGCATCAATTTCTAACTTGCGTACCTGTAGGGTGTAGTCTGCTTTACGCACCATCTCCTTCTCATTTGCTTCCAGCTGAAGGAGAGTCAGACGAACCTTTAGCTTAGCATCAATACTGGATCCAAGGCCCTCTGGGGAGAAAGGCTCATAGCGAGGCATGGTTACTGGAGAAGGGTTAGGTTTAGCCGTTTCTCTTGGAGTTGCGACTAGTGTTTCTCCCTGTTTTTCTAGCACAGAGGAAGCACATGCTCCCAACACAGAATCATCAGGAGAACTCGCTGCACTAGCATGCTCAACGTTAATAGGGACGTCAAGGACCTTCAACTCAATTAGTGTTTCCATTACCTTCTTTTTAATTTCTGTCTTAACACCATATTTTTGAACATGAATGTTGTAGTACGATGCAATACAAAGTAGATCATCCTTGCGGCATGAATCAACTTTCTCAATGCTGGGATGTTCAATAAAGTCTTGAATATTGAATCCCATTGCTACTAATGTCACAACCACAATGACCCATCAACATTGATTGTCTTAGCTCAGGAAACTGATATCCCAGACGAGCCCCCACTTGTGTTACGACCCCTCTGAGGGATTCAGGGACAGCAACACAACAATCAATAAAATGTGAAAGAGTCAGTGTAAAAGTGAAACAGTTGGTCTTTATTCCAAACATGGAAATAGTTCACAACAGGAGGGTGGAGGATTGGACCTGGAGGTTGTGCCAAACAAATGAAATCAATATAACAAAACAGGGCCTAACTCACCACTAGCTCTACAAAACAAATTAAACCAAATACCTGGCCTGCTTCTCTATAAAAAGATTAAGAGAACATTACACAGGCGGCAACAACCACTAAGCCTGGTGTATCTATACAATGATCAACTACGTGCAAAAATGTACAGGGTACCCCAACTAACCTACGGTCCTCAACCTCCACCTCACAAAACTCTAAAGTTTAATAACAAAGCAGCCTCAGCATAAAGGACAGGAACACTGGCAATCAGCCAGAAATGCAGAGCAAGACTGAGCTCCTGCTTCTCAGGAGTCCTTTTATTGACTGCCACCTTGCATGCTGATTGGTCCACTCCAAACACAGGTGGAAAGCAATGATCTCAATCACCTGGAGAGAAAGCAGAGTAAGCAAGAGAAGGAACAACAAGAGAGAGAGACACATGCCGACAGGTGCTTTGTCTGACATGTAACAGGGGGGAATAACCTTTAATAAGCAAAACTAGGGTTGTGGAAATATCATATTTCATGGGGAGCCGGTGCCACCCTTCCAGCCCTGCCGCTGCTTTTGGGTGGCTACACTTAGCAACAGGAACAACAATAGACTGCTTCCTTAAGGATGGAACTCTGCTGAGAAAGGGACAGATGGAAAATATAGTTAAAGACCCAGTTGTTCTGCACATACAGTAAGCAGATGGCTACCTAGATTGTCTGGGCCAGGACCTTTCCTAGGTCTACAACCTTTAAAAACTCATTAATTACTCATTAATTAAGTCACATTAATCTCATCAAATGAAGAATTAAGGTGGAACTGATAAAAACTGTTCTTTAGCTCTGAGTGTTTATCACTAAATCATGTACTTCAAATCTCACGTAAAAATCATTGAAATCTTAAATTATTATATATATATTTATCTTAATATTATATTGTCTGCCTTCCTTAAGCCCTACAATGGTTTTCCTGCTATCCCAGGCAGTGCCCAAGTTATTCATTCTAAGCGGTGTCTTGATTTTGTCTTTGTACTTGTTATTCCCTGCCTTAACTTCACATTTAATTTCGTTTTGCAGCTCAGGCAGCTGTGTGGAGTTTCCTTCCCTAAATGCCCTCTTCTTTTCCTGCAAAATCGATTTCAGGGACTTTGAGACCCATGGCTTACTATTTGGGTAGACCTTCACAGTTTTGTTTGGAATAACATGACTTTCACAATATGATATCCAGCTGCTGACAATATCTGATGAGTTCATCAATATTGGAGCATGACTCCATGAACATGAGCCAATCTGTACAATCTAAACAACCCTAGAGAGTCAGATAAGCGTCTTCAGTCCAATTCTTAACATACGTCTTCAGCACCTTTGCCCCTTAGTGCTGTCCGATAAACAGGGATGAGATGCACACAGTTGTGGTCAGAGGACCCAAGGGGAAGGAAAGGGATAGATTTATATGCATCCTTAATTGTACAATAACACAAATCTAGTAGGGCATACTGACGTGACATACTGATGGAAACTCAGGGCCGGATTTACTAACACTGGCGCAGTTTGCGCTGCGTCCGTTTATGCGAGTTCGGTAATAGCGCACGCTATGCTTCCACATTTTGCGTAGTATTTATCAACCCTGACACCCATTAGGCAATCAGCGTCTTTTTCCGCCCACTATACCGTAAATTGCGCTGTAGCAAAGCGCTACTGGTGCTATGATATGGCTGGGTGCAGACTGCGATATTCCCACTGCTGATGCTTTGACTGTTTGAAATGATCCTGATGCCAATATTTGTAATGTAGCGAGGAGTTTAACAACTGCTGGAATGGGATGTGAACGCTGAGTGGGAGATTCAATTTCATCTTTGATTTCTTCCAGTAACTCTAATATTGCATGGCTGCTTGATCTGTAACGCTAAATGATGTTGTGTTCACTGAAAGTGTAATTCTTGTGTTAACGATATTTTCAGCCTCGCCTATGTCTTCGTCTTGCTCAGATTACTGTTGCCATTTCACCAGCGGCATAAAGGTCTACGAGGAAACTCGACTGCGGCTGGTTCAGACCTGCTTTTAAGAGGCGGAGAATTTCCCCCGCAGAATAGAGGCGCGCTCCTACTGACAGTCTTTGTAAATACCACAGAATATATAATTAGGCGCACTTTGCGCTTATCCTCCCACCTTTTTGGGTGGAACTCCCACTTTCCCCATGACCCTCCCACGAACGCATATTAAAAGCGCAACTTGTCTCTTCTCGCTCATGTGGCAGACAATCTGCGATTTTACCCAAGTGCGCCCCGTTTGTAAATAGCCCGCATCAGTTACGTCCGTCTTTGCGACCAATTAGCGCCTGGAAACAGGCGCAAACGGCTTGATAAATCTAGCCCACAGTGTTTTTGCCAGTGTGCAGTGGTTCATATCACCATGTTAGGGGCATCAGGAGATATTTTTTGCAGCCTCTGTATTACTTGGTGGATAAGTTCACAGGCAATAATATTTACATTTGCCCTCGGATGGATGTACACCAGTATGACAAATACGTAACTGAGGAAACTCCCGAGGCAAGTATTGTGGACCGACAGCAGTTCAAGGTCAGGCCCACACCTGCTACTGGTCGCTGCATGAGCATGCGCCCGGGACTCACTCGCCCAGGATTACCACACATACTGCTTAGATTTGTTTAAATTGTTAAATCAGTTTTATTTATATAGCGCCAAATCACAACAGAAATGATCTCATGACACTTTTCATAAAAAGCAGGGCCCTGTTTTTGAAAGGAGATTTAACAAAACTTTGAGCCACTGGTTGGTGGGATGTCCCCATGTAAAAAAAAAAATGCCATAAAAGTGCTCTTTTGGATGCCCCTATGGTAGGTAAAAGGGGAGTGTTTCTCAAATAGGGTTATGCATACCCCTACTTTGGAGTAATGAAGAGGGTACGTTCGATTTCTTTTATGTTAATATACAAAAATTCAGTCATGCTTAATTCTTAAAATAATTATACAATTTAATAATGAATTACAATATTGTTGTTTAGTGAATTAAAAAGTCCTTAAAAAGTCCTGTTAAAAACTTGTTTATATCTGTAGAAACCCTGTAAGTGTAAATGTCTTCAGTAATTATATGTGCCTTTAAATAATAAATATCTTAATACTGTGTAATGATATGGAATATGTTGTGTTAGCATGTCCTAATGCTTGCTGAGACTGTTCACTGTACTGTGTGTTGTAGCCTTCCAGAGCTGCACTCTAACTATGCAAAACATCAGCCTGCGTGCTGCAGCATGGAAATTAAATGGTAAAGAGGTAGCTTCACGTTCTATGTACCAGACAAAAAACGGGCCTTTCAAGTTACACCTGTCTAATTCCAGCCTCTTTGTCTACCAACTGTTAAGATGAGCTATGTCGATTTTGGATAGATAGCCTAACCATAGAAAAAAAGTACCGTATTCATCAAGTATGGTTGATGATTAAATTAACATGCACCCTTGTTAGTCTTGGCAAAAGCTATTTCAACTTTTTTTAACATATTCACACAATTAAAGATTAGCTTTACAGAGCCATCAACAATGGCCTGACAGTGATGAGAGATATGTATGTTTGTTTTGCTTCAGTTAAATGACCAGTCTGAACATGAACATGCAAGAGGCCATGTTTAACTGTTGATGTATTTTCATTCTCAGCCACACCCTTGCTGCCTCTTTCAGTTTGAACGGATGTGCTTCTTTATCTGTGTATTCTGTAAGAGATAGAATAAAAAACGATAATCAATAAACTTTATTTCTGCCCCCCACCCCCACCCAAGAGTATCTAAGGTTAGATTGTGACATTACATCCATTCACAGTTGAAATGCAGACTACAGCCTTAACCCTACTGTTATGTTGTGGGTCAAATTGACCCATTTTACAGTTAAGAAATCTAAAAAGAATAGTTAAAAGAATTTTGCGATATGAAACTTCTTCTACGTGGAATACTGTTCGGATCAATTTGATTCAGTATAAAATACTATTTGTTTCTTTGCAACTGTGAGACATTTCTGATAGTTGATGATTTGGCTTTGTTAATCCTTGCTGTAGAGAGCTCAAGCATAACTATGTCTAGGAATTACACTAACCAATGTTTTATACAAAGCAAGTGGAGGGGGGGAGCCAGCGTTGAACTATAATTTTCTTGGCTGCAGTTGAGCCAGCTAGCCAAATCTTCCTCTGTCTCTCAAGAAGGTGTAATTTTGAGTAATCATTAAGTAACAAAACAATCAGGTCAGTAGGGATTAGATAGCCTATCACATCAGATAGTATTGATGTTTTATGCCAGAACTCATGCACCTGTTCACACTCCCAGACCATATCTAGGAAAGTTCCAGCTTGTTCAGGTTGACGAATGTACAATGGGGGGTGGGAATGGCTTTCGAGACGTATCTCTTCTGAGGAGTCCAATATTTCCTATGGCATATGTTGAAGTGGATACTGGTGATTTGGGTTTTTGGAACAGTGGAAAATGTTGTCCCAAACTGCCTCCTAATTAATTGTGTTCCCCTCAGGGCACAGCTCTCGTTCCCATTTCTTTACTATTGGGAGTTCTCCTATGGATATTTCCATCAGTTTATCATAAATCCTGGACACTAATCCTCTCACACTAATGACCCATGGCACTCCATAACACTTTAGGGCTGATCTTAAGCACAGATAAAAGTAGAAGGATGTCCTGGGGACCTCAAAACTAGCTATCAGGTCTTCAAAACTCAACATAACTTTCTCATTAAATAGCTGGTCTAAAGTATAAATACCTCTGTCACTCCACTGGTTACAGGCAAAGGGTTTGTTACCAGACATTAAGTGTGCATTGTGCCTTATTGGGGTATTCAAATGCCACTTATTGGTGTAGCGTAGTTGCTCCTCCACCTGTTTAAAGTTGGTCAGTGTGTTGGTGATAATAGGGCCATGGGCCAGCATACACTTTTTTGGACACACACCTGCAAAGGCAAGGTCTTGCAGTCTTAGACTTCCAGTGAGGTTTTGCTCTATTTCTCTCCATGGAACTGTAGATGAGGGGTCCATCCACACTCTGAGGGCCCGTAGCTGAAAGGCTCTGTGGTACGTTGCAGGGTAGAATATTTTAGCCCAGGTTGTTTATTATTCCAAGTATACTGCTGAATTAAGGCATCAAGTTTCTTCCAGAAATGTATTGGTGGGGGTAGGGATCATTGTACTTAAGAAATTCACACAAGGAACTATGTTCATTTTAACAACAGCAATCCTGGACCGTAGTGATGCCGGCAGCGCAGACCAATAAGTCAGATCCCTTTGAACACTACTTAATATAGTTTCATAGTTGTCCTGGTCAACTTGCTGTAGTGTATGGTGATGCCCAAACATGTAATTTTGCTTTGGGTTGGTATTGTAACACTAATGGCTGATGTCACATGCCTGTTGTTCAATAAAAGAACATTAGATTTATTCCAGTTAATTTTATAGCCTGGAGATTGAGCCAAATTCGATGAAGATCTTAATAATTTTTGGAATAGAGTCCTCAAGATCTGATGTACAACATCAGCCAGTCATTAACAGTTTTCAGGAAACACAGGACGAGATGTAATACATCCTTTAAGTGCAAGCGCGTACTAAGAGAATGTCCTTGACCTTGGCAGTGTATTTGACAGTAAAGCTTTCAGGTGAGCATCCCCCTTGATGGGTGATCCGAGGGACACATCATCAGTAGTACACCTCAGGCCTCATTGGATGTTTCGGCCATTATAACTAGACATCCTCGGCTGAGGAAGGCCCTACGGGGAGGATCAAGCCCCCGCAGCGTATCCCCCCAATCACCCAATCAAGCCGGAGCCCAGCAGGAGTCTTGTCTCTTCATCCAGAGCCACTGGCTGCTTCTCTCAGCGGCAGTGATGGACTGGGAACAAAAAACGGCCCTGGCATTTCCACCCACCAGCGGCCCACCGGTGGGGGGGGGTCGCAGATAGAACTTTTGACGCATGGAAAGAACACGCACTTTTGATAGCCCCAGTGATGGTAAACGTAAACTCCCATGCTATAAACAACTGCACCAAAACTGAGACTTATAAAAAATCACAGCCAGCCGCTCCATAATAATATAATATTATGAAGTAGCCAAACTTACTGTACCTACACTCCCTCCTGCAGCATTGGTCTCCATCTCTGTTACTTCTGGTAATCCACATTCAGACCCACAGCAGGTTTGTTGTTCTGTGTTGGTTCCATAGATTCGTTATCCATGTCTATCTCTTCATCCTCCTCTTGCTCGTTTTGTTCTTCCTCTTCCTCATATTCCTCACTGTCCTGTCTTTCTCCCTGGTGTGCTGGCTCAGATGTGTCGCTATAACATGCTAGCTGTATTAGCGCTAATGCTAGCTGAAGCTGCAGTTGAGTTTAAAAACAAATCAGTCAGTTTGCAGCATTTTTCAACGTCGGCCAACAGTGCTCTCATATATTTCTCTCTCTTTTTCTCTAACCCCCCCCCCTCCTTGCATCACTTGATGCCTCGATTCATTTTTTTGTCAAAAACTTCAAACCACCACCTGACACAGACCATAGACACATAAAGACGGAGACGCGGTCTACTCGGCTCTACTTGATTCTGTCTTGAAATTCCCAGAAGGCATTGCTTCATTTTAACTTTTGCAAACAAATATTCAAATAAAAGAAATGCAGGTAGATTTGTTTATTTCAAACCATGCACGTTTATGTTTTTAAACATCTGATCCGAATAAATAATTTTGCTAAAAAACAATACAGACTGATGTAAAAGTTCATGACTGTAGAGGGTAACCATGACTGTGATATCGAGAGACTCATATGTGTTATAAATACAAATCAGATTACTTGACTAATAGGTGTGAAGGATTTGGATACATTTGGCTATCGTTTAGCAAAAGAACTTTGTTATTGATGCTTGAAAGGGGGCCGAGAGAAATTATATGGGCTGCAGTTTACAATTAAGTGGCCGCATGGCTGTGACAATTATGCTGCTCTCTGATTGGCAGGCCGGCCCAAACGGCCCATGAGGGCCCGCGGCCCCTCTGGCATCTGCCCAAATGCCAGATTACCAGTCCGTCACTGCTCAGCGGCCTCTGACATTGCTTTAATGGCCTGACGCAGGTTCTGGCCTCTAATTCCCAGCTCTCTAAGCAGTCTGGTGGTAGACACTGCCACGAACCCCCTGCACCCCACCTCCACTGGACGGACTTCAGTTTTCCATCTGCGATATTGTGCTTCAGCAGCCAGCTCAGCATAGAGTAGTTGTTTTCGCTCATATGCCTCATCTACTGAGTCCTCCCAGGGTACAGTGAGTTCTATGATAAAGACCTTCTTCAGAGAGAGGGACCAGAGAACTATGTCAGGCCTAAGTGTGGTGATTGCTATCTCTGGAGGAAAAACAAGCCGCCTACCAACATCAACTAGCATCTTCCAATCACAAGCCCCTCGAAGCTGCCCATGCTCCATAGGTGAGGCTGACTCTACACCCAGTCAGTATGTGATGGAGAGAACCTGGGCTGGAGCAGAGGGCGCATCCTGGATCTTCACCCAGCCACTGATGGAGATTGCTAGGTGTTGGAAGAACATCATATGTAGCTGTAATGATGAAGCTTATTCGCTTCGCTTCCATGCTCCACAACTCCTTCCAGCTAATCCTCCTTCTCTCCACACTCTCCCAACGTGTCCACCGTCCCTGTTTACCAAGCGAGACTGCCTTGGCCCACTGTGCTGCCCTTCCTGACGATGTATTTCCTCCACCACCAATTTCCTCCGTTCTGGTGCCGCAGCTGTGTTCCAGGCTGGCAGCCTAGTTGTTAACCCGAGGCCTCCCCTTCCCTGCTGGACATGCCCCACTATGTCCGCAAGTCTGAGAGAGGCTGCTGCCTCCACCACCGCACTGGCTGGTCTCCATTTGCGGCCTGCCACCAAGGATGGTGCGTTATTACTCACCATTGCATCGCGAGATTCATTCAGTGTCATCTGGAGTCTTACTTTAGCACAATTGAATTCCTCTGTGAGACTGGTCCTCACCAGTTTGAGGGCGCAATCTCCGTATAGGCCTATGGTGGTTAGGCATCGAGGCACTCCAAGCCATTTTTTGATATAGCCTGTGATTCCTCTTTCCAACTTCTCCACTGTTGAGAGTGGGACCTCAAAAATGGTAAGGTGCCACAGCACTCGGGGGAGAAGGCCAAACTGTAAGCACCAGGCCTTCAATCTTCCAGGCAGCTGAGTGTTGTCAATGGCCTGGAGCCCACTTCTGATTTCCTTCTGCAGCCGCTGTACCTGATCTTTGTCCTTCAGGCTGGCATCATACCACCTTCCGAGGCTCTTAACCGGCTGGTCAGACACTGTTGGGATGGGCTCCTCTCCAATGAAGAATCTGCAGTCAGAGAGCACTCCCTTGACAATGGAGATGCTACGTGACTTTGATGGCTTTATCTTCATGCGAGCCTACCTGATGTTCTCCTCCAGCTTTCCGAGCAGTTTCCTGCAAATAATGATATTGAGCTGGTATTGGATTTAATCTGGACATTACAGATTTTATTTTGCATTATGACTTGGACTAACGGTTCAACAGAGATTGCAAACAGCATGAGGGAAAGCGGGCATCCCTGTCGCGAGCCCCGCTCGATGGGGAATGGCTGTGAATGCAGGCCATTGGTTGAGACTATGGCCATGGGGTTTGCATATAAAGTACGCACCATGTCAATGAGTTTGGCCCCCAAGCCTCTCCATTGCTTGCCACAAGTAATTCCACTCTAGGCGGTCAAAAGCCTTTTCCACTGATAAAACTGCTGCTTTTGTTGGGAGGTTTTTGGCTTCTTCTATTACATGAAATAATCTGCGTACAATGTCTGCAGCATGACGCTTTGGTATAAAACCTGATTGGTCGGGTGGACTAGCTTCTCGATAAAGCGCTCTAGCAGAGAGTCAAGACTTTGGAATAAAGCTTAAGATCAGTCCCGATTAGGCTGATGGGCCTCAAATTGGAGCAATCTGTAAGATCGTTGCCCTTTTTAACCGAAATTAGCATAGTGTTGGTTTGTTGGTGGAAAGTACTATGGCTGAAGTTAAAGCTTGTAAAATGGTAGGTCCTAATATGTCAAAATACTGTAGAAGAAGTTCTGATAGAATTCCATCCAACCCTGGTGTTTTCCATTTTCAAGAAGAGGCAGGTTTAGTTATTTTAGGAACTGTGTCAGGTCTGAGTTGGAGGGTTTCATCATGTTCTTCCAGTCTAATTAACTGTTCCTTTAAAATAGTTAATTAGACTGTTGCTTGGTTCCAAAATTTACATACTATATTTTAACCAGCTATTAAGTTCTGAAATAGGCTATGCGAAAAACACATTAGCCTAGTAAGAGTAATAGACATAGATTATAAACTGAATATAATTCCTTTAAAGCTTGGTTCCAAAATGTACATACAGTGCTCTTGAGTCAAACTTGTACGGTACTCGTGAGTGCGCCAGCCCTGGTCCCTCCGCCGGCTCCAGCGTCAGACGAGGAGTCCCCCCACCGTCCTCCGGCCCCGACAACGGCACTTGGTCCAGCCGCGCAGCGGCCCATGTGGATGTTGCGCCAACCTCCCCTTCCAGATACCGACAGAAAACGTCTGCATCCTAGGCTGTACTGATTCAAGCCCATTTTGCTTTCCTTGGCCATCATGTTTTCCATGTCTAGGTCCGCGCTAGCATCAGTAGCCGTGGTAGCCGCCGCCATGTTGGTAACTCTCTGTGGGTAAACAGCAACGAGATCTGCTTTTTTCAGTCACTGTGTTAACAAATAAAAACGATTAATGTCGAAGAATAGGAATAGACCTGTTTTTTCATTGAAAATACGGAGGTGCTCCTGGGCAGCCATTGCGGTCGTTGGTGACGTGATCCTTGTGCCTCTGCTTTTTAAATTGAGCCAGGATAACTGGAATATCCTGGCTTAATCACTTATTTTGAATTTATTTATTACACAAATACAAATATGGATGTACAGTAAATCCATGGATACTGGGCTGGATAGATAAATGGCAAGCTTTTATTTGTTTGTTCAGGCATGGACCCTAAATATTTACCAGCTCATCTATTTATTTTAAACAAACTGGAAATATGAAACACAGGAAAGACCCACTCAACATCCTATAAAACAAACCCATATGTCTGTACAAGCAGCCATTTACGACCCATGTTTACATTTATTGTTAGATGCCGACCTCTAGTGGCCATAGTCATTATGACAGGAGCAAGTAGGAAGTCAGATAACGTAGTGTAAAGAGCAACAAAGTCCACACAGGGAGGAGGTGGGCGAGGATGTCAAACAAACACAGGACTTATCCCAAGAACTCCGGATTTCCACTGAATGCAGAACGTCTGTGGACCGGCTCCACTGCGTATCGGCTCCGTGCCCCGCCGTCCTTCAATACCCACTAGGTCCGGATTTGTTGCGGCACGGCTGCGGCCATGACTGTTATGGTTTTGGTGTCTTGTCTTATTATGGTAGTCTGTTTTGTGCTCTGTTTCCTGTTTTATTTTGACGGTCCTGTTTTCTGTCTTGTCTTGTTGGTTTTACTTCCTGTCTTGTCTTCCCGCCTTTTTTGATTACTCTGCCCAGCCTAATGTGTTTCACCTGTTTCCCAGCCCTTGTGTCACCTGTCTTGTGTTATCTCGTTACCCTCTGTATTTAGTCTTGGTGTTCCCCTTGTCCAGTGTCAGATCATTGTTTGTTCGTTTGTGTTTGTGTGTTTCCCAACCGTGTTTCAGTTCTGTTTCCTCGTCCGTAAGTTTGTCAGTAGTTTCTGTTTCTGGATGTCCTTGTTTTACCTGCTGGATTTTTGGACACCCTTTTTGTTGTTTTGACTCTTTGCTTTAATAAATCCTCTATCGCTACCTGCTGCCTGCCTCCCTGCCTTGCCTCTGCATTTTGGGTCCACCATTCCCTACTCCTCCCCGCCACAACCCGACATAATGATCTGACCACCATGGACCCAGCAGAGACTGTGGAGTACGGCCTCAGTGACCTCACCTGCAGGCTTGTTTGTGCTGTTGGGGAGTGGAGGTTGGGAGGCCAAGGGAGGCAGTTCTCCAGGCTGCTCGCCGAGACGCCTCCGCTCATCCCTGGCTCCGGAGCTCCCTCCCGGACTGGATTCAAGACTTCCTGGAGGCTCCTAGTGGTGAGCCTAAACCCCGCTCTGCCTCCTCCAAAGTGACTTTCCCAGTGCTGTCTGGTGTTCCCAGGCCTACCAGTGGCCACGAGCCGACTCCTGGTCCCCGTGTCCTGTCTATGGTCGGGCCTACTCCTGCCCCTCGTGCCTTGTCGGCACCCCTGTTGACCTCTGTTCCTGAGCTGACGTGCAACCCTTCTGTTCCCGAGCTGACGTGCAACCCTTCTGTTCCCGAGCTGACGTGCAACCCTTCTGTTCCCGGGCTGACGTGCAGTTCTACTGACCCTGGGTTGACATGCTGCTCTCCTGACCCTGGGCTGACGTGTAGCTCTCCTGAGTTTGGGCTGATGTGCAGCTCCTTCCCAGGCTCCTGGCCTGCCAGCAGCCTTCATGAGCCCCGGCTAGCTAGCGACCTCCCTAAATCCAGGCCAGCTAGCGGCCTCTCTGTGCTCAGGCAAGCTAGCATCCTTCCCGAGCCCAGGCTAGCTAGCAGTCTGCCTAAATCCCTGCTAGTTAGCAACCTCCGTGAAGCCATGCTAGCTAGCATCCTCCCTGAGCCCCAGCTGGCTAGCATCCTCCCTGAGTCCAGGCCAGCTAGCATCTCCCCTGAGCCCAGGGCAGCTAGCATCTCCCCTGAGTCCAGGCCAGCTAGCATCTCCCCTGAGTCCAGGACAGCTAGCATCTCCCCTGAGTCCAGGCCAGCTAGCATCTCCCCTGAGTCCAGGCCAGCTAGCATCTCCCCTGAGTCCAGGCCATCTAGCATCTCCCTGAGTCCAGGCCAGCTAGCATCTCCCCTGAGTCTGGGCTAGCTAGCAACTCCCCTGAGTCCAGGCTGGTTGGCAGTTTCTTTGAACCCCAGCTGGCTAGTAACCTCCCAGATCCCAGCCTGGCTAGCAGCCACCCTAATCCCTGGCTGGCTAGCACCCCCCTGATTTCCCACTAGCTGGTGGTCCCTCTGTATCCAGCATAGCAGGCAGCCCCCCTGACTCCGGGCTAGTTAGGGGCCTCCCTGATTCCCTGCTAGCCGGATGCCTCTCTAGTGCCCCCGAGCTCTCTAGCGTCCCCGGGCTGGCTAGCAGCCCCACAGAACCCTGGCTGGCTAGCAGCATCCCTGGTTCCCGGCTGTCTAGCAGCTTCACAGATACCTGGCTGGCTAGCAGCCCTCCTGAACCTCGGCCGGCTAGCAGCCTCTCTGTACCCCTGCTGGCTAGCAGCATCCCCGGTTCCCAGCTGGCTAGCGGCCTCACAGATTCCTGACTGGCTAGCAGCCCTCCAGAACCTCGGCCGGCTAGCAGCCTCTTAGATCCCCGGCTAGCTAGCAGCCTCACAGATTCCTGGCTGGCTAGCAGCCCTCCAGAACCTCGGCCGGATATCAGCAGCCCGGATTCGCCGCTGACGTGCAGCCGCCCGGATTTGCCGCTGACGTGCAGCCGCCCAGAACCGCCGCTGATGTACAGCCGCCCAGAGTCTTCCAGTCGTCCAGAGTCTGCGTCGCCCGACCTCCCAGACCTCTCAGAGTCCACATCAACCGCTCTCCCTGAGACTTTGTCGGTCTCTGGCACCCCGGTGACTGCCCCAGAGACTGTTCCTTTGTCAGCGGTCCGGCCGACTCCTGCCCCCCGGGCTTTGTCGGCGATCCGGCCGACTCCTGCCCCCCGGGTTTTGTCGGCGGTCCGGCCGATCCCTGCCCCCCGGTTTCTGTCGGTGGTCCGGCCGACCTCTGCTCCAGCTACCTTGTCGGCGGATTGGCTGACTCCTGTTCCTGCTACCTTGTCGCCTGGCTCCAGCCCCGCTGACCCGTCGCCTGGCTCCAGCCCCGCTGACCCGTCGCCTGGCTCCAGCTCAGCTGACCCGTTGCTTGTCCGGCCCTCGGAAGGTCTTAGCCTTCACCGGCCTGCCAAGTTTCCTGAGGGGTTCAGCCTGAGCCATCCTGTTCGGTCTCCTGAAGGGATCCACCTTCGCCGACGGCCTCCAGAGGGGACTCGCCTTCGCCGACTGCCTCCAGAGGGGATTCGCCCTCGCCGCCGACGGCCGCCAGAGGGATATCGCCTTCGCCGACGGCCTCCAGAGGGGACTCTCCTTCGCTGCCGGCCTCCAGAGGGGACTCTCCTTCGCCACCGGCCTCCAGAGGGGACTCTCCTTCGCCGCCGGCCTCCAGAGGGGACTCGCCTTCGCCGACGGCCACCGGAGGGATTTCACCTTCGCCATCGGCCGCCTGAAGGGTTCTGCCTTCGCCGACGACCACCTCGGAGTCATCACCGTCCTGCTTGGTCGCCTGAGGGGCTCTACCTTCGTTGCCGGCCGCCTGAAGGATCCTGCCTTCGTCGACGGCCACCGGAGGGATTTCACCTTCGCCATCGGTCGCCTGAAGGGTTCTGCCTTCGCCGACGACCACCTCGGAGTCATCACCGTCCTGCTTGGTCGCCTGAGGGGCTATACCTTCGTCGCCGGCCGCCTGAAGGATCCTGCCTTCATCGACGGCCGCCTGAGGGATCCTGCCTTCGTCGCCGGCCGCCAGAAGGCGTCGGCCTTCGCTGCGGTCCTGTGTCCCCTACTGCCCCAGGACTCTCTGTTCCCTGTGCCCCTGGACTCCCTGTTCCCTGTGCCCCTGGACTCTCTTTTCCCTCTGGCATCTCTCTGTTTCCCTTGCCCCAGTGACTCTAGTGCCTTCCTCGCCCCTCCCGGGGTTGATTTATTTTGCCTTTTTGGGTCGTCCCTCCTCCGGGCCCCCCTCCGCCCTCCCTGGTTTGTCTTTTTGCTCCTTTGTTGTTGTTTTTTTTGGACATCTGGGATCTGTCCCTTGGGGGGGTACTGTTATGGTTTTGGTGTCTTGTCTTATTTTGGTAGTCTGTTTTGTGCTCTGTTTCCTGTTTTATTTTGACGGTCCTGTTTTCAGTCTTGTCTTGTTGGTTTTACTTCCTGTCTTGTCTTCCCGCCTTTTTTGATTACTCTGCCCAGCCTAATGTGTTTCACCTGTTTCCCAGCCCTTGTGTCACCTGTCTTGTGTTATCTCGTTACCCTCTGTATTTAGTCTTGGTGTTCCCCTTGTCCAGTGTCAGATCATTGTTTGTTTCGTTTGTGTTTGTGTGTTTCCCAACCGTGTTTCAGTTCTGTTTCCTCGTCCGTAAGTTTGTCAGTAGTTTCTGTTTCTGGATTTCCTTGTTTTACCTGCTGGATTTTTGGACTCCCTTTTTGTTGTTTTGACTCTTTGCTTTAATAAATCCTCTATCGCTACCTGCTGCCTGCCTCCCTGCCTTGCCTCTGCATTTTGGGTCCACCATTCCCTACTCCTCCCCGCCACAACCCGACATAATGATCTGACCACCATGGACCCAGCAGAGACTGTGGAGTACGGCCTCAGTGACCTCACCTGCAGGCTTGTTTGTGCTGTTGGGGAGTGGAGGTTGGGAGGCCAAGGAGGCAGTTCTCCAGGCTGCTCGCCGAGACGCCTCCGCTCATCCCTGGCTCCGGAGCTCCCTCCCGGACTGGATTCAAGACTTCCTGGAGGCTCCTAGTGGTGAGCCTAAACCCCGCTCTGCCTCCTCCAAAGTGACTTTCCCAGTGCTGTCTGGTGTTCCCAGGCCTACCAGTGGCCACGAGCCGACTCCTGGTCCCCGTGTCCTGTCTATGGTCGGGCCTACTCCTGCCCCTCGTGCCTTGTCGGCACCCCTGTTGACCTCTGTTCCTGAGCTGACGTGCAACCCTTCTGTTCCCGAGCTGACGTGCAACCCTTCTGTTCCCGAGCTGACGTGCAACCCTTCTGTTCCCGGGCTGACGTGCAGTTCTACTGACCCTGGGTTGACATGCTGCTCTCCTGACCCTGGGCTGACGTGTAGCTCTCCTGAGTTTGGGCTGATGTGCAGCTCCTTCCCAGGCTCCTGGCCTGCCAGCAGCCTTCATGAGCCCCGGCTAGCTAGCGACCTCCCTAAATCCAGGCCAGCTAGCGGCCTCTCTGTGCTCAGGCAAGCTAGCATCCTTCCCGAGCCCAGGCTAGCTAGCAGTCTGCCTAAATCCCTGCTAGTTAGCAACCTCCGTGAAGCCATGCTAGCTAGCATCCTCCCTGAGCCCCAGCTGGCTAGCATCCTCCCTGAGTCCAGGCCAGCTAGCATCTCCCCTGAGCCCAGGGCAGCTAGCATCTCCCCTGAGTCCAGGCCAGCTAGCATCTCCCCTGAGTCCAGGACAGCTAGCATCTCCCCTGAGTCCAGGCCAGCTAGCATCTCCCCTGAGTCCAGGCCAGCTAGCATCTCCCCTGAGTCCAGGCCATCTAGCATCTCCCCTGAGTCCAGGCCAGCTAGCATCTCCCCTGAGTCTGGGCTAGCTAGCAACTCCCCTGAGTCCAGGCTGGTTGGCAGTTTCTTTGAACCCCAGCTGGCTAGTAACCTCCCAGATCCCAGCCTGGCTAGCAGCCACCCTAATCCCTGGCTGGCTAGCACCCCCCCTGATTTCCCACTAGCTGGTGGTCCCTCTGTATCCAGCATAGCAGGCAGCCCCCCTGACTCCGGGCTAGTTAGGGGCCTCCTGATTCCCTGCTAGCCGGATGCCTCTCTAGTGCCCCCCGAGCTCTCTAGCGTCCCCGGGCTGGCTAGCAGCCCCACAGAACCCTGGCTGGCTAGCAGCATCCCTGGTTCCCGGCTGTCTAGCAGCTTCACAGATACCTGGCTGGCTAGCAGCCCTCCTGAACCTCGGCCGGCTAGCAGCCTCTCTGTACCCCTGCTGGCTAGCAGCATCCCCGGTTCCCAGCTGGCTAGCGGCCTCACAGATTCCTGACTGGCTAGCAGCCCTCCAGAACCTCGGCCGGCTAGCAGCCTCTTAGATCCCGGCTAGCTAGCAGCCTCACAGATTCCTGGCTGGCTAGCAGCCCTCCAGAACCTCGGCCGGATATCAGCAGCCCGGATTCGCCGCTGACGTGCAGCCGCCCGGATTTGCCGCTGACGTGCAGCCGCCCAGAACCGCCGCTGATGTACAGCCGCCCAGAGTCTTCCAGTCGTCCAGAGTCTGCGTCGCCCGACCTCCCAGACCTCTCAGAGTCCACATCAACCGCTCTCCCTGAGACTTTGTCGGTCTCTGGCACCCCGGTGACTGCCCCAGAGACTGTTCCTTTGTCAGCGGTCCGGCCGACTCCTGCCCCCCGGGCTTTGTCGGCGGTCCGGCCGACTCCTGCCCCCCGGGTTTTGTCGGCGGTCCGGCCGACCCCTGCCCCCGGCTTCTGTCGGCGGTCCGGCCGACCTCTGCTCCAGCTACCTTGTCGGCGGATTGGCTGACTCCTGTTCCTGCTACCTTGTCGCCTGGCTCCAGCCCCGCTGTCCCGTCGCCTGGCTCCAGCTCAGCTGACCCGTCGCCTGGCTCCAGCTCAGCTGACCCGTTGCTTTGTCCGGCCCTCGGAAGGTCTTAGCCTTCACCGGCCTGCCAAGTTTCCTGAGGGGGTTCAGCCTGAGCCATCCTGTTCGGTCTCCTGAAGGGATCCACCTTCGCCGACGGCCTCCAGAGGGGACTCGCCTTCGCCGACTGCCTCCAGAGGGATTCGCCCTCGCCGCCGACGGCCGCCAGAGGGATATCGCCTTCGCCGACGGCCTCCAGAGGGGACTCTCCTTCGCTGCCCGGCCTCAGAGGGGACTCTCCTTCGCCACCGGCCTCCAGAGGGGACTCTCCTTCGCCGCCCGGCCTCCAGAGGGGACTCGCCTTCGCCGACGGCCACCGGAGGGATTTCACCTTCGCCATCGGCCGCCTGAAGGGTTCTGCCTTCGCCGAGCGACCACCTCGGAGTCATCACCGTCCCTGCTTGGTCGCCTGAGGGGCTCTACCTTCGTTGCCGGCCGCCTGAAGGATCCTGCCTTCGTCGACGGCCACCGGAGGGATTTCACCTTCGCCATCGGTCGCCTGAAGGGTTCTGCCTTCGCCGACGACCACCTCGGAGTCATCACCGTCCTGCTTGGTCGCCTGAGGGGCTATACCTTCGTCGCCGGCCGCCTGAAGGATCCTGCCTTCATCGACGGCCGCCTGAGGGATCCTGCCTTCGTCGCCGGCCGCCAGAAGGCGTCGGCCTTCGCTGCGGTCCTGTGTCCCCTACTGCCCCAGGACTCTCTGTTCCCTGTGCCCCTGGACTCCCTGTTCCCTGTGCCCCTGGACTCTCTTTTCCCTCTGGCATCTCTCTGTTTCCCTTGCCCCGAGTGACTCTAGTGCCTTCCTCGCCCCTCCGGGGTTGATTTATTTTGCCTTTTTGGGTCGTCCCTCCTCCGGGCCCCCCTCCGCCCTCCCTGGTTTGTCTTTTTGCTCCTTTGTTGTTGTTTTTTTTGGACATCTGGGATCTGTCCCTTGGGGGGGTACTGTTATGGTTTTGGTGTCTTGTCTTATTTTGGTAGTCTGTTTTGTGCTCTGTTTCCTGTTTTATTTTGACGGTCCTGTTTTCAGTCTTGTCTTGTTGGTTTTACTTCCTGTCTTGTCTTCCCGCCTTTTTTGATTACTCTGCCCAGCCTAATGTGTTTCACCTGTTTCCCAGCCCTTGTGTCACCTGTCTTGTGTTATCTCGTTACCCTCTGTATTTAGTCTTGGTGTTCCCCTTGTCCAGTGTCAGATCATTGTTTGTTTGTTTGTGTTCGTGTCTTTCCCAACCGTGTTTCAGTTCTGTTTCCTCGTCCGTAAGTTTGTCAGTAGTTTCTGTTTCTAGATTTCCTTGTTTTACCTGCTGGATTTTTGGACTCCCTTTTTGTTGTTTTGACTCTTTGCTTTAATAAATCCTCTATCGCTACCTGCTGCCTGCCTCCCTGCCTTGCCTCTGCATTTTGGGTCCACCATTCCCTACTCCTCCCCGCCACAACCCGACAATGACAGTTTGTTTCCATCCAGAGGAGTAGAGGGGAAACAACTCTGTGCTGTGTTTTCAAGGTGTAGTGCAGGGAAATATGATCCGTCATGAGCATGGTGTATTTTATTTTGAAAATTAACCGGATGTTTATTTTGTTTCTGTGTTGGACTTCCTGTCCCACACTATGTGCTGTGTGCTGAATTGCTGTGGAGCTCTCCGGCATAAATAGAAGCTCTGCGTATCTGCTCTGGAGGGCTGCGGATCCCCGGAGCTGTGCCAGAGTCGGAACGCAACCGTTCTGCAGTCAGTGGAAATACACAAATACACACATTGACTTTAATGGAAACGTAATGACTCCACCGCTGTTCTGGAGCGGATCCGCAGCCGTTACGCAGCCAGTGGAAATTGGGGGGAAGACTGGAAGTCAATGTTGACTTATTTTTATTTATATTAACATACTTAACTCATGTAACTACATTATGCATAACTATGTCACAAACTCATGTACGCAACTGAAGTTACGTAACAAGCATACTTACACTCACCTAAAGGATTATTAGGAACACCATACTAGTAACATTTTTGACCCCGTTTCACCTTCAGAACTGCCTTAATTCTTCGTGGCATTGATTCAACAAGGTGCTGGAAGCATTCTTTGGAAATGTTGGCCCATATTGATAGGATAGCATCTTGCAGTTGATGGAGATTTTTGGGATGCACATCCCAAAGATGTTCTATTGGGTTGAGATGAGGTGACTGTGGGGGCCATTGTAGTACAGTGAACTCATTGTCATGTTCATTTGAAATTATTCGAGCTTTGTGCCATGGTGCATTATCCTGCTGGAAGTAGCCATCAGAGGATGGGTACATGGTGGTCATAAAGGGATGGACATGGTCAGAAACAATGCTCAGGTAGGCTGTGGCATTTAAACGATGCCCAATTGGTACTAATGGGCCTAAAGTGTGCCAAGAAAACATCCCCCACACCATTACACCACCACCACCAAGCCTGCCCAGTGGTAACAAGGCATGACCGATCCATGTTCTTATTCCGTTTACGCCAAATTCTGACTCTACCATCTGAATGTCTCAACAGAAATCAAGACTCATCAGACCAGGCAACATTTTTCCACTGTTCAACTTTCCAAATATGGTGAGCTTGTGCAAATTGTAGCCTCATGTTCCTATTTTTAGTGGAGATGAGTGATAGCCGATGGGGTCTTCTGCTGTTGTAGCCTCAAGGTTGTGCGTGTTGTGGCTTCACAAATGCTTTGCTGCATACCTCGGTTGTAACGAGTGGTTATTTGAGTCAAAGTTGATCTTCTATCAGCTGGAATCAGTCGGCCCATTCTCCGCTGACCTCTAGCATCAACAAGGTATTTTCTCCCCCCAGGACTGCAGCATACTGGATGTTTTTCCTTTTTCAGACCATTCTTTGTAAGCCCTAGAAATGGTTGTGGGTGAGAATCCCAGTAACTGTGTGTAAAACTTAGGTACGGTTTAGGTATGAGAACATGTTAATTTCCTGCCACCGGTAGGGGCCCTAATTTCAACTTTCCTGTTGGTCATATAAGAGGACAGGAACAAACCACTTATGTGGTCGTATGGTTGGAGGACTTGTTAATATTTTTTACAAATTAATTTTGGACTGTATTTTACTTAGACAAAGCTCTTGTACGACTACTTGTGTTAAGACAACATTTAAAGGAGACCTATTATGCTTTTCTGTATTTCCTGTCATGTGTACAATGTACATAAACAATGTTCATATTAAACATAGCCAAATCTTCAAATAATGAGGTAAACGTAGTTAAAAGAAATCCCTGTGAGCTAAATTGTACACTGTTCTAAATTTGGTTTCAACAGTTCTTTCTACTCTTGGCCAATCTGTTTTTCTGTATATGTATATTCTTTTGTTCATTATCTACCTCCTCCCACTTGGCATTATCCTCAGGCAACATGGTGTTCAAGTTTACTGGTATGCTGACGACACCCAGCTGTACTTATCTACAAAACCCACTGCCACTCTTCCGCCAGCTGTAATTACTGCCTGCCTCCATGACATAAACTTGTGGATGACACAATACTACCTGATGCTGACTAGCAGTAACTGAGCTGCTAGTGGTTGGCTCCAAATCAGCTCTTGCTAAGATGGAACCTTTCACCGTTTCTGTAGATGATAGCATCATCCCTTGCTCCAACCAGGTCAAGAGCCTTGATGTCATACTGGACAATATGCTCTCACTTAGTGTGAACATAAACAGTATTTCTCGAAGTGCCTTTTTCCATCTAAGGAACATTGCACGGCCTTTGCCCAGTGCTCACCCAGCAGGGTGCAGAATTCTTTGTCAATGCGTATATGACATCCCGCTTTGACTTGACTGTAATTCCATTTTGTCTGGAATCCCTAATAAGCTACTCCACCAGCTCCAACTCATTCAGAATTCTGCAGCGAGGATTATAACATACAAATCCACTAGCCATATAACAAACGTCAAAGTATGAATTAGCATGAATTGGAAATACTCAAGTACAAAACCTCATTAGATGTACATAGTTACATAAAACCATTTAAAAATAACTAGACAAAGATGTATTCATATTTTATGTGGATTACTTTATTAAAACAATCTTTGAGGGTGTATATAGGCTACACATTTGAAATAGAATATTATATATATGCAACCAGGCATTTGCAAAATGCTTAAAATTAATTTGTATTGAATAAGTTTGAATGCTTCCAGGAAAGAGTAAGGAAATAGAAAATGTAGGTATGTTTACAGCAGTACTACAGATACTCAATAATATTTGTCCATCCATCCATCCATCTTCGTCCGCTTATCCGGTGTCGGGTCGCGGGGGGAGCAGCTCCAGCAGGGGGCCCCAAACTTCCCTTTCCCGAGCAACATTAACCAGCTCCGACTGGGGGATCCCGAGGCGTTCCCAGGCCAGGTTAGAGATATAATCCCTCCACCTAGTCCTGGGTCTTCCCCGAGGCCTCCGCCCAGCTGGACGTGCCTGGAACACCTCCCTAGGGAGGCGCCCAGGGGGGCATCCTTACCAGATGCCCGAACCACCTCAACTGGCTCCTTTCGACGCAAAGGAGCAGCGGCTCTACTCCGAGCTCCTCACGGATGACTGAGCTTCTCACCCTATCTCTAAGGGAGACGCCAGCCACCCTCCTGAGGAAACCCATTTCGGCCGCTTGTACCCTGGATCTCGTTCTTTCGGTCATGACCCAGCCTTCATGACCATAGGTGAGGGTAGGAACAAAAACTGACCGGTAGATCGAGAGCTTTGCCTTCTGGCTCAGCTCTCTTTTCGTCATAGCGGTGCGATAGATGGAATGTAATACCGCACCCGCTGCGCCGATTCTCCGACCAATCTCCCGCTCCATTGTCCCCTCACTCGCGAACAAAACCCCCAAGGTACTTGAACTCCTTCACTTGGGGTAAGGACTCATTCCCTACCTGGAGAAGGCATTCCATCGGTTTCCTGCTGAGAACCATGGCCTCCCGATTTAGAGGTGCTGATCCTCATCCCAACCGCTTCACACTCGGCTGCGAACCGATCCAGTGAGTGCTGAAGGTCACAGGCCGATGATGCCATCAGGACCACATCATCTGCAAAGAGCAGCGATGAGATCCCCAGCCCACCGAACTGCAACCCCTCCCCATCCCGACTACGCCTCGATATCCTGTCCATAAATATTACAAACAGGATTGGTGACAAAGCGCAGCCCTGGCGGAGGCCAACCCTCACCCGAAATACGTCCGACTTACTGCCGAGAACCCGGACACAACTCTCACTTTGGTCGTACAGAGATTGGATGGCCCTGAGTAGAGACCCCCTCACCCCCATACTCCCGCAGCACCTCCCACAGTATCTCCCGGGGGACCCGGTCATACGCCTTCTCCAAATCCACAAAACACATGTAGACCGGTTGGGCATACTCCCAGGCCCCCTCCAGGATCCTTGCGAGTGAAGAGCTGGTCCGTTGTTCCACGACCAGGACGGAATCCGCATTGTTCCTCTTCAATCTGAGGGTTCGACTATCGGCCGAACCCTCCTTTCCAGCACCTTGGAGTAGACTTTACCAGGGAGGCTGAGAAGTGTGATACCCCTGTAATTGGCACACACCCTCTGATCCCCCTTTTTAAAAGGGAACCACCACCCCAGTCTGCCACTCCTTTGGCACTGTTCCAGACTTCCACGCAATGTTGAAGAGACGTGTCAACCAGGATCTGGAATCCCTAATAAGCTACTCCACCAAAGCTCCAACTCATTCAGAATTCTGCAGCGAGGATTATAACTATACAAACCACTAGCCATATAACAAACGTCAAAGTATGAATTAGCATGAATTGGAAATACTCAAGTACAAAACCTCATTAGATGTACATAGTTACATAAAACCATTTAAAAATAACTAGACAAAGATGTATTCATATTTTTATGTGGATTACTTTATTAAAACAATCTTTGAGGGTGTATATAGGCTACACATTTGAAATAGAATATTATATATATGCAACCAGGCATTTGCAAAATGCTTATCTTAATTTGTATTGAATAAGTTTGAATGCTTCCAGGAAAGAGTAAGGAAATAGAAAAATGTAGGTATGTTTACAGCAGTACTACAGATACTCAATAATATTTGTCCATCCATCCATCCATCTTCGTCCGCTTATCCGGTGTCGGGTCGCTGGGGGAGCAGCTCCAGCAGGGGGGCCCCAAACTTCCCTTTCCCCGAGCAACATTAACCAGCTCCGACTGGGGGGATCCCGAGGCGTTCCCAGGCCAGGTTAGAGATATAATCCCTCCACCTAGTCCTGGGTCTTCCCCGAGGCCTCCGCCCAGCTGGACGTGCCTGGAACACCTCCCTAGGGAGGCGCTCAGGGGGGCATCCTTACCAGATGCCCGAACCACCTCAACTGGCTCCTTTCGACGCAAAGGAGCAGCGGCTCTACTCCGAGCTCCTCACGGATGACTGAGCTTCTCACCCTATCTCTAAGGGAGACGCCAGCCACCCTCCTGAGGAAACCCATTTCGGCCGCTTGTACCCTGGATCTGCTCTTTCGGTCATGACCCAGCCTTCATGACCATAGGTGAGGGTAGGAACAAAAACTGACCGTAGATCGAGAGCTTTGCCTTCTGGCTCAGCTCTCTTTCGTCACAACGGTGCGATAGATGGAATGTAATACCGCACCCGCTGCGCCGATTCTCCGACCACCTCCCGCTCCATTGTCCCCTCACTCGCGAACAAAACCCCAAGGTACTTGAACTCCTTCACTTGGGGTAAGGACTCATTCCCTACCTGGAGAAGGCATTCCATCGGTTTCCTGCTGAGAACCATGGCCTCCGATTTAGAGGTGCTGATCCTCATCCCAACCGCTTCACACTCGGCTGCGAACCGATCCAGTGAGTGCTGAAGGTCACAGGCCGATGATGCCATCAGGACCACATCATCTGCAAAGAGCAGCGATGAGATCCCCAGCCCACCGAACTGCAACCCCTCCCCCATCCCGACTACGCCGATATCCTGTCCATAAATATTACAAACAGGATTGGTGACAAAGCGCAGCCCTGGCGGAGGCCAACCCTCACCCGAAATACGTCCGACTTACTGCCGAGAACCCGGACACAACTCTCACTTTGGTCGTACAGAGATTGGATGGCCCTGAGTAGAGACCCCTCACCCCATACTCCCGCAGCACCTCCCACAGTATCTCCCGGGGACCCGGTCATACGCCTTCTCCAAATCCACAAAACACATGTAGACCGGTTGGGCATACTCCCAGGCCCCCTCCAGGATCCTTGCGAGAGTGAAGAGCTGGTCCGTTGTTCCACGACCAGGACGGAATCCGCATTGTTCCTCTTCAATCTGAGGTTCGACTATCGGCCGAACCCTCCTTTCCAGCACCTTGGAGTAGACTTTACCAGGGAGGCTGAGAAGTGTGATACCCCTGTAATTGGCACACACCCTCTGATCCCCCCTTTTTAAAAAAGGGGGAACCACCACCCCAGTCTGCCACTCCTTTGGCACTGTTCCAGACTTCCACGCAATGCTGAAGAGACGTGTCAACCAGGACAGCCCCTCCACCCCCAGAGCCTTGAGCATTTCCGGACGGATCTCATCAATCCCAGGGGGCTTTGCCACTGTGTAGTTGTTTGACTACATCAGTGACCTCCGCCTGGGAAATCGACGACAATCCCCCGTCATCCTCCAGCTCTGCCTCTAACATAGAGGGCGTATTAGTCGGATTCAGGAGTTCCTCAAAGTGCTCCTTCCACCGCCCTATTACCTCCTCAGTTGAGGTCAACAGTGTCCCATCCTTACAGTACACAGCTTGGATGGTTCCCCCGCTTCCCCTCCTGAGGTGGCGAACAGTTTTCCAGAAGCACTTTGGTGCCGACCGAAAGTCCTTCTCCATGTCTTCTCCGAACTTCTCCCACACCCGCTGCTTTGCCTCTTTCACGGCAGAGGCTGCAGCCCTTCGGGCCCTTCGGTACCCTGCAACTGCCTCCGGAGTCCTCTGGGATAACATATCCCGGAAAGACTCCTTCTTCAGTTGGACGGCTTCCCTGACCACCGGTGTCCACCACGGTGTTCGTGGGTTACCGCCCCTTGAGGCACCTAAGACCCTAAGACCACAGCTCCCCGCCGCAGCTTCAGCAATGGAAACTTTGAACATTGTCCACTCGGGTTCAATGCCCCCCCCCCAGCCTCCACAGGGATGCACGAAAAGCTCCGCTGGAGGTGCGAGTTGAAAGTCCGTTGGACAGGGGCCTCCTCCAGACGTTCCCAATTTACCCGCACTACACGTTTGGGCTTACCAGGTCTGTCCAGAGTCTTCCCCCCACCCCCTGACCCAACTCACCACCAGATGGTGATCGGTTGACAGCTCTGCCCCCTCTCTTCACCCGAGTGTCCAAAACATACGGCCTCAGATCAGATGAAACGATTATAAAATCGATCATTGACCTTCGGCCTAGGGTGCTCTGGTACCAGGTACACTTATGAGCATCCCTATAGTTCGAACATGGTGTTTGTTATAGCCAATCCATGACTAGCACAGAAGTCCAACAACAAACAACCACTCTGGTTTAGATCAGGGAGGCCGTTCCTCCCAATCACGCCTCTCCATGTGTCTCCATCATTGCCCACGTGCGCGTTGAAGTCCCCCCAGCAGAACAATGGAGTCCCCCCACTGGCGCCCCATGCAGGACTCCACTCAAGGTCTCCAAGAAGGCCGAATTCTCCGTACTCCTGTTTGGTGCATATGCACAAACAACAGTCAGAGTTTTCCCCCCCACCACCCGCAGGCGTAGGGAGGCGACTCCTCTCGCCCACCCGGGGTAAACTCCAACGTAGCGGCGCTTAGCCGGGGGCTTGTTAGTATCCCCACACCCGCCCGGCGCCGCACACCCTGAGCAACTCCCGGAGAAGAAAAGAGTCCAACCCCCTATCCAGGAGTACGGTTCCAGAACCGAGACTATGCGTAGAGGTAAGCCCCCACCAGATCTAACCGGTAGCGCTCCACCTCCCGCACCAGTTCCGGCTCCTTCCCCCACAGAGAGGTGACGTTCCACGTCCCCCAAAGCCAGCGTCTGCTGCCCGGGTCTGGTCCGTCGAGGCCCCTGACCTTCACTGCCACCCATGTGGCAGCGCACCCGACCCCCAGCGGTTCCTCCCACAGGTGGTGGGCCCATGGGATGGAGACAGAGGTGCCACGTAGCTTGTTCGGGCTGTGCCCGGCCGGGCTCCGTGGCAAACCCGGCCACCAGGCGCCGCCGAAGAGCCCTCCGTCTGGGCCTGGCTCCAGACGGGGGGCCCCCGGGCTTCCTCCGGGCAGGGTCACTCTATCCCTTCCTCGTTCTGTCATGGGGTTTTTGAATAATATTTGTTTTTTTTCAAAATTAGTTTAGCTGCTCTACAATCTTTCCAGGTAGCCCCTGGCAACTGCAGAAGTATCCCTGGTTGGGAATTGCTGGCCTGGTGCCCTATATTTAGAGAGTGTGGCCAACTCAAATCATGGGCGCCATATTGGATACCAATGTCAGATGACTCTACAGTGTAACCCTATGGGGCAGATATGCTATCTTGAAATAAATTGCTTATTTTCACCTTAAACAGGCATATGTTATTATCAACGTTTGACAATATGTAAAAAGCCCTTACGGAAATATTCCAGTGTATATTTACCTTCTATATCGTAAATGGGCCTCTAAAAATGCCCATGTAGTGAGTGACCACGTGCCGCCTAACAAGTCTATTAGCAGTGTTTACCTTTCTAATGTCCGCTAGCATACAGCATACATAACTATAGCTAGCTTTGTGTGTAACGTAACAAAAACCCACCCATCTCAGAGGAGCGCAGCTTAATATTTCATTCAATAAAATTATGGTACAAAAGGAGCACTAACACCACAGGTCTTATGTTGACAACATGGACGAAGATATAGGAAACTATATTTCCTAATATTTAGCTACCTAGCAGGCTAGGCTAATGCTGTTGCGCTAACGTTATCAAACATCAGCGTAGCTGTCTAAACTTGTGAAAAGCCGAACATCCCCGTCCAAGCTGTGTTTCACTTTCCCTCCAATATTATTATGAAGATAAAGACACCTGGATTCGGTCGAGACCAAAAGCCATAGCTATGACTGTGGCAAGATCACAAGCATTTAGGTACATGGAGTGCTAGCGAAAAGCTAACGCTAGCATAAGGCTAACTTCAAACTTCATTCATTTCTAAAGCAGTGTTAGAACTTTTTCAGCAATGTACACATTAACGATGGTATTACTATATTTGTCCTATGTAATATGTTATCCTGTAGAAGAGAGAAATTGACATTTACCTCACACACAATGAACAGCTCCCATACGTTTCGCTCTTTTTGCTTCAGGGGGGACTTGTGAAATCTTTGCTGCTTCCCTGTCTTTCATTGCAGCCAAACACGAAACAGTTGGGCATTTTTTCAGTGATTTATGTCATTTTTAAAATAATTTATCACATTTTTCCACTCCTTTGGCACTGTTCCAGACTTCCACGCAATGTTGAAGAGACGTGTCAACCAGGACAGCCCCTCCACATCCAGAGCCTTGAGCATTTCCGGACGGATCTCATCAATCCCAGGGGCTTTGCCACTGTGTAGTTGTTTGACTACATCAGTGACCTCCGCCTGGGAAATCGACGACAATCCCCCGTCATCCTCCAGCTCTGCCTCTAACATAGAGGCGTATTAGTCGGATTCAGGAGTTCCCTCAAAGTGCTCCTTCCACCGCCCTATTACCTCCTCAGTTGAGGTCAACAGTGTCCCATCCTTACTGTACACAGCTTGGATGGTTCCCCGCTTCCCCTCCTGAGGTGGCGAACAGTTTTCCAGAAGCACTTTGGTGCCGACCGAAAGTCCTTCTCCATGTCTTCTCCGAACTTCTCCCACACCCGCTGCTTTGCCTCTTTCACGGCAGAGGCTGCAGCCCTTCGGGGCCCTTCGGTACCCTGCAACTGCCTCCGGAGTCCTCTTGGGATAACATATCCCCGGAAAGACTCCTTCTTCAGTTGGACGGCTTCCTGACCACCGGTGTCCACCACGGTGTTCGTGGGTTACCGCCCCTTGAGGCACCTAAGACCCTAAGACCACAGCTCCCCGCCGCAGCTTCAGCAATGGAAACTTTGAACATTGTCCACTCGGGTTCAATGCCCCCCAGCCTCCACAGGGATGCACGAAAGCTCCGCTGGAGGTGCGAGTTGAAAGTCCGTTGGACAGGGGCCTCCTCCAGACGTTCCCAATTTACCCGCACTACACGTTTGGGCTTACCAGGTCTGTCCAGAGTCTTCCCCCACCCCCCTGACCCAACTCACCACCAGATGGTGATCGGTTGACAGCTCTGCCCCTCTCTTCACCCGAGTGTCCAAAACATACGGCCTCAGATCAGATGAAACGATTATAAAATCGATCATTGACCTTCGGCCTAGGGTGCTCTGGTACCAGGTACACTTATGAGCATCCCTATAGTTCGAACATGGTGTTTGTTATAGCCAATCCATGACTAGCACAGAAGTCCAACAACAAACAACCACTCTGGTTTAGATCAGGGAGGCCGTTCCTCCCAATCACGCCTCTCCATGTGTCTCCATCATTGCCCACGTGCGCGTTGAAGTCCCCCAGCAGAACAATGGAGTCCCCCACTGGCGCCCCATGCAGGACTCCACTCAAGGTCTCCAAGAAGGCCGAATACTCCGAACTCCTGTTTGGTGCATATGCACAAACAACAGTCAGAGTTTTCCCCCCCACCACCCGCAGGCGTAGGGAGGCGACCCTCTCGTCCACCGGGGTAAACTCCAACGTAGCGGCGCTTAGCCGGGGGCTTGTTAGTATCCCCACACCCGCCCGGCGCCGCACACCCTGAGCAACTCCGGAGAAGAAAAGAGTCCAACCCCTATCCAGGAGTACGGTTCCAGAACCGAGACTATGCGTAGAGGTAAGCCCCACCAGATCTAACCGGTAGCGCTCCACCTCCCGCACCAGTTCCGGCTCCTTCCCCCACAGAGAGGTGACGCTCCACGTCCCCCAAAGCCAGCGTCTGCTGCCCGGGTCTGGTCCGTCGAGGCCCCTGACCTTCACTGCCACCCATGTGGCAGCGCACCCGACCCCAGCGGTTCCTCCCACAGGTGGTGGGCCCATGGGATGGAGACAGAGGTGCCACGTAGCTTGTTCGGGCTGTGCCCGGCCGGGCTCCGTGGCAAACCCGGCCACCAGGCGCTCGCCGAAGAGCCCTCCGTCTGGGCCTGGCTCCAGACGGGGGCCCCGGGCTTCCTCCGGGCAGGGTCACTCTATCCCTTCCTCGTTCTGTCATGGGGTTTTTGAATAATATTTGTTTTTTTTCAAAATTAGTTTAGCTGCTCTACAATCTTTCCAGGTAGCCCCTGGCAACTGCAGAAGTATCCCTGGTTGGGAATTGCTGGCCTGGTGCCCTATATTTAGAGAGTGTGGCCAACTCAAATCATGGGCGCCATATTGGATACCAATGTCAGATGACTCTACAGTGTAACCCTATGGGGCAGATATGCTATCTTGAAATAAATTGCTTATTTTCACCTTAAACAGGCATATGTTATTATCAACGTTTGACAATATGTAAAAAGCCCTTACGGAAATATTCCAGTGTATATTTACCTTCTATATCGTAAATGGGCCTCTAAAAAATGCCCATGTAGTGAGTGACCACGTCGCCTAACAAGTCTATTAGCAGTGTTTACCTTTCTAATGTCCGCTAGCATACAGCATACATAACTATAGCTAGCTTTGTGTGTAACGTAACAAAAACCCACCCATCTCAGAGGAGCGCAGCTTAATATTTCATTCAATAAAATTATGGTACAAAAGGAGCACTAACACCACAGGTCTTATGTTGACAACATGGACGAAGATATAGGAAACTATATTTCCTAATATTTAGCTACCTAGCAGGCTAGGCTAATGCTGTTGCGCTAACGTTATCAAACATCAGCGTAGCTGTCTAAACTTGTGAAAAGCCGAACATCCCCGTCCAAGCTGTGTTTCACTTTCCCTCCAATATTATTATGAAGATAAAGACACCTGGATTCGGTCGAGACCAAAAGCCATAGCTATGACTGTGGCAAGATCACAAGCATTTAGGTACATGGAGTGCTAGCGAAAAAGCTAACGCTAGCATAAGGCTAACTTCAAACTTCATTCATTTCTAAAGCAGTGTTAGAACTTTTTTCAGCAATGTACACATTAACGATGGTATTACTATATTTGTCCTATGTAATATGTTATCCTGTAGAAGAGAGAAATTGACATTTACCTCACACAATAATGAACAGCTCCCATACGTTTCGCCTTTTTGCTTCAGGGGGGGACTTGTGAAATCTTTTGCTGCTTCCCTGTCTTTCATTGCAGCCAAACACGAAACAGTTGGGCATTTTTTCAGTGATTTATGTCATTTTTAAAATAATTTATCACATTTTTCCACTATTCCCTGCACTATGTCAATGGGAATCAGATGAATGTTGGTATCAAACATGGAGTCCATGAAACACGTGACCACCTTGGAACCAATCGCAGACCGGTATGCTCAAAACATTCGATTCTCTAGTTGGCCACACTCTCTAAATAAAGGGTACTATACTGGCCTAGGTTATGCTGCCACCTGGTGGAGATTCCAATACATTACACAGCAGTCAAACTTACCTATGCTGTAAAGCTACACAAGCTGCTGTAACCAAACAAAACATAGACAAAACGATCAGTATCGGCCATTTACACATCGACCGATGTGGCTCATCGGCCATTGGCAATCGGTATCTGCGGCAAAAAAATCATGATCAGCTATTGCATGTTATATCCCCTATCCTATTTTTCCACCCAGCATATTTCCTTGGAGAACGTTGGCACCAAGATCTTGGTTGCAGCTGTCGCCGTGGTCCTGCTGCACTCCCTGCTAAGCTCTGCGGTGCCCTGCAATGTCATGCTGCTGTCCTGCTGAACCCTGCTACTTCCATCCATGCTCTGCTGTGCCACGCTACATCCTGTAACGCCCTGCAGTACCCTGATATGACATGAACTACTACGACTACCATTTGAAGTCACTGTTCCATTATCTTTAATTTGACTATTATTGCCACTGTTCATCACATCCCCAACCGGCACCGTCAGACACCGCCTGGGTCTGTCCGAGGTTTCTTCCTAATAGGGAGTTTTTCCTTGCCACTGTCGCACTGCTTGCTCTTGGGGGAATTATTAGAATTGTTGGGGCTTTGTAAATTATAGAGTGTGGTCTAGACCTACTCTATCTGTAAAGTGTTTTGAGATAACTCTTGTTATGATTTGATACTATAAATAAAACTGAATTGAATTGAAAGTGAATGTGTATGTCGAGTGTCTGAGGCATCTAAGATAGGATTTCCTCTAGATGTGTTGAATACCCTAATGACATACTGAACCCACTTATAAAGTTGTTTTGGAGCAAATGCATTCTGAACACACAGTGGCTTTATGGTTCTAATGCCAATTGCACAAAAGAAAAGAAGCTTTCTTTGAGGTATTTCATCCTAACAAAAAGCTCTTTTGGTATTGCTATTATACATATTTATAGTGCAAACAAAATAGTGAAAAACAAATTTGTTCAATGCAATGCATACAAGTTTTGTATGCATTGCATAGTGCGTTGTGTACATTGTAGTGTATTATGTACTGCTGCAGATTGTTGGGAAAATGAGGAACAGCAGAGTAATCGTGAGAGGTAAGAGGAAATGAACAACACTTAATTGTGGCTAAAGCTGGCCACTAACAAGATGTCAGTCAGGTTCACGCGCACAAGCACTCAAGGTCACATGTTAAGAAGCACACACACGACACAAACATTTACGAATACAGCAACACTTTACAATAAGAAATAATAACACAATGTGAGTAGTTATAAGGGAATAAATGAGGAAGGAATGAGGAACCAACTGTTAGGGAACCATTAGTTAAAGAGTACTCCTAATCAAATTTATTAGAGTAGCTAATGATTAATAATTCATTAGTTAATGATTAGTTAATTGAGAAACAAGTGAAGAATGAATCAGGAATGACTTAGGCCGGTTACACACTGGCTGCGTCGCGTGAGCGCATCAGCTGCGTGGTGTGTCTGTTTATATTTCGGCTCCCATGTTAACAGGTTAGAGCTTACACACTGCCTGCGTGACACGCACGTCTCAGGCGCGGCTTATATATGCAGATATATAAATGTAATTTAAAAAAGAAAAATCGATTTTCTAATATTGCACCTGTCAATACAGAACAAAATATTCTGGAGCCTATTTTCCTGTCAATACTGCAAACGTTGTCTTTGCTGTAATCAAATCAGTATGTATTTATGTTTAGCATGGTATTTCATTTTATCAATGAGAAACATACATGTGTCCAGACAAGGCTGTGCATTAGCCGTGGTGTCTAAACCATCCAAGATAGACTTACCATGAGCTACGAGGTTGTGAAGCAAAGATTTATGCTCCTTTAGAAGCCAGAAGTCCGTATGATATCAACCTTAAGAAAAACATGTTTAATTTGCAATCTTATGGAGAAGTACTACACTACACGTCTCTGATTATACAGCTCAAAGCTGACTTTATACAGGTAATATTAGCATTGGGATGTGCACCAAGTAGCAGACACACTGTCAACATTTCTTGTCAGATTTTGTAGTTGCAAATATATAGTGTGTAAATACTGTATATTAAACAACACACAGCACATCTGTGACATGAGTCTATGTAAAATCTACCATTTTAATGCCTTGAAATCAATGTAATTCATACTGGCAAGATGACAATTTGCCTTGTATGATACATAACAAAATGAAAATGTTAATTCAGTCCCTTAGAGTCGTAGTTCTTCTTTCATTGCTACCACAGCACTAGGAGGAAGTGAAGTGCTGTTTTGTAGTGCTGTGAGACTGAAGGGATAACACATTAAACTTTGTAATAACATGAGTTACATGACCACCTTGTCAAGTACATTCGATAGCATAGACATGTCATTTCTTTTTGAATATAGTCCTACAAAAAAATGTATGCATTCATAAGAATCATCAAGAGTGAGAGCTACTTTAATAGTTTGGCAGTTCCCTCTTTTTGAGGTGACTCAGAACAATTTCATGTTGCTTCCCCTGACCCAGATACTGCAAAAATGTACATTTACTACTACTACAACTGTGCGTTAAGTAATGCTGCTACTGTTGCTACAACTACTACTTCAACATCCAGTTATACTACTAACTTATACAGTTATTATTACAGAACATTAATAACACACAGAAAGTTGCACTGAACAGCAACATGTGACACCTCCAACTCTTTATCTGAAGAAGTACTAATCTTGTTGTCCTTCAACACACGCACACACACACACACACACACACACACACACACACACACACACACACACCCCTCCCCAATGAAAAAGAACTGTATGAAGGAAAGGAAGAAAGCAGACAGAAATCAGAACTATGCCACACAGAGACAGAAAGAGGGGGAGGTGTGAAAATAAGAATTCAAAAGAACGAGTAAAGTAGAAGTGAACAGGAAGAGAGAAAAAAACCTGTCTAGGAAATGACAATACAAAGGCAGAAGTGCAAGTGGTTGGTGTTAAACAATGTCATGACAGAGAGCGATGGTGTGCAAGAATGACAGCAGACTTCATTGAATAGACAACAAATGTACTCGTGAGAGTGAGGATTCAAGTTAATGAGAATAAGTAGATTGTTATAAAGCAAGTGAAACTTAGGATACTGACTACAGCAGGAATATGGGGTAAGCAATTTTCTAATAACAGTGATAACGTTAATCCACTCAAAACTGTTTCTTTTTTCCCAAATAATTTTGAATGCCTCATGCATGAATAACTGAAAATAGGCAGAACAGTGCTGTTTTCTATCAACTCTACACTTTGCTTTACAAGCTCCGCAGTTCCGATTACAGTACATTTCCTGCTGTAAAGCAAGTGTTCTGTTTCTACAGTTATTTGTATTTTGTGTGGACAGAGTATATCATAAAATTCTAAAAAGAAGGGCTGAATGATTTTGAGAATGTATCTATATCACTGACAGGTAATAATGCAGTCCTTATTAGGTAGCATTGTGCTGAGCACAGGAAGTGGTCAAAACCTTTTTGGCAGGAAGTATATATTTACCACAGGCTACAGACTTTGCAACAACAAGTAGACAACTAAGTAGAAAATAACTCATTGTCATAATGCTTCATAGAGTATAGAAATCATATAGAAAGTATAGAGTATCTGCAGTACTACTGTTTCTATTTCCTTACTATTTCCTGGAAGCATTCAAACTTATCCAATACAAATCAATTTAAGGATTTTACAAATGCCTGGTTGCATATAAAATATTCTATTTCAAATGTGTATATACAACCCCAAATATTGTTTTAATAAAATAATCCACATAAAATATGAATGCATATTTGTCTAGTTATTTTACAATGGTTTCATGTAACTAAGTACATCTAATGAGGTTTTGTACTTACTTGAGTATTTCCAATTCATGTTTATACTTTGAAGTCACTACATTTAAAGAAGAAATAATGTACTTTTTCCATCACAAATTTTTTTTGACAACTATTTTTGCAGATTATATTTTTTTATCCCAAACATACTGGTATAAAAGATATGATACATTTTATTCATGTTACTAACTTACTTTTACTCAAGCGTAATGTTAAATGCAAAACTTTTATTTGTAATAGAGTATTTTTAAATTTTATTACTACTTTGAATGAATTGGAATAGGCTCTCCATCAGATCTATACTATGTCAGTTACTTATATAATCTATGGCCGACCGTGAAAGAGTTTAGTTTCAAAACAATCACTGTTGGCTTTGTACCCATTGACATTTTTCGATATGTGTGCCACGCCCATACTAAAATCTTTTTCGGTGCATTGCTTTGAGAAATGTAATTTTTTTTATACAAAACCCTCAAGTTCTCAAATATTAAAGGAGAACTATTATACTTCATACTTATATTATCTCTCTCCCTTATAGATTGTGGTCTACTTAAGCCCCGCTCCCGAAAGGCCCAATCTGCTTTGATTGCTGGGTCTCCACGTCTATGCATTTGCCAGTGTTTCCAACTTGCAACTTTCACACTAGATTTGGCGACTTTTCAGTCCCTCTTAGCGACTTTATTTCTAAAAAGTGACTAGCAACAAATTTAGCAACTTCAGGCCATCAGGCGAAAAGCGAGATATATTATATTATAATATCGTATTCATTCCCATACATGCTGTGCAGATATAATCACAGTCCACGGCTCTTTTGCCAATAGCACGTGGTCTCTCTTCCTCTCCCCTTTGGCTCTGAGCAGCAGGCAGTTAGCCAACACAGCCACTAAGCTTTATGCAAATGATACACAATGATATCACCAATTTGCAAATGAGGGCATGACATCATCTAGCGACTTTTAGCGACTTTTGGATTTAGTGCTAGTTACTGTGATTGGAAAAGAGTTGGCAACACTGGATCTCACTGTCTCTGTACAGTCCGTTTCAGCCGGAAACGGACTGTAATGGAGTATATAGCAGGATTTTATACCGTTAAAATTAACATAGTTCCTTGTGTGAATTTCTTAAGTACAATGAGCCCCCTACCCCCACCAATAGATTTCTGGAAGAAACTTGATACCTTAATTCGGCAGTATATTTGGAATAATAAACAACCTGGGCTAAAATACTCTACCCTGCGACGTACCACAAACACGGAAGGCTTGGCCCTCCCTAACCTTAAAGTGTACCACAGAGCCTTTCAGCTACGGTCCTCAGAGTGTGGATGGACCCCTCATCTACAGTCCCATGGAGAGAAATAGAGCAAAACCTCACTGGAAGTCTAAGACTGCAAGATCTTACCTTTGCAGGTGTGTGTCCAAAAAAGTGTATGCTGGCCCATGGCCCTATTATCACCAACACACTGGAGGAGCAACTACGCTACACCAATAAGTGGTATTTGAATACCCCAATAAGGCACAATGCACACTTAATATCTTGTGGGGGGGAAGGAGCCAGCACTGAGCTATCATTTTCTTGGTCGCGGTTGAGCCGGCTAGCCAAATTTTCTTCTGCCTCCCAAGCAGATGTCATTTAAAGTCGTCATTAAGTAACAAAACAATCGGGTCAGTAGGAATTTGACATCCTATCACATCAGATATTATTTATGTTATTTTATTCAAAAACTCATGTACCTGTTCACACTCCCAGACCATGTGCAGGAAAGTTCCAGTTTGTTCAGGTTGACAGAACGTGCAATAGGGAGTGGGAATGCCTTTGGAGACGTATCTCTTCTGACGTGTCCAATATGTCCTATGACATATGTTGAAGTGAATCTGCTGGTGATTTGGGTTCTTGGAACAGTGGAAAATGTTGTCCCAAACTGTCTCCCAATTAATTACATTCCCCTCCGGGCTCAGCTCTCGTTTACATTTCTTCCATCCTACAGATACTTGCATCAATTTAGCATAAATCCTGGACACCAATCCTCTCGCAGGAAAATCAACAAGCCATTCAATGATTGGGTGAGTCTCGAGACTGTTTCCCCATGGTACTCCATAACATTTTAGGGCTGACCTTAAGCAAAGATAAAGGAAAAAGGCTGTCCTAGGGATCTCAAAGCTAGTTCTCAGGTCCTCAAAGCTCAACATACCTTCCCCATTGAATAACTGGTCTAGAGTATAAATACCTCTGTCACTCCACTGGTTACAAACAAAAGGTTTGTTACCAGACATTAAATGCATATTGTGCCAAATTGGGGTGCTCAAATGCCACTTATTGGTGTAGTGAAGTTGCTCCTTGACCTGTTTAAAGTTGGTCAATGTGTAGGTGATAATAGGCTAGCATACACTTTTTTGGACACACACTTGCAAAGGCAAGGTCTTGCAGTCTTAGACTTCCAGTGAGGTTTTGTTCCATTTCTCTCCATGAGACTGTAGATGAGGGGTCTATCCACACTCTGAGGGCCCGTACCTGAAAGGCTCTATGGTACACTTTAAGGTTGGGGAGGGCCAGGCCTCCCGTGTCTGTGGTATGTTGCAAGGTAGAGTATTTTAGCCTAGGTTGTTAACTATTCCAAATATACTGCCGGATTATAGCATCAAGTTTCTTCCAGAAATGTATTGGTGGGGGTAAAGGGATCATCGTACCAAAGAAGTTCACACGAGGAACTATGTTCATTTTAACTACAGCAATCCTGGACCGTAGTGATGCCGGCAGCGCAGACCAATTAGTCAGATCCCTTTGAACACTACTTAGTATAGTTTCATAGTTGTCCTGGACAACTCGCTGTAGCGATGCATGGGTTGGTATTGTATCACTAATAGCTGATGTCACCTGTTTGTTGTTCAACAGGAGCAGATTAGATTTATTCCAATTGATGTTATAGCCAGAGATTGAGCCATATTCGTTAAAGATCTTAAGAATTTTTGGAACAGAGTCCTCAAGGTAAAATATCATTTGCAAATAACGATATTGAGTTGTTATTGGATTTAATCTGGACATTACATATTTTATTTTGCCTTATGGCCTGGGCTAACAGTTCAAGAGAGATCGCAAATAGCATGGGAGATAGCGGGCATCCCTGTCTCGAGCCCCGCGCAATGGGGAATGGCTGTGAATGCAGGCCATTGGTTGAGACTTTGTGGGATTCACATATAAAGTACGTACCATGTCAATGAATTTGTCTCCCAAACCAAGCTTCTCCATTACTTGCCACAGGTAGTTCCATTCTAGGCGGTCAAAAGCCTTTTCCGCGTCCAGTGATAAAACTGCTGGCGTTGTTGGGAGGTTTTTGGCTTCTTCTATTACATGGAGTAATCTGCGTATATTGTCTGCAGCTTGACGCTTTGGTATAAACCCTGATTGGTCAGGGTGGACTAGCTTCTCGATGAAGCATTCTAGGCATAGTGCCAAGACTTTGGAATAAAGCTTAATATCATTCCCAATGAGGCTGATGGGCCTGTAATTTGAGCACTCCATAGGATCTTTGCCCTTTTTGTGTATGACCGAAATTAGTGCAGTGTTGGTTTGTTGATGAAAGGTGCCCTTCTCTATGGACGAGGTTAAAGTTTGTAAAATGATAGGTCCTAATGTGTCAAAGAACTGTAGTAAGAGTTCCGATGGAATTCCATCCAACCCTCGTGTTTTCCCTTTCTTAGCTGTTTTTAACACTGATTTGAGTTCCTCTAACATTATAGGTTGACCCAGTTCTTCTGCCTCCTCTGGGTCAAGAAAAGGCAGGTTTAGCTCTTTTAGGAACCTGAGAGCTAGTTTTGAGGTCCCCAGGACATCCTTCTACTTTTATCTGCGCTTAAGAACAGCCCTAAAATGTTATGGAGTGCCATGGATTTATGTATGCAAATATCCATAGGAGAACTCCCAATAGTAAAGAAATGGGAACGAGAGCTGTGCCCCGAAGGGGAACACAATTAATTGGGAGACAGTTTGGGACATTTTTCACTGTTCCAAAAACCCAAATCACCAGTATATCCACTTCAACATATGCCATAGGACATATTGGACTCCTCAGAAGAGGTACGTCTTGAAAGCCATTCCCACTCCCTATTGAACATTCTGTCAACCTGAACAAACTGGAACTTTCCTACATATGGTCTAGGAGTGTGAACAGGTGCATAAGTTCTGTCATAAAACAACATCAATACTTTCTAATGTGATAGGATATCTAATCCCTACTGACCGGATTGTTTTGTTACTTAATGATGACTCTAAATTACACCTGCTTGAGAGACAGAGGAAGATTTGGCTAGCTTGCTCAACTGCAGCCAAGAAAATTATTATTCAACGCAGCATTCTTAGCACACAATGTGTGTTCTGTCCAGTAGACTGGGACTATAATTTGGGAGGATTGTACAATTATAAAAATCTATCCTAGTTGTACAATCCTCCTAAATTATAGTTTTAGTTCACTAGACCAGTGACTATATACATAGTTGAGGCTACTACATATACATATACATATACATAGATACAGTACATTCATGAAACAACAGGGAAAGGACACCTCAACGTTTTGATGTTCTTGTATTTTGCTGGCGGGAAATAACTGATGAATACACTGTTAGTCATGTTTACAGTGTGCATTGAATTTATCACTTAATTATCTTTATAGTTTCTAGACTAAAGAGCCAATTTCTCTTAGGGACTCTTTTTTCTTGGTCTAGGCCTATATATACAGGAAGCAAAGCATATACTATGTAATGAATGAAACTCTGCGTCTGTAAAACAAAAATTTACGAACTACTGCTCTTAAATGAAACCATTCAAGGAGTCACTTGTCATTTGCACAAACTAACATTTGTACACTTTGCCTGAAAAGCTAGCAGTGGAAGTTAAAATGTTACTTCGGGAATTTATATTTTAGCCCATAGGAGAGAAAGGGAGAGACAGAGTGAGAGAGATATTTACGCATCATATTCTAGAATTGTAGATTAGTGGTTTTAATTGATCTTAATGGTAAATTTCCTGAGTAATATTAGGCTGTCCTCTTCTAACTTTTAAGGCAAGAAGTACAACTGATAATTTCTGCAAATAATTATGATGGTTTCAGTTCAGAGCAGTGGTCAGTAAATGTATATTTTTAGGCTACTTATGCATTCAGTCTGTAATCGTCTGCCACGCTTTCTCTCACTGTTTCATTACAGCAGTCGTGTTTCGTTTTATATTTTTTTAATTACTTTAGTCTGGCTCAACCTAGTCTTTTCCATGTGTTTCTCATGTTTAAACGCACCAAGCCAGGATGCACTGATTAGACTAGGTCAAGCCTCGCTTTATCGGTTGTCCTGGATTTATATTTTCTTGCTCTCAACTTCCTTCCACACTCTTGTTCTCATAATTTCTCCTTCCCACAGTGAGTCTAGTATCTGCCAAGTGAGGGCAACAGTCATGCTGTATGATGACAACAACAAGCGGTGGGTGCCAGCTGGATCTGACAGTCCCTCCTTCAGCCGCGTCCAGATCTATCACAACCCTGTGGCCAACACCTTCAGAATAGTGGGCCGCAAACTGCAGGCCGACCAGCAGGTACGCGAACATACACACACACACACATACACACACACACACACACACACACACACACACACACACACACACACACACCCGCGATGTTATTTTGTTTAAAATCATTTGGGAAATTATTTCCTGTGCTCCTTTTGAACAATACAATATCATCACCATCTAGTGGATTTTAGTCACACTGGATGACACTGGAAAACAACATATATTACTTACAGCTAAGAGTCTAATGCAATTCAAGTGTGAAAACTATAAACTAACAAATTATCATACATTTGAATCAACTCACATCTGGCCTTTCTGTCCAAATTGCATTGAGTTGCATTTTATTGTACATGACATAATCCTCAATACAGTCACTATCCTGTGGTTTTTTGTTCATGTCAGGTGGTGATCAACTGTCCCATTATCAAAGGGATAAAGTATAATCAAGCCACACCAAGTTTCCACCAGTGGCGGGATCCCAAACAGGTGTGGGGGCTGAACTTTGGCAATAAGGAGGATGCTGCCCTTTTTGCCAACTCAATGATGCATGCATTAGAGGTTCTAAGTGCACCAGCAGGCACAGGTAAACACAGCAGGGCAAGAGAGCACATTAAATCCAAGTCAGGCAGTTTTAAGTGTTGCTGTGTAAATTATGCTGTAATCTTTATGCAGTGACCATGCTGCCATGTCTAGAGCATAAACCCAAATCAAAGCCTGTGTGTCTTTTAAAAGGAAACAGCCTATCTACTGATTAAAAGAATGAATAAGTCACCATGGAATTTCTTTATTTTTGTTAGTCCTGCTGTGTTAATTGCTTAATACTGTTATGATAAAGTTGGCACTAGCATATCTTTTGCTCAGTTAAAAGAGTAATACATTTTTTCCTGATACTCACTGATAAGCTAAAATCAAATGTGCTTAATTATTTGCATCAAAAGTACTTGCGAATATACATTATCTCAGCTTGATAACACATACAATGTATGCTATCAAAATATATTTAGTTTAGTAGAGTTTTAGTTGTGCTACAACCATGCTTGCATCTACTGCTTTGGTTTATTTTAAATAATCTTGATTCAGAGGAGCACACGTATGAATTACACACAATGTTTTTGTCCAGGCCCTCAGAATGGACCGTCTGCACGTGAGCTGGAGCCCGAGAAAAGGTACAGTTTATTATAAATAATACTGCAACTCATGTGTATTTGTTTATTTTCACCATTGATTGCGGTCTTGATTATTTTGTTCAGTTATCTATTTAGAACCTTTTCAGAAAATTGTGAAAAATGCCACAATATCCCAAAGCCCAAGTTGACACCAGAATGACTGTATTTACCAATCAACATTCAAAGATCCAAAGATATTCTGTTTACAATGGTTGATAATCCACACATTTGAGAAGCTGGAAGCTTCATGCATGATGTAACCTGTGTCGGCTCTTGTGCTTCATAAATGATTAATCAAAACTAATCCTTCCAGTGCTAAATTGCACTGTTCTGCACAGATTTAAGAAAGCTGTGGAAAAAGCCAAACATGAATATGAAATAGCTTTTAAAAGCGTCCAGGCTTCACAACATTAGAATTATCTATCGATCTCTGTCCAGACTAGAGCGACAGAGGCAGGAACAGCAGGAGAAGGGGCATCTGGAGAGAGAGAGGCATAGCTCCGCTGCTGCAGCTGCCCCTGCTGTTCCTCCTGCCCAGCCGGCCACTCCACGCACCCCACCAGCACCCCCACCACCTTCCTCAGGACCGTGTCCACCAGCGCCCCCACCACCTTCTTCGGGACCGTGCCCACCTGCTCCTCCACCACTTCCTCCCGGGGGCATGGTCCCACCTGCACCACCCCCGCCCTCTGCTGGAGGAAGTGGAGGTGGCAGAGGTGAAGGTGGAGGTGGAAATGATCTGGCTGCAGCTCTGGCAGGGGCCAAACTGCGTAAAACAGTCAAGGTAAGGTACATGCATTTTCTCCTTTGCGTACTCCACCAATGCAATTACCAAGATGTACACTTGCTCTGCTGATAAGACTGTATGAAAAAGATGTAGCCTGACAGAAATCATGGATGATATTGTTTTTCATGTTCCTGTAAATGACAGGCTGAGTAAGCTGATCGGAGGTGTTTTTGTGTGTTCAGGATGAGGGAGGAGCAGCAGCTCCATCCCCCAAATCAGCATCTTCATCTGGTGGAGGTGGAGGAGGGTGTCTAATGGGAGAAATGAGTGCTATGCTTGCTAGGAGGTAAGTTGTAACTTAAGAGACATTTATGGGTGTGATGATCTGATGCTAGGGACTTCTATCATACAACTTTTTTTAAATAGGAGGAAAGCTGCTGATAATCCTGCTGCAAAAAATGTAGAACTTCACAATGTAAGTCAGTGATTTCATGAATATTTGCTTTCCACTCAGCATTCTGTAATATTTGTATAATGAGCAGTTAAATCTAAAATATAACTGTATGATAACTTTGTACATGACAGGAGGATTCTGACTCCTCAATATCAAAATCCTCAGGACCAGGAGGTGAGTAGTGTCACTTTCCCCATAGAAGCAGCCAACTGCTGTATTAGTATTGTTTTATCATCACAATACATATATGGTTTTCAAATCAACGTACTACTTAATTGTTTATTCTTTGTTGACAACCAAATATTGGCTTAACTTAATAGTTAATGCGTCATACTGTATATTAACATAACACATTTTGTTTTATCTTATGACCATGTACATAATAATATATAATCATATTTCAGAAATCAATGGAAAACCCAAAGAAATATCAGCCACTATTTCAAGGTAAGAACCTGATGCATTAAACTTTCACTATATAACATGATTGATCGTTACATTACAGTACATTCCATAGACACCTATCATATTTGGTGCTAAACAACAGTCTTCCCTGAGCTATCCATAGAAATTTCAAAACCCAATTAGCAGCTGTCTTAAAGGATCTGCATGTTTTTGCAACAGGCCCAAATCCTTAACCAACCAAAAGGATTCCAGCCCCTTCACTTCCACCGCCTCCTCTAACTCTGCCGCTACCCCAGTGTCCAGGTATCAGTCCCCCCTTTGTCCCCACCTGCTGCTAAGGATCCTCCTGTCCCAAGATGTTACTTCTCAGTGCTCTCTGCTTCGTATGCTTACTACAGTATGAGCCAATGAAATTAGCTCTGCATTCGTATCACTGCTGTTTTAGTTAGTGGTGTAGTGCTAAAAAAATGACTGACAACAACTAAGCACTCGACATTTGGTGGTTAAGGTCGGAGGCTGTAAATATAGCAAGAGACTAAAACTTGTTTCTAAGCTGCTTTGGTGACAATCTTCTCACAACATGTTGCCATGATAGAGCCCTGCAACTGCATTCATTACATTTCTTTCTTGAGGGCATGAACATAAATTGGGGGAGTTTCTGCTCATGAAGTCCAAATATTAGAGCAGTAATGAGTCAGTGAGCATTGGTCTACCCAAGTAATGGGTTACCATACCAGAAATTTTCAGTTAAATCATACTATTTGCAGGTTCTGGTTCAAATGCATTTGTTAAGACTTGAGAAAGTGGTTCTTCTTACTGAAGTATAAGCAGTTGTTGGGACGATGGAAGATCCATGCTCAACACTGATTATATTTACTGTTTTTATCTGTTGACTGCTGTCTCCCTTTTTCTCTCACTCTAACATTTTCCAATACCTATGAAATGCTTTTGTTCTTTCTGTGGGAAATAAAGTATGCTGCTTCTCCTGGCCAGCTGTCTATTTGAAAAGACCTTCTTGATCTCAAAGAGTCAGTTTTGGCTAAGGGTAAAAATTATTTTTCTATCTCAGACTGAAGGTGGTGAAAAAGAACTCTGATGGTGCAGGAAGTGATAGTGATATGGAAAGAATCAAACAGGTTGGTTGATCTATTTGAACGTTCAACAATATTCTGTAACTTGATGTAACAGTAAAGCTCTGTGTTTTACTTTAATTAATTAAAACCACATCATTTTGTGTGTGTGGCACAGGAAATGTTGTGGTGTTTGTACGGAAGAGGATTAGGGCCACATGTTCTGTGTTCAAAGTCAGAATTCTGAGAAAAAAAGTCAGTTAAACTCAGAACTCAAATACATTGGCCCAAATCCTCTTCCGTACGTTTGTTTATAATGAACAGAGATGCTAAAAACTAGAGCTGCAGTGGCCAGGTTGGCTCAGTGGGTAGAGCAGGCGCACATATACTGAGAGGTTTATGCCTTGACGCAGAGGTCCAGGGTTTGAATCCGACCTGTGACGATTTCCTGTAAGGTAGACCCTGTCCTGTCAAAATTTTAAAAAAAAAAGGCAGAAAAGCCCAAAAAATAATCTTAAAAAAAAAAAAAATAGAGCTGCAAAGATTACTTGATTAATCAATTAGTTGTCAACTTTTAAATTAATTGCCAACTATTTTGATAATCGATTAAGTCGGTTTGAGTAATTTCTTCTTTTTTTTTAAAAGACAAAAGTAAAAATTCTTTGATTCCAGCTTCTTAAATGTGAATACTTTCTAGTTTCTTCTCTCCTCCAAACTGAATATCTTTGAGTTGTGTACAAAACAACTCATTTGAAGACGTCATCTTGGGCTTTTGGGAAACACTGATCCACATTTTTCACCATTTGACATTTTATAGACCAAACAACTAATTGATTAATCGAGAAAATAATCAACAGATTAATCGACTTTGAAAATAATAGTTAGTTGCAGCCCTACTAAAAACGATGTTATGTTGTAAGATTCTGCATGTGTTTTTACCAGGGAGTATTGTCATCAAAAGCACAACAGACTGCAGTTGCAAAGTCATAACTTTTTGTCAGGATGCCACTATTGTGCCATGTTATCATATAGCTTTAAGGCTGTTTACTAAAATATTGATTGACTTTAATTATGATGTAGGATTTATCAAGTACGAATTTTTATTGCCAAGGTGTTATGGTACTGCATATATCTGTGTGTTTGAAGGAAATTATTGAAGAAGTGAAAAAAGAACTTCAAAAAGTGAAGGAGGCGATTATCACAGGTGAGTTCTAACTTGGCTGTTGTCATTCGGTTTATTTATGAAGCTTGTATAAAACTAATATTCAAAGAATGGTTTTGTGTTATACTTTTATTTTACCTTGTTCTTCCCTTCCAGTACTGATCCAGGAGCTACAAAGTGCACAGCTAAATGGTGAAGACTCTGAAAGACAAAGAATGGATGAAGAGAATAATTAATGAATGTGAATGTTTTATCATGCAATGCTCAGGCAGATAGAAATTGTGCTATTTCTACATACTCAAAATATCAATTCTGATATTGATATTTAAGACACAAATTTGATAAAAGATATATGGGCAATTATTTTATTTATTTTTTTAAATTCCCAAACATTTTTGATGAGAATGCATTGTTCTCTAAAGATTTATGACTCCATTTTGTACTTACCAAGACATATTGCATTTGAAAAATGAACTTCCAGTGCTCTCTGGTGGACAAATGTAATGGAGGCACGGTTTCTAAATGACCTCAAACATATCTTGGGTATTTCTGTAAAACCATTTATTTTTACCCAGTACAGCATATGCAACAGAAAAACAACAAACTCCCGCTTTTCCCCTGTAAGATTCTTGTGCTGTTGTGCTCATTTATGTGCTTACTGCAGAGAAATAATACTGCAATATTTTAGTCATCTTCTACTGGTGGAGGAAGTACTTGTAAAAGTACTCATTTACAAGTCAGAAAGTCTTCACCTTGGAAGTATAACTTATAACAATGCATTATAATGTATTTGTTTATCATATGTTTTGTGTTAAACTTGAATCCAAGTTGCAGACGCTGGCAGACAGATATATTGTAAGCTGGGGCAGGGCCCAGTGCTCTGGATGTAGAGGAGTTCCTGCAAACAGGCTCCTCTGATGCAGCACATACACACAAGCAGAATAAGGAAGGACCATCATAGCATTTATTACAAGCATTTGTTTGATGCATATTTTCAAAGATCTTTTGAAACAATAAAAAAAAAACACCATGCTGCTATGCTATGTGTAATAACAGTTATATTACAATTGAGGTTGTGTTTTCTAGTAACAAAATACTGCAAATAAAACAACCTTTTGGGGGGGGAATCAGGAAGCGACAGCGGTGGTCGGTTTGAATCAGCTTGTGTTGGCGTGTTTTGTACCATTTGACAGGTTTTGATATATATGTCTCTCACATCAGTAACAAGTTGGCAGAATTGGACCAGCAATTCCAAGGGCCTGCATGCATACGTAAATACTCGCAAAGGTGGTACATGGGAGCATAGAAACAGTGTCTGATGAGCAGTAGTACATTACAGTAAAGAATGATGATGAAATATTACATCCAGAGATAATGTAGTCTAATTCGTTCATGCTCCACACTAATTGGTGACAATGAATCTCGTTATCTTGAAACTTTCATGATCTACACATGGCATATTGTTTGTCCGTTTCCATACAACTATGCATTAAGAGTAATGCAACAGTTACTTATCATTTTGAGTAGTTGTATCAATTGATAGAAGATTGGAATGAAATGAATAGACAATCATCTGAAATGTAATGTGTGAATTGCCTTTTGAAATAGTAGTATTTTGATGTTAAATTGTGTCATATTGAACAGGTGATCTTTGTTAAATGAACAAATGATCTTTGGTTTATGTGTATTGTATCGAAGCAATTGAAAAAAAAGTGTTAGAATTTGAAAAATGTGCATTTTGATCATTGGTTGTGAGTTTTGTGTCTAGAGTTTTGAAAAATTACGTCAAGGTTCTGAAATTAGTGCCAAAGTGATTGTAAAAAACTATAAGACGGCAAGAAAAGGGACAGCTAAAATAGATCAAGTGAGGGTGACGAGGACCAAGACAATAAGAAGATGTCAAAGTTTGGTGATGAAGGAGGATTTAAGTTTAGTGTTTAAAGATAGGAGTGATAAAGCTGTAAACCCTCTAGACTGATGACATAAAGGATAAAATGGGAAATTTACTGGGAGAATGTTGAGAAATGGAAATATTCTGATTATCTGTAAGAGGGCCAGAAAACAAATGCTATGAGAGTCCACCATCTAATTAACAAGCCATTTGAATGCTTTGTTCCTGCGGATATAGATGTTAAAGGAGTGATGTACATTAAACACTGAAATCACTGAGAGTGCCATAGTTAAACATTTATAGGGAGGTGAGATTGAGTCTGCCCTAGGTTTAAAAAAGATGGAACAACCTCCACTAGAATGTTTAGGGAACGTTAGTTTCTGGTTTTCTAAAGGTTAGTTCGAACCAAACCACAAACTAATGTTTAGGGTTATAAAGGTTATAACGTTCCCTAAACGTTAGGGGAACCAACCAACTGAAACGTTCTCCTGTGGTTGCACTGTGCCTCCACACAACGTTCCCGTTTGGTTGTTTTTGGTTGTGTAGTGCAGTTTTGAAAGGTTTATTTAAACCAGCTCCATTTAAGTTTTTGAAGTAGCATATAAAAAGGTTTGCAGTCGCTTGATTTAGATTCACTCAAAAATGATTGGATCTAAGTAAGATAAACATAGCAAGATAATATATTTATTTTTAGGCGGATATCAATTTTGCTAAAAACTATACTTTTGTGCTCGATTTCATTTTTTTAACTGTATTAGGTGAAAATACTTAAAACAAGAATCTATCGATTTTCACAACTAAGAAAATTCACTTCTTTCATTGCACATCTGTGCTGCTGGCATTTAAGCAAGAAACCATGCCAACAAGAGTATGACGTCCATAATAATTGGACTTTGGGTTCGATTTGACAGTTTTCAGTGGTTATGAGGAGCAATATGAGAGAGAAATTCGGTAATCATGGTTTACGTACATTAAACCACGTTTTTATTCATTAGTAAGCTACAGGACAGCGTCTTTCAAACATGACCTGCGTGAAAGAGAAAAAAATAAATAATTAATGCCATTGTACCCAGCACTTCTGGAGATGTACTTCCAAATTTGCGTCTGAGTAGAAAGCCAAAGGTGTCCTGATGAGGAGGGAGAGAGAATCAGGAGCGCCACACCCACTCAGCACAGGACAGACAGATGACAAAACAAAAACACAAGGGAGAGGGAAAACAGACAGACTGGGGAGGCAGCAAGCCAAACCATGACAAAAGTATTCTGATTATATTTCTGATTCTTAGCTTTAGCACTAGCATCTAGTATATTGGCAAGGGTAAGAGAATGAGATTATATGGATAGGTAGCCTACACCATGGGTAGCGATCCCTTTCCAATAATTTTAAGGTTTGGGAAAACTTTGTAAACTGAAGATCAAGCAAGACCAGAATATTTTAATTATACCAAGGCAGACTTGGGGAAATTCTCTAGCAGATGTGATAGTGGCCTTGATATTGTTAATGCGGAGGGAACAATAGATGAGTGGAACAACAGTTTATGTACAATGATATTAAGTAGAGCATATGAATGCAAGAAAAACCAGGGCATGTGATAAAGTAATGAGAGATAGGAACTATGCTGTACGAGGGTGTATGCTTAACTGGATACAGGACTTTAAAAAAAACGGTAATTCAGGTTGGGGTGTAAGAGGCTTTATTGGATGCCACATGTATTGAAAATGGAACACCACAGGGAAGCGTATTCACTCCGGTGCTCTTCAATGTCATGGTAAATTACATCTTTAAAGACATTGGACCGGGGTTTGTCAGATGATGGAACAGATTGGAAAAGAGGCAGAAATGTCAAACACATAACAGAGAAAATACAGGAGGCATTTAATAAAATAATAGACTGGGGAAGCAAGTGGGGATTTAAGTATGGACAGGCAATTGAGAGAGTGAAAGAGTTTAAATTATTGGGAGTATTTTGTGATGAAATGCTGACATGGAAAAAGCATGTAAAAAGCATTGTGAACAAGTGTGAAAAGGTAATAATGTGATGCTGTCCCTATCAGGAAGTGGGGTGATGGCCAGGATACACAATGGTCAGATCGAGATTAGATTATGTGTGTATATGTTATGGCACGGAAGCTAAATCAGTTCTCCAGAGATTGTAGTGCAGGCAGGAGCACAGAAAGTCGTTTGTGGGGCCTTCCGTACAACCCCAAATCTATCCTTACTTGTAGAAATGGGGGAGACCCCATTGGGAATTAGAAGATGGCAATGCAATATTTATCTAAACTGAGGGGACACCAAGGGGAAAACATATGGAAGGTAGCTTTGGAAAGTGTTGGGAATGTGGAGGAGAAAAAGTGAAGAGGGAATGTTATCTTTAAAGTAAATAAGGAGATGGAGAGGATAGAGTTTGGGGAGGAGGGGGTTGGAAGGGGTTGCCACTATAGTTCACTGGCCAGCTATACCAACATAGATTTTACCGACACCAGAGATTGATTTTACTATATTAAGAAAGTCAAGAAAATCACATAAGGTATGGTGAAATTGTTGGGGAAAGGCTAAGGAACACCTGGAGACAGTACATCCAAATGTATACAGACGGAGCTCAAGACCCGAAAACTGGGAATTCAGGGTTGGCATTTTACATCCCACATTTGGGGATAATAAAATGTAAGCAACTGTCTGAGGGGTTTTTATATAACAGAGTTGATGGCTATAATATGGGCTCTGCAGTGGGTAGAGGAAGTAAAACCAGAGAGAACAGTGATATGCTCAGACTCTGTGTAGCAGGTATGGAAAAGTGTTTGTATTCCACCAAATATCCCTCATTTTACTGTGCATTCATTTTTCATTTATGTGTTGCTTATCAATGAAGTGGGTTGTGTATGCATTTTGCATGGGTAATGCGCCCCCCGCTGGTCGCTTTGTGAACGTACTGTTTGTTTTCCCGGCTCTCGTCAGACGATGTTGGATCTGGCCGAGAGCGGTTGGTACTTTATGTAGCGCGAGATGGATGTAAATAATACGATGTTTAATGTGTATAAAAGTGATTAGACAGGCTGATTGTGGTTAGTATAGGTTTTTAGCAGTTAGACTGCTTCATTCTCTTCCGTTTATTTTTGTTTATTATTCAGTGTGAGTGTTTTAGTGAGCTAGCTTACATGCTATGTTTTCACATGTATCTGCGTTGGCATTCTCCATTTTGTGTTCTGTACTGCGCTCTTATTAGTGTATGTTCTCTTTATGTTGTTAGGCGTGTGTAGAGGACATATTACCAACGCTGTTTCTCCTCTCTAAAACACTACAGGTATGTTATTTGCACAGGACCTGTTCTGATTTAAAAAATGTATTTTGTAATGCTGTGAGGTTTCAGTTAAAGTGTGAGTGTGAGACATCTGGGAGCAGTTTTATATAGGCTATATATTACAAAGTATTTTTATATTCTTATGTTGTATTTTTGCATTCATTGTTTCAAATGCTATTGAGAAATTAAATAATTTGTCAGACGATGTTGGATCTGGCCGAGAGCGGCGTGTGTAGAGGACATATTACCAACGCTGTTTCTCCTCTCTAAAACACTACAGCAATAAATGTCCTGTGCCAAAGCCTGAGTCTCCAGTCGTCTGCTTCACACGATAGACACAACGCAGGTAACCGGTACTGAGGCCAGGCCGGTTATATTGGTGCCGTGACCCGGATCCATCGTGGATCAACGCCAGCTTGGTCATCGGAGGTTGCTGAAGGCCATCGCAAGGTTTTCTTTTTTTTTTGTTTGAGATTGCACTGAAGTGATTTTGTTACAGTTAAAAGAACTTTTCATTGAAGTGACAACACTTTTGAGTGTTTTGGTTTTGTTTAAAAAAAAAAAAGAAAAAGAAAAAAGAAAAAAAAATCATTTAATTTGAAGTAAAATTGTCACAGTTTGAAAAAAAAAAAACATTGAAGTGACATTTGATTTTATTTTTTTATTTTTTTGTTTTGCTGAGAAAGAAAAGAAAATAACTTTGTTGCCTATTGTAAAAAGGATATCTTATGTTCTTGTGTGGTTCCAAATTAAGTGTTAAGTGAAGAAAATGACATTTAATATTGGAAGGGGAGAAAATGTGCCCTCTGTTGATTCTGTTCTTAGTTCTGGGAGGGGAAGACTTTTAAGTGAGCTGTGTAATACTCCAGTTAGAGCTCCAGGTAATGTGGGCTCACCTGCCTTAAGCTCCACCAGGCTATCTAATAGTTTATTCCCTAACAGTAGACCCACAGAAATGCTTTCAGCAATTCCAGACATTGCTGACCCAGCTCTGAGTAATCTTATTACGCACATCGCCCAACAAGTGGGACAGACTCTATCAGCTCAATTAAAGGGGAGGTGAATACCGATGAAGGAGCACAGGTTCAGAACTCAGGTGCAGGCCAGATACTCGCTGACTCTACCCTTAATCTGACTGGTATGAAGTTGGTCATGCAGTCCGATGTGAAAGAACCTCCTCTTTTCAGAGGAGATGGCTCAGACAAGCATTCTGTATACGAGTGGGAGGAGTTCATGAACAGATACTTGAGAAAGAGAGGTGTGAAACTCGAAGAGCAGTCTGAAGAGATTCTATCAAAGTTAATGGGTAAAGCTAAAGATGTAGTGAAGATAACCCTCCGTAGCAACCCATTACTGAAGCCCCATGAGAACCCAGGAGTAATAACGGATATACTGAACCAACATTTTGGTGAGATAACATGTTCAAGTATGCCCCTTGCCGACTTCTACAGCACAGTGCCTGTTGCAGGAGAGAACCCAGTCGAATATTGGATCCGCCTTAACAAGGCTGTCAATGCAGCTGAGGAGGGCTTAAAGAGACAAGGAAGACACATTGGTGATCCCCGTCGAGAGGTAACCATGATGTTTGTAAAGTATTGTCCAGATCCCTCTCTCGCTGCAGTGTTGAGATTCAAAGCACCAGACAAGTGGACTGCTAGTGAAATACAGGAACATGTTGACCGTTATCAGATAGAACTGAAGGAAAATTCACTTACCAAACCAAGTCGTTTCACATCAGCTAGACCTGTGGCAGCTCATGTTCAAACTGCTGCAGCCAACGTGTCCACTTCAGCCAGCTGCTCAGTGTCACCTCCTGTCCCGGTTGAGTTGAGTGCCACAACTCACCCTCAGATTGATGACAATTGCATAAAGACCCTCATTGGTCTCCTTGACCGTACACTTGCTCAAAACAATCAAGCAACAGCAGCCAGACAGCACTCATATGACCCGTATCAAAAGAAATTGTGCAAGGTTTGCAAGTCTGTTGAACACTCCACAAACCCTCAAAAATGACAGTACACTTGAACAGCATTTTGTGAAGGCATGCAGTACCACACCAGTTGGGGTGAAATTAATAGCACAGAATACACAAAGAGTTGAACCATACGATGAACTGTTATGCTCCTGTCAGTGTGAATAACAAATATCAGTTGAGAGGAATGCTCGATTCAGGCTCCATGGCCTGCACCTTCAGCGAAGAAGTGGAGAAAAGGATGCTCGATGAAAGCATATTGTCAGTGCCAAAACAAATGGATGAAGACGTGGTTTTAGTGGGGTGTGGAGGGAAACTCACAAAACCAAAGTGCATTTATGAGGTTGAACTGAAGGTGTATGGGGAGAGTTGCATTGTTCCAGTCCTTGTGGTACCAGGTCAACGAGATGACCTAATCATTGGCACAAATATGATTAAGTTTCTCATGCACCAGTTGAAAAGCAGTGATGATTATTGGCGGCTACTCACTAATGACAGTTTCTCTTCCTCTCCTGAGTGTGAGCAGTTTTTGGACCTTATGGCGAATACATCCCGTTGGAGGGGTGGCGAGCTACCAACCAAAATCGGCACAGTCAAGCTCAGGCAGGCTGTCACTCTTCTGGCCAGACAAGAACACCTTGTATGGGGTAAGCTTCCTAAAAAAGCACCCATGTCACCAGGAAGTGCAGCCATTGTTGAACCTACCTCATCTAAGTCAATGCCCCGTAACATAATGGTTGGCCGTGTGGTGACACCGCTGTGGGGAGACGGGTGGGTCCCCATGAAGGTCACTAATCTGTCTGATAAACCCATTACGCTGAAGAGGAACTGTAAACTGGCTGATGTATCCCCCTGCTTGGCTGTAGAGGATTTTGAGATCTTCCAAGGCTCTTGTGAGGTTGAGAAAACTACTCCTGAGGAACATGCCATACCCACCAACATTTCAGAACTTGAACAGAGACTGCGAGATGTTGGCCTCGGTGACCTTGACCTAAAATCTTGTCACACTGACCACAAGGGGACAGAAAAGTTAGTGCAGTTGATTGAGCGCTATAATGATGTTTTCTCAAAGCATGCATTGGACTGTGGCGAGACAAAGGGCTTTGTCCATCGCATCCGACTTACCGATGATCGTCCTTTCCGCCTTCCTTATCGGAGAGTTCCACCTGCTCAGTATCAGAAACTACGACAAACCCTGACAGAAATGGAGGAACAGGGGATAATACGGAAGTCTGTGAGTGACTATGCCTCACCATTGGTGTTGGTATGGAAGAAAGATGGAAGTTTGAGGATCTGCACAGATTTCCGTTGGCTGAATGAGAGAACGCTCAAGGACGCCCACCCGCTCCCACACCAATCAGACTGTTTGGCTGCTTTGGGGGGAAACACCTTTTTCAGCACGATGGATTTGACATCTGGCTTCTATAATGTCCCCTTGGCTGAAGAGGACAAGAAATACACAGCCTTCACTACGCCCCTAGGCCTACATGAGTATAACCGGATGCCGCAGGGACTGTGCAATAGTCCTGCATCATTCATGCGCATGATGTTGAGTATATTTGGTGACCTTAACTTCAGCAGCTTGTTATGCTACTTGGATGACCTGCTCGTTTTTGCACCAACTGAAGAGGAGGCCTTGCAGAGGCTGGAAATTGTTTTTCAAAGGCTGCGAGACCACAATCTCAAGTTAAGTCCTAAGAAGTGCCATTTGATGCGAGCGTCTGTCAAGTTTTTAGGCCATATCATCGACGGCAGTGGGGTGGCTGTGGATCCGGCAAAGGTCGAAGTCATATCCAAAATGTCCAAAACTGATCTCATGGAAGATGATGGATGCACGCCCTCGGTGCGGAGGATTAAATCCTTTCTGGGGATGATCTTCTATTATCAGCACTTTATCCCCAACTGCTCTTCCATCGCTAAACCACTCTTTGCTCTCACTGCTGGACAGAAGAGAAGAGGAAAAGTGAAAGTAAAGGAAAATGCAGGGACATACAGGAAACTTAAATCTGATGACTGGAGTCCAGGATGTGACGAGGCCCTTGTCAGACTGATAGAGAGGCTACTGAACTGTGTGGTTCTTGCCCACCCTGATTTTTCATGTCCACTGATCCTGTCAATCGATGCTTCCTTGGATGGGCTTGGAGCAGTCTTATCGCAAATACCAGTTGGTGAGGGTAAGGCACGACCCATTGCTTTTGCAAGTAAGACCTTGAGCGGTCCACAAAGGAGGTATCCAGCACACAGGCTTGAGTTCTTGGCGTTAAAGTGGAGTGTGTGTGAAAAGTTCAGTCATTGGCTGAAGGGCAACTCGTTCACAGTATGGACAGACAACAATCCACTCACATATATAATGACCAAGCCCAAGCTTGATGCTTGCGAACAGCGCTGGGTCGCCAAGCTCGCTCCATACACCTTCAATCTAAAGCACATTGCAGGAACCAAGAACATAGTGGCAGAGGCTCTCAGCCGGGACCCGTTCGCTCGGACAGTTGGTCAGAGGCTTATCACAGAGTGTTATGACAATCTACTCACCGAATCAGAGGAACTTGAGCAAGATGGAGTGCAAGATCTCTTTCGTCTGAAAGTGCAGTGTCTCCAGGCAGAGAAATCAACTCAGGAGCCTGCCAATAAGTCTCATCCTCTCCCATTCTCATGTAACCGAGTTGTGGAGGCCCTCTTTGATGCTCATAACCGATGGGATACTGCCACAGAGTGTAAAGCAGCTCAGCTAGTCCAATCGGCTCAGCACCTTGTACCACCAGGACAAGACCTGTTACCTGCCTTCTCTTTGGAGGAGCTCCGACAAAGCCAAGAGCTGGATCCTAGTATCTCCAAGATCATGCCCTTTCTCAGCCGGAAGAGGAGGCCTTCAAGGAGAGAGAAGGTCGGTTTGGACACAGGGGCCTTGGTGCTCATGAAGCAGTGGGAGAGGTTGAAGGTTCTGGATGGAGTGCTTTACCGGGTAACCAAAGATCCCTTAAGCAAACAAAAGAGACACCAGTTTGTATTACCAAGAAGTCTGGTAAAAAAAGCCCTACATGGTGTCCATGATCTAGCCGGACATCAGGGGCAGGCAAGAACAACTCAACTGACAAGACAACGATTCTTTTGGCCCAAAATGGAGCATCAGATCAAAGACTATGTCAAATGTTGTCAGAGGTGTATCCTGGCCAAGACACCTGATCCATCCGCCAGAGCTCCCCTCGAAAGTATCAGGACCTCCGTTCCCATGGAGTTGGTGTGTTTGGATTTTTGGAGTGCAGAAGACTGCAAACAGCGTTCAGTGGATGTTCTCGTTCTAACAGATCACTTCACAAAGTTGGCCCATGCATTTCCATGCACAAATCAAACGGCAAAGCAGGTTGCTAAAAAGATATGGGATAACGTCTTTTGTGTGTATGGATTTCCAGAGCGCATCCACACAGATCCGGGGGCTAATTTTGAGAGTGAACTCATTGCCGAACTGCTGAAGTTGTCAGGGGTCTCTAAGTCGCACACCACAGCATACCATCCAATGGGAAATGGGGGAACTGAGAGGTTCAATAGGACTCTGTGTAGTATGCTTCGCTCGTTGCCATTGAGAGAGAAGGCCAAATGGCCCCAACAAATTGAAAAACTCTAACGTTTGCATATAATGCAACCGTGCATGAGACAACTGGATATGCCCCTTTCCATCTTATGTTCGGCCGTGTACCGAGGCTCCCTGTCGATGTCATGTTCAAACAGGTGCTGCAGGACCCTGTGGTTGTTGACTATAGCAGCTATGTGAGGACACTCATGTCCCACCTCCAAGAGGCAGCAGCTATTGCACAAGAACATGCCATCAAAGAGCAGCAAAAACAGGCCAATGGTTACAATCGAAGAATCAAAGGAACTTACCTGAACAAAGGAGACAGAGTACTCCTCGCCAACAAAGGTGAGAGAGGGAAAACAAAGCTTGCAGACAAATGGGCAGCAACGGTGTATACTGTCATAGATCGGAACCCACGGACACACATATACAAGTTGGAAGATGACAAGGGGAACACAAGAGTAGTACATTGCAATCTTATTCTCAATATCAGTTTCCTGCCCATTGAGCCTGTTGATGGTAGCATAACTGAAGCTCAGAGCTCTTTTGGCTATTCGGAAGAGGAGTCTAACTCAGTGGTTTTTGACAGCTCTTTGGAGGAGGAGGATTTGGAGGATAGGACAAGTGTTTGGGTACTGAGTGGAACAGGAGATGCCATCAGTCACAGATCATCGGTGGGTGATGAAACCGAAGACACCCAGATGTGTCAGGAAGATGTTGAAGTCGACAATGACAATGTCAGTGAAATTCAGGACTCTCTCAAGATTCAGACTGATGTAGACGGTGCCTCAGATTGTGAAAGTCCAGTTGTAGTACCGACAGTTGACATAACTCAGACCCAAGACAACCAAGCACACAGACAATCGGACGCACATGGTGTAGTCAAGACGCGTGCTGGTAGAGTTGTTAAGAGAGTCAACCGTCTGGTCGAGACAATGGCTCAGACACCATTCACCTTCAGGGGGTTGGCTAATTCCATAAATAAGAGATCACAGTCTCTTTTAACCCTGTTTTAGATGGGTTGTTTTTTGTATTTTCTCGAGCTTAATTTATAAGCATGTAATACCGAGAATTGTGTGTTAAATGTTTATATGTACAATTTGGGACAAAGTAGGTCGGGTGGTCTGGTGTACAAGGCACCATACTGTTCAATGAGAGATTTGAGGCTTGATCACCCTTTTAATTTCTCTTAACCTGGTTAGCAGGTAGCTTTTACAGCTGAATATAAAGATTGTATTCTTTACGTGGACCCGTTCCAGTATTAACAGAATGTTAGATGTCTCTATTGTAAATGTTTTATCCTGTTATCCGTGTGCAATCAGGATATTGGTGTAATTCAGGGGGGGTGAATGTAGCAGGTATGGAAAAGTGTTTGTATTCCACCAAATATCCCTCATTTTACTGTGCATTCATTTTTCATTTATGTGTTGCTTATCAATGAAGGGGTTGTGTATGCATTTTGCATGGGTAATGCGCCCCCTGCTGGTCGCTTTGTGAACGTACTGTTTGTTTTCCCGGCTCTCGTCAGACGATGTTGGATCTGGCCGAGAGCGGTAGGTACTTTATGTAGCGCGAGATGGATGTAAATAATACAATGTTTAATGTGTTAAAAGTGATTAGACAGGCTGATTGTGGTTAGTATAGGTTTTTAGCAGTTAGACTGCTTCATTCTCTTCCGTTTATTTTTGTTTATTATTCAGTTCTGAGTGTTTTAGTGAGCTAGCTTACCTGCTATGTTTTCACATGTATCTGCGTTGGCATTCTCCATTTTGTGTTCTGCACTGCGCTCATATTAGTGTATGTTCTCTTTATGTTGTTAGGCGTGTGTAGAGGACATATTACCAACGCTGTTTCTCCTCTCTAAAACACTACAGGTATGTTATTTGCACAGGACCTGTTCTGATTTAAAAAATGTATTTTGTAATGCTGTGAGGTTTCAGTTAAAGTGTGAGTGTGAGACATCTGGGAGCAGTTTTATATAGGCTATATATTACAAAGTATTTTTATATTCTTATGTTGTATTTTTGCATTCATTGTTTCAAATGCTATTGAGAAATGAAATAATTTGTCAGACGATGTTGGATCTGGCCGAGAGCGGCGTGTGTAGAGGACATATTACCAACGCTGTTTCTCCTCTCTAAAACACTACAGCAATAAATGTCCTGTGCCAAAGCCTGAGTCTCCAGTCGTCTGCTTCACACGATAGACACAACGCAGGTAACCGGTACTGAGGCCAGGCCGGTTACATCTGCATCAATTTTGATGACACTGACGGAAGAAAAGTTTGGAGCCAGCCAGGTCTGATCTCATGGTAGAACTCTTAATACAACATTATTCAGAATTGAGCAGGCAGGAGAGTCAGTTCCTGTGGGTGCCAGCCCATGTGGGGATAGAGGGGTGTGTGCTTGCTGAAGGGGCAGCAAAAAGGGCATTAAAAAGGGAGGCTGACTTGAGAGTGAAGTTAGGGTCAACTGAGTGTAGGTCCTTCATTAATAAAAGCATCATGGCTGTGTGGCAGGAGGAGTGGGCAAGGGTAAAGAAGGGGCAGCATTATAACAGCATTCAGAAAAGTGTGATAAAGGGCCATTGCTATTTGGGGAAGGAAAGAAGACATACAATCTAAACAACAACAGACATAAATATCTACTACTGGAATGCACTGGATTCACAGAAGAAAGAGACTGTATGCAGCAGTGAAAAGCTTGGACACAAAAAAAAAATCATTGAAAAACCTCTTAAATCCTACAGAGAACCAACCTGGGACCATTAAAGGGGTGATAGACTGCAAAACCGATTTTACCCTGTCATAGTTGAATAACGACAGTTCGGTGGGTAAAAAAGACATACATAGAAGCTCAAAGTCCCACTGACACCCCTTTACTATGAAAATCTCATATTTTGAAACTGCCGCTGAAAACGGGCGAATCCCAACAAAGCTGGAAGTTGACGCCAACCTCCCAAAATCCGGAACCTTAAGAGAACGGTCACGCCCCAACATTTACATAGGCTACACAACTGACCTGAGATCAGGTAGTCTTCTGAATCTAGCTAGGTCACGCAGATCTCTGCTATTCCATTACAAAATTCACTTCTGAAACTTTTTTATGCGAGAAATCAACTATGTAAAGCTCAAATATGGGCCGTTTTACGAAAATGGATGGCTAATTGCAAATGTTGTCCGACTGTGTGTCGGAGTTCATCACCGGTGCTGCCTGTGTTGTTGCCTCGCCGCCCAGCCTGCCTTCCTTCACAGACCCCGGCCTGCTCTGAGGAACTTGGAGCTCCGTTACGGCTTGCAGCCCACAGCACTCCATACCCGCGCAAAGTCACCGGTTTTTGGATAATGGATTACTAAACACTGGTGCTCTGACAGAGCTCCAGGGCCTGCAGCTCCCCTCTTCCTGCTAGCTAAATGCCCGGTGTATGTGAGTGAGAGCACGGTCAGTGAGCTTGTTGCACCAGCAATCTGTTACCACAGGTTCCAGTTAATATTTCAATGTGTGTAATTATAATGTGTTGAGTTATTTAAACAAACGATTGGGGAAATAAACGCCGCTTGTCCGCGAGTCTCATTGATTTAGCCTGCGGCTGGATGTAGCTCTATCAATGAGAGCTAGCTCCTAGAATTCCTCTGAAATTCACAAATATTCATTAACTTGACATCGGACACCGTTGTTAGCTTTTAAGACCTTTATGGAGATATTGTATAAGTGGCGTGATGAAATTCAAACTGTAAATATACAGAAATTACGCCAAAAATGAAGCTAGCTAACTATCCGTGATTTGTAGCTAGCTACACATAGCTAGGATTGAAGGGACAGTCATAGCTAACGAAACCCCCACTGTTCACAAAACTTCATTAACTTGACATCGGACACCGTTGTTAGCTTTATAAGACCTTTAGGGAGATCTTGTATAAGTGGGGTGATGAAATTCAAACTGTAAATATACAGAAGTTACGCCAAAAATGAAGCTAACTATCCGTGATTTGTAGCTAGCTACACGTAGCTAGGATTGAAGGGGCAGTCATAGCTAACGAAACCCCCACTGTTCACAAAAATTCATTAACTTGACATCGGACACCGTTGTTAGCTTTATAAGACCTTTAGGGAGATCTTGTATAAGTGGCGTGATGAAATTCAAACTGTAAATATACAGAAATTACGCCAAAAATGAAGCTAACTATCCGTGATTTGGAGCTAGCTACACATAGCTAGGATTGAGGGGACAGTCATAGCTAACGAATCCCCCACTGTTCACAAAAATCCATTAAATTGAAATCGGACACCGCTGTTAGCTTTATAAGACCTTTAGGGAGATCTTGTATAAGTGGCGTGATGAAATTCAAACTGTAAATATACAGAAATTAAGCCAAAAATGAAGCTAACTATCCGTGATTTGTAGCTAGCTACACATAGCTAGGATTGAAGGGACAGTCATAGCTAACGAAACCCCCACTGTTCACAAATATTCATTAACTTGACATCGGACACCGTAGTTAGCTTTATAAAACATTTAGTTAGATGTGTAAGTGGCGTGACGAAATTCAAACCGTAAATATACTCGAATTACAACCAAAAATGAAGCTAACTAGCCGTGATTTGTAGCTCCTAGAATTCCTCTGAAATTCACAAATATTCATTAACTTGAAATCGGACACCGTTGTTAGCTTTTAAGACCTTTATGGAGATATTGTATAAGTGGCGTGATGAAATTCAAACTGTAAATATACAGAAATTACGCCAAAAATGAAGCTAGCTAACTATCCGTGATTTGTAGCTAGCTACACATAGCTAGGATTGAAGGAACAGTCATAGCTAACGAAACCCCCACTGTTCACAAAACTTCATTAACTTGACATCGGACACCGTTGTTAGCTTTATAAGACCTTTAGGGAGATCTTGTATTAGTGGCGTGATGAAATTCAAACTGTAAATATACAGAAATTACGCCAAAAATGAAGCTAACTATCCGTGATTTGTAGCTAGCTACACGTAACTAGCATTGAAGGGGCAGTCATAGCTAACGAAACCCCCACTGTTCACAAAAATTCATTAACTTGACATCGGACACCGTTGTTAGCTTTATAAGACCTTTAGGGAGATCTTGTATAAGTGGCGTGATGAAATTCAAACTGTAAATATACAGAAATTACGCCAAAAATGAAGCTAACTATCCGTGATTTGTAGCTAGCTACACATAGCTAGGATTGAAGGGACAGTCATAGCTAACGAATACCCCCACTGTTCACAAAAATCCATTAAATTGAAATCGGACACCGCTGTTAGCTTTATAAGACCTTTAGGGAGATCTTGTATAAGTGGCGTGATGAAATTCAAACTGTAAATATACAGAAATTAAGCCAAAAATGAAGCTAACTATCCGTGATTTGTAGCTAGCTACACATAGCTAGGATTGAAGGGACAGTCATAGCTAACGAAACCCCCACTGTTCACAAATATTCATTAACTTGACATCGGACACCGTAGTTAGCTTTATAAAACATTTAGTTAGATGTTGTATAAGTGGCGTGATTAAATTCAAACTGTAAATATACTCGAATTACGACCAAAAATGAAGCTAACTAGCCGCAATCTTGTACACCTAGGATTGTAGGCACAGTCGCAGCTAACGAAACTCTTACAGTTCACCAATATTCATTAACTTGAAATCGGACACCGTTGTTAGCTTTATAAGACATTTAGTTAGATGTGTAAGTGGCGTGACGAAATTCAAACTGTAAATATACTCAAATTACGACCAAAAATGAAGCTAACTAGCCGCAATCTGTACACGTAGGATTGTAGGGACAGTTGCAGCTAACAAAACCCTTACAGCTCACAAATATTCATTAACTTGAAATCGGACACCGTTGTTAGCTTTATAAGACATTTAGTTAGATGTGTAAGTGGCGTGACGAAATTCAAACTGTAAATATACTCAAATTACGACCAAAAATGAAGCTATCTGTGATTTGTAGCTACACATAGATAGGATTGAAGGGACAGTCGCAGCTAACAAAACACCTAGCTAAACTTCACAAATATTAACTTGAAATCGGACACCGTTGTTAGCTTTATAAGACATTTAGATGTTGTATAGCTAAGTGGCGTGACATTGTTTGTAACATGTGGTAAGAGATTGCTGGTGTAACAAGCTCGCTGACCGCGCTCTCACTCTCACACAACGGGCCATTTAGCTAGCAGGAAGAGGGGAGCTGCAGGCCCTGGAGCTCTGTCAGGGCTGCCAGCCTAACGGAGCTCACAGCAGGCCGGGGTCTGTGAAGGAAGGCAGGCCGTGCGGCGAGGCAGCAGTACCGCCGCTGAAGTCCGACACAGTCTTACCATATTTGCAATTAGCCATCAATTTTTGTAAAACGGCCCATATTTAAGCTTTATATAGTTGATTTCTCACATAAAAAAGTCTCAGAAGTGAATTTGGTAAGAAACATTGCAGTGTCTGGAATATGAGATTCTGTCGCTTCTCTAATGAGTGTGTATTGGGGATTCGCTCAACCAATCAGCGCGCATCTCTAAGGTCTGCCTATGGCAATTCGCTCAACCAATCAGCGCGCAGCTCATCTAAATATTCACAAGCATACCATATTTGGAAGAAAAGCTCTTGTTTCAAATAGAGCCAAAACACAGGGATGCAAAAGGGCCAATAAAATATCAACCAGGCCATTTTCAGCCCAACAAATGTTACATATCCAATTAGGGGACCATAAGGAACAGTGTGAAATACTCTATATAATCATTCTATCACCCCTTTAAAGCTGTCCTAGAATTCATCAAGACAACCGAATTTTCCTGTGGAAATAGGATACTAAATGGGAATATATGTTGCCCTGTGGGTGGCAGCAATCTGCCGTAAAGGCATCTATACTGCCGGAAATTAAAAGAAGAAGAAGAGTCCATGGTGTTTTTGGATGGATGGCCTGCTCTGGATTTAGCTAGCCTGTCAAAACTGCATTCAAACGAGAGCAACGTGGGATAAAGTCAGTGGAATGTGCTTTAAATCTTGTTGTGTAAAATATATTGGATTACGAGATAAATGGAGTAGCCTGTAACTAATAGCTAATACAATAGCTTTACTAACGTTACCTCGCTATTAGCAAGGCTACATCAGTAACCTACAAGAAGGCATAGCTATACTCGCTAATGTAAGATAGTGGTCAAAAGTAATAAACAATTCCAATGTATGGTAACGTTAGATACAAAACTCGTTAGTAACATTACGGTACGTTGGCGTATGGAAAGCATAAGTGTGTATTTGTCACTGTCAAACACTAGCTAGCTAATTTAGCTAATATGTGATACTAACGTTAAGCTTAAAGGTGAATTGGCAAAGTTAGCTACTTCTATCTTAAAATACATACAAGATATTTCAAATTCAAGAATTATGAATTGGTGTGTTGGTGTTTCAGGTGCACAGTAATGTTATATATAGTTTCATTGTCGATGTTTGTTGTTGGTTATTATTATTACATTTACCAACTTAATCTCCCGTAAACGGTTCGTTGACAGAGCAGTGAATGCATCACTGTTAGCATACAACTAACAGCTGTCAGCGTGCTAACGTTAACTAACCAGTAACTAGCTAGTGTCAACGTTAAATGGCAGGCTAGCAAAACAGCTAACAACAACAACAACAACAACAACAACGAGATTAGCTTACATTAATTTAGTGATTTGGTTGGTAAAAACGAACATTGAACTATATTTGCTACTACGTAAATGTCTTCTCTCTAACGTTATATTTTCCAGTAGCGTTAACGTTAGCTAGCTAGCTAAGTGTTAATGTAACATTAGCTACATTAGTTTAAAGTTAGCTCTTCTCCCTGCAGTAACGTTACCTTGCTCTGTTCAAAAGCCAGATCACAAACGAAATACGGGGTAGGTACACGCTTCTCGGACATAATATAGAAATGTGGTACAGTTTTTGCAGAGGTGCTTTTACGTTGTTTCTGGCTCAATTCTGGCTACAGCTGATGTACGAAATGTCCCTTGATATCAATGATAGCTCAAATTTAAGTTAAGGCTCTACACTGTTTGCCGTTGCGTCGAATAATTGTATTGGTTTAGGACGGCATTATGTGAGCCGATGTTAAATGTTGACATAACTGCAGTACAATATGTTTTATATATGCTGACACGGAATATGATCAACCATAGCCATCATAAGTGAGTTTGCTAAGTGCGGCTAAATAATGCAGATTAGCGTGACCAGCGTTACATTTTTATGTTTATAAATAGTTTTTTAGTAGTTTAGTAAGAGTAAGTGTCAGTTCAATTTTAGTCAATTTTATCCATCTGTTAAGATGTCACCATTAGATAACAATTACCATAAACTAGGGCTGGACATTATATCGATATTGTGTATATGTGTAAATGTATGACGATATCTAGCTAAATGTGATATTTGATATCGCCAGCTCTACCATAACTAAGAGTGTTATGTTGTTATACTTAAATACTTCATTTGAATGTGTTTCATATTTCTGCTATTTAAATGTTGTTATATGCATTTAAGTCAGGGGTGATCTCTTTTACATTTATTGTTATGATTCATATTAGTGAGTAGAGATGCACCGATTACAACTTTCTAGGCCGATTCCGATTTTCTTTGAGTTAGAACATTTTGCATAGAACATGTTTTGAACAGGTAGGCCTAATGATCACTATAAAATAGAACTATATAAATTACTCCTGGTGTGGGAAATTCACACACATCTAAAGTGCAATGTTAGAACCACTTCCTTCTTTTCACATCCAATATCTAACTTAATATAATAAATAGAGCCTTGCAGTATAAAGATATTTCTCAAAACACACATGCAGGCCTGTTTGAACGTCAACAGTAACGTTACCTGAAAACATAAACGTCACCACTCGTTGTACACACACAGTTTAGCAACAAACTAAACGCTGGGGGAAGATTACTACGTTTTTAATGTTGGTTTTGAGCGGTATGCATCCCCACTAACCTGGAAAGCGTTTTAAACAGTAACGTTAATAAAGCGTGTTGGAAGAATACAGCATCTTCTTTTTTTTTTTCTTTTTTTAAATACAGCATCTCTTGCAGCTGGACGTCAGAGGCAGAGGGACAGTCACTGCAGCGTTCGCTAATGTTAGCTTCTTGTCTCATCTGGGATCTGATAGTAACAGTAAATTCATCAAAGTCAGTGTGCCCAATGCTATTTTCCAATAAACTGTAGCTGTCAAATTTCACGGGACCCGCGGTTTTCATGTTCCACTTATTCAGCGTAAGAGGGGAGAGAGAGCGGCTGAGATCAGTACAGCAGACGGCTCTGCAGAGCCGTGTATAATTATGACTTTATAACATTTCATAAACAGCTGATTGAGCGGCGGTGCGCTGATCTTGCGCAATGTTAATCATGCGGCGCCCGTGTGCATTTGACCGGCATAAAATCGGCCTCTGTCAGACTGACCTGCCGCTTGCCGGTCATGGCCGAGCACGTGAAAATCAGCCAATTCTGGTCACTGGCCGGTCAATCGGTGCATCTCTATTAGTGAGAGTTCTTGTGTCCTTGTGAAATGTCATCTTTTGTGGCCAGCTAGCACTGTCTGTTGTAATTTATTTTAGTTACGGAGGAAGTTCTGTGTGAAGCCTCCGCAGAGCCATAAATCAGCCTTTACTTGCTATACCAGACCCACCCCATGCATACACACGCATGCTATTCTCTTACAGGTCCCATGGCATGAAAATTTCACTTTATGAGGTTTTTTAACATTAATATGCGTTCCCCTAGCCTGCCTATGGTCCCCCAGTGGCTAGAAATGGTGATAGGTGTAAACCGAGCCCTGGGTATCCTGCTCTGCCTTTGAGAAAAGGAAAGCTCAGATGAGCCGTTTTGGAATCTGCTTGTTATGAGGTCATAACAAGCAAGGTTACCTCCCCTTTCTCTGTTTTGCCCTCCCAGAGAATTTGGCCCACCCATGAGAGAGAGACATCATGGCTTTCAAACGAGAAAAGTGGCAGTTGGTCAAGGTCACACCACCACCCTCTACCTTGCCCCTCCCACTCTCCTCCTCAATAGCTTCAGACACAGAAATGGCACACCCTAAGGAAAACTCATTGTGGGACTGGCTCTAGTGGGTGTAGTTCTGCACCAAAGCTGAATTTCAGGAAAGAGACTTCAGATACAGTATTAGGGGACCACTAAGGCCTATATAAAAGCATCCAAAGAGCACCATGTCATGGGACCTTAAAGAGATAAGCTAGAATGACGCACCAGTGCACAAGTATAAACCTCAGGCCACTTACCTAGGCTATGGCGTAGTCTCTGCGTAGAGCCCCCGCAGAACTATACATTCCGCTTTAGTCTGTGGCCCAACAGGTAAATTAGGTCTCCAAGCTAACGTTAGTGAAAGTGTTGACATTTGGAAGCATCAAACATGCATTTTAGATGAATGAAATGAGAGTACATCCAGTTGTTCCTCTTCTGTTTGCTCAGAGCCGTTACATAGTATGTACGGGACATTGTGATTGAGTCTGTACACAAGTTAGAATTTCGGCCAGTACAACATGGCCAACATAGTGGCCATCAGTGGAATAGCAACTCCTGGCCCGTCATGTGATGCCTTCTGGCCCAAAAAGACTTTTCCCATAGACTTACAAGAGACATCGGTGGCTAATTTTCTTTGAGCGTCGCAAGCCCCACAAAATTACTTGTTTACTGTCAGAATTTGATCCATTTGGTTCGATGACATTTGGAAAGTCTAAAAGAGCCGCATGATTCAATAATTTAATCCCCATTCAAGTTGGCGCAGTGCCAAACCAGAAGTAGCCAGCTTGGCTGGCGGAGGTCTCACTTTACACAGCAGTGGCCAGTGGTGAGGGAAGAGGTGAGGGAGAGCAGCGTCTGATAGGGCAGAGAGCTACGGACTCTCTTTGACAGACTGCAAATAAATTATAACATGTATATACATTAGATTTAACATTTGGTTCATTATTATTGTTTGGTGTATTTGCTTTTCTCACAAATATTTTAGGAATTGAGTTTCAGTCTGTATGGTCGATAAACAGTTGAACATAAACATGCTATGGCATATGTTATTTAGAATCAAGAGGAGACGCTAACATTTTCAATGCTAATTTCCATCTGTTGTCCCTGGGCATGTGTACAGTGCACATAATAATGTAAAAATTATATTTCCACATAACACTAATAGAGACACCTGTAGAGGGCAGCCGCAACGCTAACGGCAGTAAGATAACATTTGCTGATCTGGCATGATAGTGTCAGCTCTAATTCATTCAGATTCCCGGGGCTGATCTGGCTGGTAAATTTGCTAGCTTGCCGTTTGCAAATTACTTAATTAGCTAACATTAAGAATCAACCAACGCCAGATACACGCAGCGCAGTTAAGTTACAGCTTGCTCGCTAACCAGGCACTTAACACTTAAATATAATTAAATTCTGTGGGAAACAGTGCAGCTATTTCATTAGAATAACATGACATAAATTAATAAACGCTTCTAAACGTAATGTGAATGAAACTTTAATACATTACCTGTAAACATTAATTTCTGCCGGAGTCATTTTTAAAGGTGGCATGAAAATGTCACTTTATGAGTTTTTTTTAACATTAATATGAGTTCCCCCAGCCTGCCTATGGTCCCCCAGTGGCTAGAAATGGCGATATGTGTAAACCAAGCCCTGGGTATCCTGCTCTGCCTTTTGAGAAAATGAAAGCTCAGATGGGCCGATCTGGAATCTGCTCCTTATGAGGTCATAAGGAACAAGGTCTCCCCTTTCTCTGCTTTGCCGCCCAGAAAATGTGGCCCGCCCATCAGAAAGAGAGAGACATCATGGCTTGCAAACAACCAAAGTGGCAGTTGGTCAAGGCCACACCCCCACTCCACCTTACCCCCCCTCTCTCCTCCTCAATAGCATTTAAAACTACACAGACAGAAATGGCACATCCTAAGGAAAGCTCATTGTGGGACTGGCTCTAGTGGCTGTAATTCTGCACCAAGGCTGAATTTTGGAAAAGAGACTTCAGTACAGTATTAGGGGACCACTGAGGCCT